>JAULUF010000031.1:372500-772500 GCA_031834385.1 Semotilus atromaculatus
AGGTAGGAATGCATCGCTATGCGTGCCTTCAACTCCCTTGAGAGTGTGCTCATGCAAACGCTGACTACTGTCCCTCAGGAGAGAACAGTGTCCACTAGAGGACGTGGTGCGAGATCCCATTCAAGAGGGAACTGATTCCTAGTCTAAGCCTAAGCCTAACCGGCAGTATATCTGTGATCGCGCTTTCTGAAGATACGTCCACACATGCTGTCTAAATGATGACAGGATTTAAAACTATTTATTTAAAACACACAAACAACCTCAAGAGCAGAAAATACTCCAAAAAAATACTGAAAGGCTTATGTACAGAAGAAATTAAGAGTCCAACAGAACCAGACGAGTCCTTTTGTTTCTGAACACACACACACACACACACGTTGGTGCAACTACATTATGAGGACTCTCCATAGGCGTAATGTTTTTTATACTGTACAAACTGTATATTCTCTCCCCTTACACTGCCCCTATCCCTAAACCTGCCCATCACACACACACACACACACTGCCCCTATCCCTAAACCTGCCCATCACACACACACACACACACACTGCCCCATCCCTAAACCTGCCCATCACAGGAAACATTCAACATTTTTACATTTTTAATAAAACGTGATATGTGATGCGGTCGCTGATTTGTTCCACACAGGCTTGACTCTTTTTCATGTTTTTTAAGCTATTTGAATTACGAGGACTCATGAAATGTCCTCATAAACCATGTTTAAGTTGTAATACCAGTGTAATACACGTCATTATACAAATTTGTGTCCTCAAGCACACACAGAAGTAGTGCAGGTGATTTATACATCAATCAGTCAGTCTGAACACGTGCGGCTGCTGCGTGATCATGAGTGCCAACACATGAAGAACTCTGATTAATCTGATCTAATTACACCATCAGAAATGAAAATAAACCACAACACTTCACACACACACACACACACACACACACACACACACACAGATCAGCAGATCGATAGGTTAGTAAACACATTAACACATTAACAGCAGCCCATCTGCTCACACAGGTGTGTGTGTGTGTGTGTGTGTGTGTGTGTGAGGGTGATTAATGTTGTGACGGCTAGAAACATCATTACTGATGCACCTTTTCCGTCTCTCCTGCTATTTCATACATAAAAAATGCTTCATTCCCTTAATTACTACAATTAAAAATTACATATAACAACAAGAACCGGATATTTTAAGAGACAATATATTAAACAAGAGAATTTAACCCTCCATTCTCTAATGTCATCATGTCATCTCACAACACAGTAACTACGGATCAAAGCAACAGCTTCTCCCAATCACTAGACGTGAAATCCCAGTAACATTAATCTAGACGAGTGACCCCAGTAACATTAATCTAAACGAGTGACCCCAGTAACATTAATCTAGACGAGTGACCCCAGTAACATTAATCTAGACGAGTGATCCCAGTAACATTAATCTAGACGAGTTACCCCAGTAACATTAATCTAGACGAGTGACCCCAGTAACATTAATCTAGACGAGTTACCCCAGTAACATTAATCTAGACGAGTGACCCCAGTAACATTAATCTAGACGAGTGATCCCAGTAACATTAATCTAGACGAGTTATCCCAGTAACATTAATCTTAACGAGTGATCCCAGTAACATTAATCTAGACGAGTGACCCCAGTAACATTAATCTAGACGAGTGATCCCAGTAACATTAATCTAGACGAGTGACCACAGTAACATTAAGTAACATTAATCTAGACGAGTGACCCCAGTAACATTAATCTAGACGAGTGATCCCAGTAACATGAATCTAGACGAGTGACCCCAGTAACATTAATCTAGACGAGTGACCCCGGTAACATTAATCTAGACGAGTGACCCCGGTAACATTAATCTAGACGAGTGATCCCAGTAACATTAATCTAGACGAGTGATCCCAGTAACATTAATCTAGACGAGTGACCCCAGTAACATTAATCTAGACGAGTGACCCCAGTAACATTAATCTAGACGAGTGACCCCAGTAACATTAATCTAGACGAGTGACCCCAGTAACATTAATCTAGACGAGTGATCCCAGTAACATGAATCTAGACGAGTGATCCCAGTAACATTAATCTAGACGAGTGACCAGTAACATGAATCTAGACGAGTGACCCCAGTAACATTAATCTAGACGAGTGACCCCAGTAACATTAATCTAGACGAGTTATCCCAGTAACATTAATCTAGACGAGTTATCCCAGTAACATTAATCTTAACGAGTGATCCCAGTAACATTAATCTAGACGAGTGACCCCAGTAACATTAATCTAGACGAGTGATCCCAGTAACATTAATCTAGACGAGTGATCCCAGTAACATTAATCTAGACGAGTTATCCCAGTAACATTAATCTTAACGAGTGACCCCAGTAACATTAATCTAGACGAGTGATCCCAGTAACATTAATCTAGACGAGTGACCCCAGTAACATTAATCTAGACGAGTGATCCCAGTAACATTAATCTAGACGAGTGACCCCAGTAACATTAATCTAGACGAGTGACGAGTGATCCCAGTAACATTAATCTAGACGAGTGATCCCAGTAACATTAATCTAGACGAGTGACCCCAGTAACATTAATCTAGACGAGTGACCCCAGTAACATTAATCTAGACGAGTGACGAGTGACCCCAGTAACATTAATCTAGACGAGTGATCCCAGTAACATTAATCTAGACGAGTGACCCCAGTAACATTAATCTAGACGAGTGATCCCAGTAACATTAATCTAGACGAGTGATCCCAGTAACATTAATCTAGACGAGTGATCCCAGTAACATTAATCTAGACGAGTGATCCCAGTAACATTAATCTAGACGAGTGATCCCAGACCCCAGTAACATTAATCTAGACGAGTGACCCCAGTAACATTAATCTAGACGAGTGACCCCAGTAACATTAATCTAGACGAGTGATATAGACGAGTGACCCCAGTAACATTAATCTAGACGAGTGACCCCAGTAACATTAATCTAGACGAGTGATATAGACGAGTGACCCCAGTAACATTAATCTAGACGAGTGACCCCAGTAACATTAATCTAGACGAGTGACCCCAGTAACATTAATCTAGACGAGTGACCCCAGTAACATTAATCTAGACGAGTGATCCCAGTAACATTAATCTAGACGAGTGATCCCAGTAACATTAATCTAGACGAGTTACACCAGTAACGTTAATCTTAACGAGTGATCCCAGTAACATTAATCTAGACGAGTGACCCCAGTAACATTAATCTAGACGAGTTATCCCAGTAACATTAATCTAGACAAGTGACCCCAGTAACATTAATCTAGACGAGTGACCCCAGTAACATTAATCTAGACGAGTGACCCCAGTAACATTAATCTAGACGAGTGATCCCAGTAACATTAATCTAGACGAGTGACCCCAGTAACATTAATCTAGACGAGTGACCCCAGTAACATTAATCTAGACGAGTGATCCCAGTAACATTAATCTAGACGAGTGACCCCAGTAACATTAATCTAGACGAGTGACCCCAGTAACATTAATCTAGACGAGTGACCCCAGTAACATTAATCTAGACGAGTGACCCCAGTAACATTAATCTAGACGAGTGACCCCAGTAACATTAATCTAGACGAGTGATCCCAGTAACATTAATCTAGACGAGTGACCCCAGTAACATTAATCTAGACGAGTGACCCCAGTAACATTAATCTAGACGAGTGACCCCAGTAACATTAATCTAGACGAGTGATCCCAGTAACATGAATCTAGATGAGTGATCCCAGTAACATTAATCTAGACGAGTGACCCCAGTAACATTAATCTAGACGAGTGACCAGTAACATGAATCTAGACGAGTGATCCCAGTAACATTAATCTAGACGAGTGATCCCAGTAACATTAATCTAGACGAGTGATCCCAGTAACATTAATCTAGACGAGTTATCCCAGTAACATTAATCTTAACGAGTGATCCCAGTAACATTAATCTAGACGAGTGATCCCAGTAACATTAATCTAGACGAGTGACCCCAGTAACATGAATCTAGACGAGTGACCCCAGTAACATTAATCTAGACGAGTAACGAGTGACCCCAGTAACATTAATCTAGACGAGTGATCCCAGTAACATTAATCTAGACGAGTGATCCCAGTAACATTAATCTAGAAGAGTGATCCCAGTAACATTAATCTAGACGAGTGATCCCAGATCCCAGTAACATTAATCTAGACGAGTGACCCCAGTAACATTAATCTAGACGAGTGATCCCAGTAACATTAATCTAGACGAGTGATATAGACGAGTGATCCCAGTAACATTAATCTAGACGAGTTATCCCAGTAACATTAATCTTAACGAGTGATCCCAGTAACATTAATCTAGACGAGTGACCCCAGTAACATTAATCTAGACGAGTGATCCCAGTAACATTAATCTAGACGAGTGACCCCAGTAACATGAATCTAGACGAGTGACCCCAGTAACATTAATCTAGACGAGTGACGAGTGACCCCAGTAACATTAATCTAGACGAGTGATCCCAGTAACATTAATCTAGACGAGTGATCCCAGTAACATTAATCTAGACGAGTGATCCCAGTAACATTAATCTAGACGAGGACCCCAGTAACATTAATCTAGACGAGTGACCCCAGTAACATTAATCTAGACGAGTGACCCCAGTAACATTAATCTAGACGAGTGACCCCAGTAACATTAATCTAGACGAGTGATCCCAGTAACATTAATCTAGACGAGTGACCCCAGTAACATGAATCTAGATGAGTGACCCCAGTAACATTAATCTAGACGAGTGACCCCAGTAACATTAATCTAGACGAGTGACCCCAGTAACATTAATCTAGACGAGTGACCCCAGTAACATTAATCTAGACGAGTGACCCCAGTAACATTAATCTAGACGAGTGATCCCAGTAACATTAATCTAGACGAGTGACCCCAGTAACATTAATCTAGACGAGTGACCAGTAACATGAATCTAGACGAGTGATCCCAGTAACATTAATCTAGACGAGTGATCCCAGTAACATTAATCTAGACGAGTGATCCCAGTAACATTAATCTAGACGAGTTATCCCAGTAACATTAATCTTAACGAGTGATCCCAGTAACATTAATCTAGACGAGTGATCCCAGTAACATTAATCTAGACGAGTGACCCCAGTAACATGAATCTAGACGAGTGACCCCAGTAACATTAATCTAGACGAGTGACGAGTGACCCCAGTAACATTAATCTAGACGAGTGATCCCAGTAACATTAATCTAGACGAGTGATCCCAGTAACATTAATCTAGAAGAGTGATCCCAGTAACATTAATCTAGACGAGTGATCCCAGATCCCAGTAACATTAATCTAGACGAGTGACCCCAGTAACATTAATCTAGACGAGTGATCCCAGTAACATTAATCTAGACGAGTGATATAGACGAGTGATGCCAGTAACATTAATCTAGACGAGTTATCCCAGTAACATTAATCTTAACGAGTGATCCCAGTAACATTAATCTAGACGAGTGACCCCAGTAACATTAATCTAGACGAGTGATCCCAGTAACATTAATCTAGACGAGTGACCCCAGTAACATGAATCTAGACGAGTGACCCCAGTAACATTAATCTAGACGAGTGACGAGTGACCCCAGTAACATTAATCTAGACGAGTGATCCCAGTAACATTAATCTAGACGAGTGATCCCAGTAACATTAATCTAGACGAGTGATCCCAGTAACATTAATCTAGACGAGGACCCCAGTAACATTAATCTAGACGAGTGACCCCAGTAACATTAATCTAGACGAGTGACCCCAGTAACATTAATCTAGACGAGTGACCCCAGTAACATTAATCTAGACGAGTGATCCCAGTAACATTAATCTAGACGAGTGACCCCAGTAACATGAATCTAGATGAGTGACCCCAGTAACATTAATCTAGACGAGTGACCCCAGTAACATTAATCTAGACGAGTGACCCCAGTAACATTAATCTAGACGAGTGACCCCAGTAACATTAATCTAGACGAGTGATCCCAGTAACATTAATCTAGACGAGTGATCCCAGTAACATTAATCTAGACGAGTTACCCCAGTAACGTTAATCTTAACGAGTGATCCCAGTAACATTAATCTAGACGAGTGACCCCAGTAACATTAATCTAGACGAGTTATCCCAGTAACATTAATCTAGACGAGTGACCCCAGTAACATTAATCTAGAAGAGTGATCCCAGTAACATTAATCTAGATGGTTGACCCCAGTAACATTAATCTAGACGAGTGATCCCAGTAACATTAATTAACATAACATAACATAACATAACATAACATAACATAACATATCGTAACATAATCTAGACGAGTGATCCGGGTCCTTTGTTCTAGATTGGCCGCTGTCTCAAAACCACGCTCATAGCGGTAAACATGAGGAAAGCCCATCGACGTACAAATGAGGGGAGGTTTTGCAACACCACGCTTCGGTCGTGTCGCAAAAGTGGATCCGCACCGTGAGTGTCGCGATTTGTGTTGTGGACTTTCTGTTGTGATATTCTCACTCTATGGTTACAGTAACGATTATAGTTATGGTTGATTGTGTGAACGGGTCTTAGGAGAAGAACATTGAGCATCTCACAATAACCGCATCACAGAGATGACTGCACAACATCACCGGATGATGAACATCTATAGTGATCTATAGAGAGATTTGATGTGTGTGAAACTCTGATGAGAGCAGCAGCTTTCTCGCAGATTATCACAGATTACTGTGTGTGTGTGTGTGTCAGGTGTTGCCATCTTTATGTGATCAAATGTCTGATCTGAACTCAACAGCAGACGGACCCATGAGAAAAAACGTTTCATAAACACACTGAATAATGAAACAATGATGAACATGTTCACATGCTGAAAGAGGCTGATGGCAGGTTTGTGTGTGTGTGTGTGTGTGTGTGTGTGTGTGTGTGTGTGTTTGTCTCACCTCGTGTGTGTTCAGCCAAACTCTCACTCCTCCATCTCAGAAACCACATGATTCTGTAGGGCTCTCATTCCCTACAAAACACACACACATATGTCAGTATTATTGGAACATATATGTGATACAATCTTCATAAATTCTACAATGTATTAAGAGTTATTGACTAATGTAGATCAGGATCAATAAAGCGTATGTGTGTGTGTGTGTGTGTGTGTGTGTGTGGGGGTACCTGTGGACACTGATAGCAGTCGGTCTGTAGTTTCTCTATCTGTTCTCGTGTGTGTGTATATATGTGTGTGCGTGTGTGTGTGTGTTTGTCCTCTGGAGCTGCTGATCTTCAGCGTCCTGGATTTCAGAGCGTCTGCAGGGAGAGAAAAGACCTTCATCTTCAGACTGAACTCAAAACACACACACACACTCACACACACACACACACACACACACATACACACACACACACACACACACACTCGCAGAGAACTAAATTAATTTTCATAAATGCTATTAAATTGTTTTCCCTTTTAAAAAGTTAAAAAGTTTAGCAGGCAAAAATATATATTTTTAAAGAGAACAAAATGTGTTGTGATTGCATTGTTTTCAATTAAATATTTAATACTGTGCTTATATTGTATAGACAGATTATTTGTGTTTTTTTCCATGTGCGTCAGAAATGTGACTGAGTGTAGATTTATGATGAATTATTAAAAACAGACCAATATAAACATCACTGCAACTTTCAATAAAACCAGTAAACAGGTTCAATTTGTAAAACACACTATATTGCCAAAAGTATTGGGACACCCCTCCAAATCATTGAGTTCAGGCCAAAGCTAACTTCCAATCACTTCACTGGAGGGGGGGTTGTGGTGTGGGGTTGTTTGATGGAGGGGGGATTATGGCGTGGGGTTGTTTGGTGGAGGGGGGTTATGGTGTGGGGTTGTTTGGTGGAGGGGGATTATGGTGTGGGGTTGTTTGGCGGAGGGGGATTATGGCGTGGGGTTGTTTGGTGGAGGGGGATTATGGTGTGGGGCTGTTTGGCGGAGGGGGATTATGGTGTGGGGTTGTTTGGTGGAGGAGGGATTATGGTGTGGGGCTGTTTGGCGGAGGGGGATTATGGTGTGGGGCTGTTTGGCGGAGGGGGATTATGGTGTGGGGTTGTTTGGTGGAGGAGGGATTATGGTGTGGGGCTGTTTGGCGGAGGGGGATTATGGTGTGGGGTTGTTTGGTGGAGGGGGGATTATGGCGTGGGGTTGTTTGGTGGAGGGGGATTATGGTGTGGGGCTGTTTGGCGGAGGGGGATTATGGTGTGGGGCTGTTTGGCGGAGGGGGATTATGGTGTGGGGTTGTTTGGTGGAGGGGGGATTATGGCGTGGGGTTGTTTGGCGGAGGGGGATTATG
Organism: Semotilus atromaculatus; assembly: GCA_031834385.1. Lineage (NCBI taxonomy): Eukaryota > Metazoa > Chordata > Actinopteri > Cypriniformes > Leuciscidae > Semotilus > Semotilus atromaculatus. The sequence goes on from JAULUF010000031.1 coordinate 380,897, forward strand.
GCGTGGGGTTGTTTGGTGGAGGGGGGATTATGGCGTGGGGTTGTTTGGCGGAGGGGGGATTATGGTGTGGGGTTATTTGATGGAGAGGGGATTATGGTGTGGGGTTGTTTGGCGGTGGGGGATTATGGTGTGGGGTTGTTTGGTGGAGGGGGGATTATGGCGTGGGGTTGTTTGGTGTAGGGGGGATTATGGCGTGGGGTTATTTGATGGAGAGGGGATTATGGTGTGGGGTTGTTTGGTGGAGGGGGATTTTGGTGTGGGGTTGTTTGGTGGAGGGGGATTATGGCGTGGGGTTGTTTGACGGAGAGGGGATTATGGCGTGGGGTTGTTTGGTGTAGGGGGGATTATGGCGTGGGGTTGTTTGGCGGAGGGGGATTATGGTGTGGGGTTGTTTGGCGGAGGGGGATTATGGTGTGGGGTTGTTTGGTGGAGGGGGGATTATGGTGTGGGGTTGTTTGGTGGAGAGGGGATTATGGCGTGGGGTTGTTTGGTGGAGGGGGGATTATGGTGTGGGGTTATTTGATGGAGAGGGGATTATGGTGTGGGGTTGTTTGGTGGAGGGGGATTTTGGTGTGGGGTTGTTTGGTGGAGGGGGGGATTATGGCGTGGAGTTGTTTGGTGGAGTGGGGATTATGGCGTGGGGTTGTTTGGTGGAGGGGGATTATGGTGTGGGGTTGTTTGGTGGAGGGGGATTATGGTGTGGGGCTGTTTGGCGGAGGGGGATTATGGTGTGGGGTTGTTTGGTGGAGGGGGGATTATGGCGTGGGGTTGTTTGGCGGAGGGGGATTATGGCGTGGGGTTGTTTGGTGGAGGGGGATTATGGTGTGGGGCTGTTTGGCGGAGGGGGATTATGGTGTGGGGTTGTTTGGTGGAGGAGGGATTATGGTGTGGGGTTGTTTGGCGGAGGGGGATTATGGTGTGGGGCTGTTTGGCGGAGGGGGATTATGGTGTGGGGTTGTTTGGTGGAGGAGGGATTATGGTGTGGGGCTGTTTGGCGGAGGGGGATTATGGTGTGGGGTTGTTTGGTGGAGGGGGGATTATGGCGTGGGGTTGTTTGGTGGAGGGGGATTATGGTGTGGGGCTGTTTGGCGGAGGGGGATTATGGTGTGGGGTTGTTTGGTGGAGGAGGGATTATGGTGTGGGGCTGTTTGGCGGAGGGGGATTATGGCGTGGGGTTGTTTGGTGGAGGGGGGATTATGGCGTGGGGTTGTTTGGCGGAGGGGGATTATGGCGTGGGGTTGTTTGGTGGAGGGGGGATTATGGCGTGGGGTTGTTTGGCGGAGGGGGGATTATGGTGTGGGGTTGTTTGGTGTAGGGGGGATTATGGCGTGGGGTTGTTTGGCGGAGGGGGATTATGGTGTGGGGTTGTTTGGTGGAGGGGGATTTTGGTGTGGGGTTGTTTGGTGGAGGGGGATTTTGGTGTGGGGTTGTTTGGTGGAGGGGGATTATGGTGTGGGGTTGTTTGACGGAGAGGGGATTATGGCGTGGGGTTGTTTGGTGTAGGGGGGATTATGGCGTGGGGTTGTTTGGCGGAGGGGGATTATGGTGTAGGGTTGTTTGGTGGAGGGGGGATTATGGTGTGGGGTTGTTTGGTGGAGGGGGGATTATGGTGTGGGGTTGTTTGGTGGAGAGGGGATTATGGCGTGGGGTTGTTTGGTGGAGGGGGGATTATGGTGTGGGGTTATTTGATGGAGAGGGGATTATGGTGTGGGGTTGTTTGGTGGAGGGGGATTTTGGTGTGGGGTTGTTTGGTGAAGGGGGGGATTATGGCGTGGAGTTGTTTGGTGGAGTGGGGATTATGGCGTGGGGTTGTTTGGTGGAGGGGGATTATGGCGTGGGGTTGTTTGATGGAGGGGGGATTATGGTGTGGGGTTGTTTGGTGGAGGGGGGATTATGGTGTGGGGTTGTTTGGTGGAGGGGGGGGATTATTGTGTGGGGTTGTTTGGTGGAGTGGGGATTATGGTGTGGGGTTGTTTGGTGGAGGGGGATTATGGTGTGGGGTTGTTTGGTGGAGTGGGGATTATGGTGTGGGGTTGTTTGGTGGAGGGGGATTATGGTGTGGGGTTGTTTGGTGAAGGGGGGATTATGGTGTGGGGTTGTTTGGTGTAGGGGGGATTATGGTGTGGGGTTGTTTGGTGGAGGGGGGATTATGGTGTGGGGTTGTTTGGTGGAGTGGGGATTATGGTGTGGGGTTGTTTGGTGGAGGGGGATTATGGTGTGGGGTTGTTTGGTGGAGGGGGGATTATGGTGTGGGGTTGTTTGGTGTAGGGGGGATTATGGTGTGGGGTTGTTTGGTGGAGGGGGGATTATGGTGTGGGGTTGTTTGATGGAGGGGGGATTATGGTGTGGGGTTGTTTGGCGGAGGGGGATTTTGGTGTGGGGTTATTTGGTGAAGGGGGGGATTATGGTGTGGGGTTGTTTGGTGTAGGGGGGATTATGGTGTGGGGTTGTTTGGTGGAGAGGGGATTATGGCGTGGGGTTGTTTGGTGGAGGGGGGATTATGGTGTGGGGTTGTTTGATGTAGGGGGGATTATGGTGTGGGGTTGTTTGGTGGAGGGGGGATTATGGTGTGGGGTTGTTTGATGGAGGGGGGATTATGGTGTGGGGTTGTTTGATGGAGGGGGGATTATGGTGTGGGGTTGTTTTTCAGGGCTTGGCTCCCAACAATTTCATTCTCCCAACTTTGTGTGAAGAGTTTGTGGACGTTCCTGTTCCAGCATGACTGCACTCCACTGTACAAAGCAGGACCATAAAGACATGGATGAGGAGTTAGGTGTGGAAGAACTGGACTGGCTGCACAGAGTCCTGACCTCAACCCGATGAATTAGACCGGAGACTGTAAGCCAGACTTTCTCGTCCAACATCAGCGCCTGAAACCTTCCCATAAACACACTCCTAACCCTTGTGGAAAGCCTAGAAGAGTTGAAGCTGTTATAGCTGCAAACTGTGGAAAAACTCCACATTAAACCCTACGGATTAAGAATGGGATGTCATTACAGTTCATGTGCATGTAAAGGCAAACTTCCCAAAACAGTTGTCAATATAGTGTATTTCAAGAGGGAAACATATAAATAGGATCTACCTCGGACTTCACAGAGATCCGTCTAAAAACAGACACGAACGGACAAAACAATCATCCTGAAATCACACAAATCTGACCCTCACTAATTATAAGCAAATGAGCTTCCTGACGAGCACAGATAACTTTCATGATGCATGTTTACTAGTCTATATTAGCAAAAATTATTATTATTAATCATTAAAAGAATAAAATTAATGAACAATAACACAAGAAGTGAACTGCATGTGACCAGGATTAAAGCACAATAAAAAACACATCTGTGGAAACCCTGTAATATTTAAGCTGAGAACCCTGAGAATATTTAAGCATATGTGTGTGTGTTTGTGCACACGTTCAGTCGAGGACAGCGTGTTGTAGGGATGGATGTGCTTGCTTGTGTGTGTGTGTGTGTGTGTGTTGGCAGCGTCTCAGGTGTCTGGAGTGTCTGGCAGGTATAAACAGGTGTGAATGTAAGCTCAGACCAACCAGCAGGAGGCGCTGTGACTCCAACACAAACAACAACTACACACTCTTCATCTAAACTACAGGAGACAGTCTTTCAGTGTCGTCAGTCACATTCTTCCTCAGGAATGATAAACAGAAGTTTCCGAACAAGAGTTTCTTGCCTAAATTAGGTATATATGTGCATTTGGACAAATTCAGGTCACGGAGATCCGAACACAGTTTCAGATCACATGAAGAGTATTTCTTCTGAACTTAGTGCAAACTAAGCCTGTAATGTGCCAAAAATGCAGCTGCATTTGTAACACTGGATCAGTGTTACGATGATCTCGGGCTGGACACTGGATCAGTGAGTGTTACGATGATCTCGGGCTGGACACTGGATCAGTGAGTGTTACGATGATCTCGGGCTGGACACTGGATCAGTGAGTGTTACGATGATCTCAGGCTGGACACTGGATCAGTGTTACGATGATCTCGGGCTGGACACTGGATCAGTGAGTGTTACGATGATCTCGGGCTGGACACTGGATCAGTGTTACGATAATCTCGGGCTGGACACTGGATCAGTGAGTGTTACGATGATCTCGGGCTGGACACTGGATCAGTGAGTGTTACGATGATCTCGGGCTGGACACTGGATCAGTGAGTGTTACGATGATCTCGGGCTGGACACTGGATCAGTGTTACGATGATCTCGGGCTGGACACTGGATCAGTGAGTGTTACGATGATCTCGGGGTGGACACTGGATCAGTGTTACGATGATCTCGGGCTGGACACTGGATCAGTGAGTGTTACGATGATCTCGGGGTGGACACTGGATCAGTGAGTGTTACGATGATCTCGGGCTGGACACTGGATCAGTGAGTGTTACGATGATCTCGGGCTGGACACTGGATCAGTGAGTGTTATGATGATCTCGGGCTGGACACTGGATCAGTGAGTGTTACGATGATCTCGGGCTGGACACTGGATCAGTGAGTGTTACGATGATCTCGAGCTGGACACTGGATCAGTGAGTGTTATGATGATCTCGGGCTGGACACTGGATCAGTGTTACGATGATCTCGGGCTGGACACTGGATCAGTGTTACGATGATCTCGGGCTGGACACTGGATCAGTGTTACGATGATCTCGGGCTGGACACTGGATCAGTGAGTGTTACAATGATCTCGGGCTGGACACTGGATCAGTGAGTGTTACGATGATCTACACTGGATCCGTGAGTGTTACGATGATCTCGGGCTGGACACTGGATCAGTGTTACGATGATCTCGAGCTGGACACTGGTTCAGTGTTACGATGATCTCAGGCTGGACACTGGATCAGTGAGTGTTACGATGATCTCAGGCTGGACACTGGATCAGTGTTACGATGATCTCAGGCTGGACACTGGATCAGTGTTACGATGATCTCGAGCTGTACACTGGATCAGTGTTACGATGATCTCAGGCTGGACACTGGATCAGTGAGTGTTACGATGATCTCGGGCTGGACACTGGATCAGTGTTACGATGATCTCGGGCTGGACACTGGATCAGTGTTACGATGATCTCGGGCTGGACACTGGATCAGTGAGTGTTACGATGATCTCGGGCTGGACACTGGATCAGTGAGTGTTACGATGATCTCGGGCTGGACACTGGATCAGTGAGTGTTACGATGATCTCAGGCTGGACACTGTATCAGTGTTACGATGATCTCAGGCTGGACACTGGATCAGTGATACGATGATCTCAGGCTGGACACTGGATTAGTGTTACGATGATCTCAGGCTGTACACTGGATCAGTGTTACGATGATCTCAGGCTGGACACTGGATCAGTGAGTGTTACGATGATCTCGGGCTGGACACTGGATCAGTGTTATGATGATCTCGGGCTGGACACTGGATCAGTGTTACGATGATCTCGGGCTGGACACTGGATCAGTGAGTGTTACGATGATCTCGGGCTGGACACTGGATCAGTGAGTGTTACGATGATCTCAGGCTGGACACTGGATTAGTGTTACGATGATCTCAGGCTGTACACTGGATCAGTGTTACGATGATCTCAGGCTGGACACTGGATCAGTGAGTGTTACGATGATCTCGGGCTGGACACTGGATCAGTGTTACGATGATCTCGGGCTGGACACTGGATCAGTGTTACGATGATCTCAGGCTGGACACTGGATCAGTGTTACGATGATCTCAGGCTGGACACTGGATTAGTGTTACGATGATCTCAGGCTGTACACTGGATCAGTGTTACGATGATCTCAGGCTGGACACTGGATCAGTGAGTGTTACGATGATCTCGGGCTGGACACTGGATCAGTGTTACGATGATCTCGGGCTGGACACTGGATCAGTGTTACGATGATCTCAGGCTGGACACTGGATCAGTGTTACGATGATCTCGGGCTGGACACTGGATCAGTGTTACGATGATCTCGGGCTGGACACTGGATCAGTGTTACGATGGGATCAGGCTGGACACTGGATCAGTGTTACGATGATCTCGGGCTGGACACTGGATCAGTGTTACGATGATCTCGGGCTGGACACTGGATCAGTGTTACGATGATCTCGGGCTGGACACTGGATCAGTGTTACGATGATCTCGGGCTGGACACTGGATCAGTGTTACGATGATCTCAGGCTGGACACTGGATCAGTGAGTGTTACGATGATCTCAGGCTGGACACTGGATCAGTGTTACGATGATCTCAGGCTGGACACTGGATCAGTGTTACGATGATCTCGGGCTGGACACTGGATCAGTGTTACGATGATCTCGGGCTGGACACTGGATCAGTGAGTGTTACGATGATCTCAGGCTGGACACTGGATCAGTGTTACGATGATCTCAGGCTGGACACTGGATCAGTGTTACGATGATCTCGGGCTGGACACTGGATCAGTGTTACGATGATCTCGGGCTGGACACTGGATCAGTGTTACGATGATCTCAGGCTGGACACTGGATCAGTGAGTGTTACGATGATCTCAGGCTGGACACTGGATCAGTGTTACGATGATCTCAGGCTGGACACTGGATCAGTGTTACGATGATCTCGGGCTGGACACTGGATCAGTGTTACGATGATCTCGGGCTGGACACTGGATCAGTGTTACGATGGGATCAGGCTGGACACTGGATCAGTGTTACGATGGGATCAGGCTGGACACTGGATCAGTGTTACGATGATCTCGGGCTGGACACTGGATCAGTGAGTGTTACGATGATCTCGGGCTGGACACTGGATCAGTGAGTGTTACGATGATCTCAGGCTGGACACTGGATCAGTGTTACGATGATCTCGCGCTGGACACTGGATCAGTGTTACGATGATCTCGGGCTGGACACTGGATCAGTGTTACGATGATCTCGGGCTGGACACTGGATCAGTGTTACGATGGGATCAGGCTGGACACTGGATCAGTGAGTGTTACGATGATCTCGGGCTGGACACTGGATCAGTGTTACGATGGGATCAGGCTGGACACTGGATCAGTGAGTGTTACGATGATCTACACTGGATCAGTGAGTGTTACGATGATCTCGGGCTGGACACTGGATCAGTGTTACGATGATCTCGCGCTGGACACTAGATCAGTGAGTGTTACAATGATCTCGGGTCGGACACTGGACCCAAGTGTTAACCAAGAGGATGATGAGTAGGTGGTCAGACAATTACAGCTGAATGACTGACAAGCTGCTGTAATCTCTAATTACTTAAATCAATTTAAGAGCAGCGCCACTCATCTGAGGAGCTATTAAGAGAAGAGAGAGAGTGTGAGACGCTGAAGTGGGTTATTCAGAGTGTGTGTGTGGGGGGGGCAGTCATATGTAGGTTGGAGGATCCGGAGTTTATGGGGTACAACAGAGACCAGAGGCGAGAGTTCTGCTCATTTGGGTCGGCCCAGTTTCTTAAAGTGGGACTGTGCTGCACTACCTGAGCTCTCCTCTGAGAGACACACGAGACACGCAAACATGGGAAACAGTTCTGCATGCAACATATTAACTGCTAGTGTTTCATCCCACTGTGTTTTATCAGTGATGGATTATTTTTAGAGGCTCTTAAAAGTATTCAAAAGCGATAGCTTACATGAAAGACTTTTCCACACGACAAACGTTCCACACGACAGACGTTCAACAGAACCATTTAAGATTCCATATAGAACCTTTTCTTTCAGACACTCCAGAGGACAGAAGGTTCCACATGACAGATGTTTAACAAAGGAAACACTCGTTGTAAAAAAGGTTCTATATGGAACCTCAAATGGCCAGTCGCTTCATATACAGTACCTTTCAGGGGTTTTACATAACAAACAGACGTTCCACAAGACAGACGTTCCGAACAACAGACATTCAACAGAACCATTAGAGGTTCCATATAGAACCTTTTCTTCCAGACGTTCCACAAAGGAAACACTTTTAGAAGAGTCTCAAATGGTTCATATACAGAGCCTTTTAGGGGCTCATCGTGGGATGATTTTATGCATTTAGTTTGAATTTTGTGTTAAATGGTTTTTAAATTGAATTCAATGTTATGAAATAAGCAGCTTGCAAACATATGTTATCACTAGAAAACATTAAAGTATTATGCAAATATTTGAGACATTTCTATTTATATAGAAAATTTTCGGCATAAAGTGTTCTTTAAAAGTGAGTCTAGAGTTATAAATAGAACCCCATTGAGCCCTTCATGTTGTGAACAATCTTTGTAATTCTAGTTTGATTAATATCAGTTCTCTGTTGAAGTGTGTTAGTGCTACTGTATCCTGCTGTACTGTACAACATGTGACCTTATTAAATATATTACTTTACGTCTCTTCTGCTCAGCAAGACTGCATTTATTTGATCAGGAATACAATAAGATATAATTATAATGTAAATCAGCTGTGAATATATAGTTAAGTGTAATTTATTACTGTGATCTAAGATGAATTTTTAGCATCATTACTCCAGTCTTCAGTGTCACATGAGGATTTGATGCTCAAGAAACATTTATGATTAATATCAATGTCGAAAACAGTTATATCTTTGTTTATTTGTAATGCTACATTAAAAAGGGATTCTAGTCATATCTCGATCGAGCACAAACGGACACATCAGTGTTATTCTCGTCATCATTCCTTGCCTTTATCCTGCATTTCTAACTTCATTTCAATTCTTTAACATCATCCCTTCTAGATTTCTGGAGAAAAGCTTCAGCTTCGGTTCTATATAGAACTCTATGGTCTTTAAAGAACCCATTAAGCCAAAAAGGTTCTATTTAAGAAAAATTACTACATAATACTTTCATGTTTAAAAGGTTATTTCAAGTTGTCTAGCGATAAAGTATTTTTAATGAACTGCTTAATTTAATCAAAATAAATAATTAATTAAAAAAAATTTATATGATTACTACCCCCCTTGATTACTTCAAATCAGTTTTCGCAGGATGATTTTTGAGTGTTTAAACTTTTAAAGGATTCTTGACCTAATTTACGATGTGATTACTAAAATATGTGAGAGGGGGAAAGGCACTGCCAGTCAACAGACTATATTATATTTAACAAAGAGTTGAATATTGTATAACTTCGAGTTAGAAATGTATTACATTATTAAATAGTTAAAGTAAGGGAGAAACATATGTTGCCATGATTTACTGCTGATCATATTTTTTCACAGTGTAGAGAAACAGTCTGAGAGTGAATACACACACACACATATATATACATATATATATATATATATATGTTCGATCATGAGTGAATCCTCCAGGATGAGCTCAACTTCATAAATGTGCTACAAAAAGATCAATTACAAAATAAACACACAGCTGTAGATTTAGAGAAGCGTCTAGAACAGAATCAGGAGTGTGTGTGTCACACACACACACACACACGCGAGCGCGCGTGCGCACACACACACACACACTCACCGAACAGTGTGCGCGCTCCCGTCCTCCGGCGTCCCGTTCACGTTCACCTGAGCTGAATCGGCTTCACTCCGCATTTAGTCCATTGTAAAAGAGCAGAAAGAGGCGTGTGTGTTTGCGCATCTGGAGAAGCGCCTGAGCCCAGACTCATGAATGAAGAGAGTCTCCTCAGAAGAGAAAGAGAAGAGAAGAGTCTCGTGCAGCCTCAGAGACGGCTGATGATGGTGGTGGAGGGGTGAACACACACACACACACACACACACACACACACACGGAACCAATGCAACTTTATGTGCTCTCTCTATTAATGAACAGATTAATCACTCTCTCTCACACACTGATGACGATGAGCGCCGGCGCGTGAATAACCGTGTAATATCAGAAAGAGCAGCAGATCAATGAATGAAAGACAGAGAAAGATGAAGAAATCATGGTTTATGTGGGATTATGAAGGACTGCACAGACACACACACACACATACAGGTGAGAGACCAGTAGAATGAAGAGAGAGAGAGAGAGAGAGAGAGAGAGAGAGAGAGGGGTGTATTATGATCTACAATGTGTGTTTGTGATGACACACACACACACAGCTGACTGAGGTGAGACACACTTATCTCGCTCTTTACGTCACATATATGTGTGTGTTCGTGTGTGGTTTGCACACATACATACACACACACACACACACACACAGTACAGTGAACACAAATCAACCTACCTACAGTCAAACACACCAGCCGGGGGATGATGATGACGATGATGATGAAGAGGAGGAGGAGAAAAAGAAGAAGGTAAGAACACACTCAGTCCCTCCGAAAAACTCACAACTGAAAGAAATTATAGATGAGATAGATGGAGAAATAGACGAGCAGGCAGATGATGGACAGAGCGAGCAAATGAAAAGAAAAAGCACCTCCCACGATCACGATGAGGAAGAAGAAGAACAAAAAACGAAAGAAAAATGCGAATACTCCGGCCGCCTCCGTGATGCTGCTCTTTTAGAGGGAGTGTGTGTCCCTCCTCCTGAAAACACCTGCTCGCACACACACACACACACACACCCGCTCACATGCTGCTGTCAGGACACACACGCTGCATCTGTGTGACTGCGCCAAACACACATACACACACACAGGCATACACACACGAACGTACGCGCGCGCCCTCGATCAGAGAACAGAGAACAGACACCGGCAGATCTGTCGCGCGCGCCCGCGCTCTCTCTCTCTCACACACTCGCTCTCAATCTCTCTCTCTCTCTCTCTCTCAGTCTCTCAATCTCTCTCTCTTTCAATTTCAAATGAAGGGGGACTCGCTCTCTCTCTCACACACACACACACACACACTCGCACACACACACACACACACACACACACTCTCTCTCTCTATTTCAAATGAGAGGGACTCACACACACACACACACACACACACACTCATACATCAGTATTCACTGAGAGACAATGGTGAGATCAGAGCTAGTGTGTGTCTCCCTCTGCTGGCAGACCTGTGTAACACACACACATGCTACATGCTAATGGATACTGCTAACCATTTTTCATGATTAAGACAGTAGATTCAATTAATTGATTTGATAAATACTAGTGTGAAATATCAAGTAAAATCAGACTGTTTTCGTGACTGAAGCTGATGAAACCGGAATCCTCGCAGATTTAAGTTCCCGCGTCCGTGCTTACGTTAAAGGTACAATATGTAAGATTTTTGAAATAAAATATCCAAAAATCACTTATATATATAATAAGTGATATATTTCCTGCAGTTGTGTACTTACAATATCTTAAAAGTTCCCAAAGATTTTTAATTTCAGAGAAATTCCAAATTTAAATAATGGCTCGTCCATGTTCACTTGTTGCCTGTCACTGACGTAATATCTGCGTATCCCTGGTTTTCGCTCGTACTGCCGTAGTAACCACGGCGACAGATGTGGACAACTGCGTTACGTCTAGCGGCGCGTTCACGCTGTTGTTTTTTCGTTCAAACATTATGGACCATGGCAAGCAGACTTTGGGACAAAAGGAGAAATAAAATGAGGATCAATATCAGCGTGGCGTTTTCGAGATGCGAGAGCTAGCGTCCGCGACTAACTTCCACTCGACAGAGAGCTAGCGTCCGCGACTAACTTCCACTCGACAGAGAGCTAGCGTCCTCGACTAACTTCCACTCGACAGAGAGCTAGCGTCCGCGACTAACTTCCCCTCGACAGAGTGCTAGCGTCCTCGACTAACTTCCACTCGACAGAGAGCTAGCGTCCTCGACTAACTTCCACTCGACAGAGAGCTAGCGTCCTCGACTAACTTCCACTCGACAGAGAGCTAGCGTCCGCGACTAACTTCCACTCGACAGAGAGCTAGCGTCCAAGACTAACTTCCACTCGACAGAGAGCTAGCGTCCGCGACTAACTTCCCCTCGACAGAGTGCTAGCGTCCTCGACTAACTTCCCCTCGACAGAGTGCTAGCGTCCTCGACTAACTTCCACTCGACAGAGAGCTAGCGTCCTCGACTAACTTCCACTCGACAGAGAGCTAGCGTCCGCGACTAACTTCCACTCGACAGAGAGCTAGCGTCCAAGACTAACTTCCACTCGACAGAGAGCTAGCGTCCTCGACTAACTTCCACTCGACAGAGAGCTAGCGTCCGCGACTAACTTCCACTCGACAGAGAGCTAGCGTCCTCGACTAACTTCCACTCGACAGAGAGCTAGCGTCCGCGACTAACTTCCACTCGACAGAGAGCTAGCGTCCTCGACTAACTTCCACTCGACAGAGAGCTAGCGTCCGCGACTAACTTCCACTCGACAGAGAGCTAGCGTCCTCGACTAACTTTCACTCGACAGAGAGCTAGCGTCCTCGACTAACTTCCACTCGACAGAGAGCTAGCATCCGCCACTAACTTCCACTCGACAGAGAGCTAGCGTCCGCGACTAACTTCCACTCGACAGAGAGCTAGCGTCCTCGACTAACTTCCACTCGACAGAGAGCTAGCATCCGCGACTAACTTCCACTCGACAGAGAGCTAGTGTCCTCGACTAACTTCCACTCGACAGAGAGCTAGCGTCCGCGACTAACTTCCACTCGTCAGAGAGCTAGCGTCCGCGACTAACTTCCACTCGACGGTGAGTTAGCATCTGCGGCATATCTTCCACTCGACAAAGAGCTAGCATCCGTGACTAACTTCCACTCGACAGAGAGCTAGCGTCCGCGACTAACTTCCACTCGACTGAGAGCTAGCGTTTTCAACTAACTTCCACTCGACAGAGAGCTAGCGTCCTCGACTAACTTCCACTCGACGGCGAGCTAGCGTCCGCGGCTAACTTCCACTCGACAGGGAGCTAGCGTCCGCGACTAACTTCCACCCGACAGAGAGCTAGCGTCCACTGTTAACTTCCACTCGACAGAGAGCTAGCGTCCGCGACTAACTTCCATTCGACAGAGAGCTAGCGTCCGCGACTAACTTCCACTCGACAGAGAGCTAGCGTCCGCGACTAACTTCCATTCGACAGAGAGCTAGCGTCCGCGACTAACTTCCACTCGACAGAGAGCTAGCGTCCGCGACTAACTTCCACTCGACTGAGAGCTAGCGTTTTCAACTAACTTCCACTCGACAGAGAGCTAGCGTCCTCGACTAACTTCCACTCGACGGCGAGCTAGCGTCCGCGGCTAACTTCCACTCGACAGGGAGCTAGCGTCCGCGACTAACTTCCACCCGACAGAGAGCTAGCGTCCACTGTTAACTTCCACTCGACAGAGAGCTAGCGTCCGCGACTAACTTCCATTCGACAGAGAGCTAGCGTCCGCGACTAACTTCCACTCGACAGAGAGCTATCGTCCTCGAATAAAATCCAGTATACAGAGAGCTAACGTCCGCGACTAACTTCCACTCGACAGAGAGCTATCGTCCTCGAATAAAATCCAGTATACAGAGAGCTAACGTCCGCGACTAACTTCCATTCGACAGAGAGCTAGTGTCCGCGACTAACTTCCACTCGACAGAGAGCTATCGTCCTCGAATAAAATCCAGTATACAGAGAGCTAACGTCCGCGACTAACTTCCACTCGACAGAGAGCTAGCGTCCGCGGCTAACTTCCACTCGACAGAGAGCTAGCGTCCGCGACTAACTTCCACTCGACAGAGAGCTAGCGTCCGCGACTAACTTCCACTCGACAAAGAGCTAGCGTCCGCGACTAAGCGTCCGCGGCTAACTTCCACTCGACAGAGAGCTAGCGTCCGCGACTAACTTCCACTCGACAGAGAGCTAGCGTCCGCGGCTAACTTCCACTCGACAGAGAGCTAGCGTCCGCGACTAAGCGTCCGCGGCTAACTTCCACTCGACAGAGAGCTAGCGTCCGCGACTAACTTCCACTCGACAGAGAGCTAGCGTCCGCGACTAACTTGCACTCGACAAAGAGCTAGCGTCCGCGGCTAACTTCCACTCGACAGAGAGCTAGCGTCCGCGACTAAGCGTCCGCGGCTAACTTCCACTCGACAGAGAGCTAGCGTCCGCGACTAACTTCCACTCGACAGAGAGCTAGCGTCCGCGACTAACTTCCACTCGACAGAGAGCTAGCGTCCGCGACTAACTTCCACTCGACAGAGAGCTAGCGTCCACGACTAACTTCCACTCGACAGAGAGCTAGCGTCCGCGACTAACTTCCACTCCACTAACTTATCTCTGCGGGACTCGTGTGTGGCGCTGAGATCTGTCTCTCATTAGCACCGCGTTTACTTCACACCACAGTCATGTTAAAAACATCAATGTATTCACTCATCCATAAACATTATTAGATCCATCGGCATGACGACAAGTTCCGTAATTGTGTGACAGGTCATTATCTCAGTGTCACTATGACTGACGCTGGTTTTAAAAGTGAAGCTAATAAAGATAATAGTTACGTGTCATCTATCAACAATCTACACATCCCAGCATAAACGCTCTTATTATTAAAGTGGTAACCTTCAGAAACCACTATAATTTGAACAGGCAAGCATATGTGTGATCTGGTGAAGTGTTACAAATGTATTAAATGTTTAATTTAGATTCCAATACCAAATTATAACTGAGAATATGCATTTCAGGTTAGAATATCAGCTTTGAAACAGTTTCCAGCAAGAGAATCTGGCAAATCCTGTTTTTCTGTATTTGTCAGATTACTGATACTCTTAATTGCTTCTTCCTGACATTCCTGTTTCCCTCTATTGTAAGCAGATTACTGAAACTCTTGGTCCAGTTCTAGAATCACACTGTATGAATAGTTATGTTGAGTGGATTAGGATGGCCAATAGTTTCAGTCTAGAACTGGTTTTCCTAAACCTGTTCCCCTCATTCACATGCTTTGTAAGTCCCTCCCTTTTTAAGATTGTTATAATTGTGAGGGAATTTCTCCCTTAGTTAGACTCGAGACGAGCGAGCTTTGAAGACTACAGCAACGAACAAGCTTTTTGCTCAATAAAGAACCTGCAAAAGATACAACCGAGTCTCCTGGTCTTAACTTCTGAGTTTTCAACACTTAAGAAGAAAATAAGTTCACTACACTGGCATGGCGGCCAGTTCGAATACTAGCTAGCCTAACCATTGCCTTCCCCAATGCATGCGTAACAGAGGCCAGCTAGCAGCGGTAAACCTCACTCCTCTGATCTCGAACGGCTCTCTGGTGACTGCAGTCGTTATCCTCCTGGTTAGCGCACGCCTGACTCCCGCGCCGGAGACCCGGGTCGAGGCCCACACAGAGCGGGGCGAGGGGTTACACATGCTAAACATATGTTTTCTTATCGAGAAGAGTGATGGTTGCGCATGACTGGTTTCATTACGTCACTCGTGTTGTTCACTCATTTGTTGCCAGAGAGTGTCATTTAGCCATGGTAAGGTGGTCTTTTGGCCATGTTTATGTTTCACCTTTCTTGTAAAGGCTGCTCTTATCTCAGTATAGTAGAAAAAAAAGTGCTGCAGCTAGTCTCAGGATCACTGCTAGTTAGAAGGTTAGACCAGTCAATTTGTTTTATAACTTTTTCCAAGTTGATAGTTTCATTTTTAGGAATTTTCTCATAGAATTGATTTCTTTTCGGACAGCATATTATGGTCGGACAGACCAGTCAGCATATTATGCGATGTAGTTACTCTCTCAGCTCTGTTTGTAAATGTCAGATCAATTTGTGTCTGGGTGGAGTTGGTTATTCTTGTTGAACCTTTTATCAGTTGTGAGAGATTAAATTTGTTTGTTAACTCTTTAAGATTTTTCCTCTCAGTTTTTTCCCCCCAGTTTATATTAAAATCGCCCATTAATATTAACTCCTTTTTACCATCACATTGCTTAAGGAATTTAAGAAAGGCTAAAGCAGAGGTTTTTTTATCAGAATCATTAATGCAGCTCAGGGAAATGGCAAATTAATTTGGAGAAATAATGGTTAATGGTGATCTATAAACACAACTTATAATTGTTTTTTTTCCTTCTTACTATTATTGATTTCTATTGTTATACATTCCATTAAATTATCAAGTACAAATGACATATTGACAGATTCTAACTTAACTTTTAAAAAACATGTCAAAAAGTTGGCTAATACCATCAGATATAATCTGGCTATCTTCAGACACATAAGGCCACACCTAACCACAGAGGCAGCCACACTTTTTATGCATGCCATGATTTTTTCCCATATATCATACTATATCATACTGTACAAGCTGGTCCCAAGCAAATATAACAACTCTTAAACCAATAGAAACCCTTTATAAACAAACTTTAAAAATATTAGATCAAAAACCAATCAACTATCATCACTGCCATATCACTACTAAATATAACTTATTCAATGTTGACAGTTTTTTACATTATCTAGATGCTTGCCTCATTTTTTAAATATTACATGGGCTTGCACCTCCACCACTAGGTGAATTTATACAAAAAAATCACAGTATAGGGGAGACTGTGTTGTACCGTTTAGGCGTAGTAAGTTTGGCCAAACAGTCTTCTCAGTACGGGCCGCAAATTATTGGAACTGTCTCCCTACTGAACTCAGAGAAAGCACCAGCTATCTATCTAAAAACAATCAAAATTGTAACCACCAATAGTTGGTTTATTTTATTTTGGGTACTGCCCTTCTTTGTTATTGTACTTATTTGTTTAATTATTATTATTATTATTATTATTTTCTTTCTTTCTTAATTTGTTCTACTTTCATGTATTTCTTCTTGTATTACGTAATGCGTTGACCTGCCAAGGGACTACAGATGAAAATTAGCTTTTCTGCTAACTCTGGCGCATTTACATTTTGAGTGTAAACGAAAAATGTCAATTGATGTGCATTGTCCCTTTTAAATAAAAAATAAAAAATAAAATAAAAAAATAAAAAAACACCACACAGCACCGTCATCGGCTGACAGTCTGAGTCTCCACTGTATATAAATCATTCCAGGGGGGGGGGAATCACGAAAATTCTCCCCATGTTGAAATGCAAGTGGTTGGACTATTATGTACACAAATCATCCTTCTGGGGATTATCATTATTTTTTTTTTTGTCAAAAACGACTTTTACTGGTGTTATTGGAGACTTTTGTGGTGTGGCCAGAAGCACTTCTGCCCCCCTAAAAATGTGTGATTAAGTGTAAGCTACACAAATTTGTGTTCGTTTCAGTCTTCTTGTAATCAGATTCAGCGCGTTCTTCATCTTCAATCCGCAGCGGTGCAGAGGAGAGCGCGTCAGAAACAGAGGATGGTGTGTGTGTGTGTGTGTGTGTTCATCTGAGCCTCATTGGTCTGTCACTGCTCGTCAATGTCAGAATATTTGAGATGACCAATCAAATCAAAGTAGGCGGGCTTTACGTTCACAGACGCTGAGCGCGAGTTTTAGCAGCGCGTCTCGACGCTTCGGTTGCCTTTGGCTTGCTCAGTTGGGGATATTCAAATTAATTAACCAATCATTAATACCATTGATCAGCTCTACCAAACGTGAGGGGTCGAACATTGTTATGTTGTTTTGATTGATACTGTGAAGCTGCTTTGATACAATCTATATTGTGAAAAGCGCTAGGCTATAAATATACTTGACTTGACTTCAGTGTCTCAGTGTACGGGCAAGTGCGAGATAAGGTGTAAGTAGCTAAACTAAACATGTCATATTTGACAACGAATGACAAAAATAATCAGGCAAACTAATAAACTTTTGTCTAATTTCGCCATTTTTAACTGAAAATAGGCCTATGCAATGTGACAAAAATGTAACCCCCTACTCACCTCATATTTAGGACCTCAGTGATTATAAAGCCCTGTATTAGGCATGATCAATAATGAATGTGTAGCCTACATATTGTGAATTCATTTAATAAAGTTAGTTACCTAGCTTTCCTAGTCGCTTTCAGTAAATTAACGCGTCTAAGAAGATTATTCATAAATCAACCTTTCAGTTGACCCTGTTTACTTCACAAATTAAAAGTCTATCAGTCAAAGCTCAGCTTTAGGAGGGGAAGAAACAGAACAAGATAAAAACAAAGAGAAAATGAGTGCGATGCTGATGAGGAGAGAAAAATAATCAGCTGCCCACTGACATGGTTTTAAAGCTATTGTCCAATTTTTTTGGCCTTCAAAACATTTTAAAATGCACATATGTAGATAAATCAAAACATATAAAACCCTAACATATGGATGTTAATGAAACTAGCTAATAGTGAGCTTTGGACCCTAAACTAAAGGCTTGCACAAGGTTGAGAACCCCTGTTCTAAGTAAAGCACTTTGAATTACCATTGTGTATGAAATGTGCTATAGAAATAAACTTGCCTTGCCTTACAGTAGCCCTATAAACATGTTAAATAGTCTAGTTTTATTTATCATATCATATTTACTGTATGTTGTTTTATTTCTGTGATGCTGCTTAATATGATTACTAATAACTTTTTCAGTTGAACTGTGAAAACAATGCAGCTTTTTTTGCGGCTGCTGTGAATTCTATTTTTATATATTTTTGCATAAGTCTCTCAGCGTGGCTTTGAGGTTTGTAGATAAACACATTATACGGGTCAAAATGAGCAGAAATGAACAAACAATGACTGTCTTCAACACACACCAGTGTGTTTACACAATAAGCCCTTTTCACTGTTTACAAGCCTATGTTTCAGGCTTCATATGATGACATATATCATTATATTATGTATATAATAGGGGATTCCCGACATCTCGAAAACTGCTTTAAATAACATATTTCAAATCAACAACAAAATCTGATTTTGTTGAGCCAAAAAAAGTTTTTATGATCCAACAGTGTTAAAAAGGGGAACTTGAGCAGTGACTTTACCAATCAGCGATTGGCTCTTTTACTAAGAAGGTGGGGCTTATTCCACCAGCGATTGGCTCTTTTACTAAGAAGGCGGGGCTTATTCCGCCAGCGATTGGCTCTTTTACTAAGAAGGCGGGGCTTATTCCACCAGCGATTGGCTCTTTTACTAAGAAGGCGGGGCTTATTCCGCCAGCGATTGGCTCTTTTACTAAGAAGGCGGGGCTTATTCCGCCAGCGATTGGCTCTTTTACTAAGAAGGCGGGGCTTATTCCGCCAGCGATTGGCTCTTTTACTAAGAAGGCGGGGCTTATTCCACCAGCGATTGGCTCTTTTACTAAGAAGGCGGGGCTTATTCCGCCAGCGATTGGCTCTTTTACTAAGAAGGCGGGGCTTATTCCACCAGCGATTGGCTCTTTTACTAAGGCGGGGCTTATTCCGCCAGCGATTGGCTCTTTTACTAAGAAGGCGGGGCTTATTCCACCAGCGATTGGCTCTTTTACTAAGAAGGCGGGGCTTATTCCACCATATTGCACGTTGCAGTTTCTCCCATTCTAAAATAATAGGACTGAACCGTCTTTCTATATCAATCATCTACATTGTTAAAAGCGCTATATAAATGAAGATGACTTGACTTGACTATATAGTCTTTGTTAAGATCCACGTCTCCCTCATTCACTCACCCTCATGCCATCCCGTGACCATCTTCTGAACGCTCATATGCGCATTCATTCCAGGTTTTTACATCATTAATCTGCCGTCTGCAGGACTCTGAGTGACCCAACCGTTGATGGACCCCATTGACTTCCATATATGGAGGAAAAAATCTAAATAAAGAAGTCAATGGGGACATTTGACTGTCTTCCTTTGTGTTCATCAGAAGAAAGAAACTCATAGAGGTTTGGAACAACGAGAGAGTACACAGATAACGCCCGAAGTTTCATTTTTAGATGAACTTTATTCACTTTTCAAATTCTGTTTAAAGCACACATGTAAATCTTTAAATCGCAGACTATTGCTCATGAGAGCCGAAGTAAAAGCACAAACAAAGACTCATTCGTTGGTCTCTAATATAAAGAGGTATGCAAATGATGTTATAGCATGAATGCAAATACTGTATGTAATGTAAACCACCTAAACTCATTTCTGCTGAATCCTGCGGTCTGAACCTTCCTCTACACCAGACATGTGCTCTGGATATTTACAGAGAGACAACCATCAATCATAGAGTTCATATCAGAGCTGGTCAAGACCAAACACAACGCAAGCATTCTGCTCAACATCCCCGGGCTCTAGAGTCAGGACACGCCAATATCACAGAGGGACAGAAGCATGGACGGTTTAAACTATCTTGAATAAAAAGTCAAGTCACATTTATAAAATGACATTTTACAAACTGTCATTTGGACCTTGAACCATTTGGGTCCTGTTGAAGTCCATTATATGGAGAAAAATCCTGGAATGTTTTCATCAAAAACCTTAATTTCTTTTCGACTGAAATTTATTTTAAAAGTGAACTAATCCTTTAATATGGGTGGCAGCTCATCTATCATGTGGTGTCCCTCAGGGGTCCATCTTAGCACCTATTCTTTTCACTTTATATATGCTCCCATTGGGTTCTTTTTTTAGGAAGCATGGTCTGTGGTTTCACTGCTATGCAGATGATACTCAAATCTATTTGCCATTTAAACAGAGTTCAGCCTGGTTGTCTTTAAACTTTCTTAATTTTAATGAGAGTAAAACTGAAATAATAAAATTAAGTAAAAAATAGTAAAAAATAAAATTTATGCCCGTTTGTTAAGCCTTGGGTCTAAAATCTTCACAAACACATAAATACAGTGGTCAAATCATGCTTCTTTCAGCTTCGACTACTAGTAAAAGTAAAACCAATTCTGTCAAGAAATAATTTCGAAAAATTAATTCATGCTTTTATTACTTCTAGACTGGATTCCTGTAACTCACTTTATTTTGGGATCAGCCAGTCAGCTTTATCCCGGTTACAAAGTGCAGCTGCTAGACTTTTAACCAGTACCAACAAACGGGACCATATTACGCCAGTATTACGTTCTTTGCACTGGCTGCCTGTGTGTTATTGAGTGAATTTTAAACTTCTTCTTTTGGTGTTTAAATCATTAAACGTTCTGGCCCCTTCCTACCTATCAGACTTATTAACTGATTATCGTCCAGTTCTACCCCTCCGGTCGTCCAACCAGAGATTGTTATGCGTCCCGAAGTGGAAGATGACCGGGCCTTTACTGTGGAATGCTCTGCCTCTCTGTTTTCGCTCTGCATCTTCACTGTCTGTTTTTAAATCTATGCTAAAAACTCATTTGTTTAATTTGGCATATATCAATGAGGAAGTTGTATTGTATTGTGTTTTTAACTATATTGTTTTTGCCTTGTTTTGTTATCATTGTGCAGCACATTGGACAACCACGGTTGTGATTAATAGTGCTATAGAAATAAAATTGACATTGACATTGACACTACAGATTGCTTTATCAATAATCTTCCTAATCAGTTTCATCGTCTCCGCATCCTGGATAGCTTAGAAGAACTTGATATTGCAACAGAAACTTTTAACTCTCTCTTTTCCAGCACTTTAGACGCAGTTGCTCCATTGCGCTTAAAGAAGATTAAAGAAAATAGTCCAACGCCGTGGTACAACGAGCACACCCGGGCCCTTAAGAGAGCAGCCAGAACAATGGAGCGCAACTGGAAGAAAACAAAACTAGAGGTATTTCGGATTTCATGGAAGGAGAGCTCGATTGCTTACAGAGAGGCCTTAAAATCTGCTAGATCTGCTTATTTTTCAACCCTATTAGAAGAAATACAACATGCGTATTATGTGTTTTTGAATGCAAATTTGAATGCCGAATGTTTGAATTCTTAATATTCAACAATATTATTGATTAGCTGCTTGGCATATTCATATTTTCTGAATGAAAACTTAGATGGACGATTACATCACTTTTATCTGATGATCTGCTTTATAGATGAAATGAACTAATTTAATATTTATTGATCTTTACAATGGATCTGAATCAACACTGAATTTACTTCAGCTGAACAATGACACTAGTTTCCTTCAGAGTTGCTTTACAGCCGAATGAACTGTTCGCATCATTGAATCATGGTTTTCACTGTAAAGCTGCTTTAAAACAATCTGTATTGTAAAAAGGGCTTTATAAATAAAGGTGATTTACATAAACACAAGCCCTTCACCGACCGTCTCAATGACATAACATCGCAGTGAACGCTAAAGCTTTTCTTTAACATCAGACTCAACACAACAAACACTGTGTGTATCATTTTATTACAGATGTACAGTACACATCACAAACATCTCACAAAGCTGTTTAAAAAATCTCTGCTTACACACTAAATATTACCAATAAAACAGCGAAAAACTGAGCGAACGAAAACAAGAGTCTTGTCACACTGAACTCATGAACTCAAGACATGTTAATACAGAATTAAACATGATTTTCCACAAACACAGACTGATGAGACTATATTGCTATATTAACCCCTACCGACTTTTTTTATGAAGTAAAAGTCCTAGTATAATAGTACAAACGTCCACATTTTTGCTGCACTGTTTTTTATCAAGTAAACGTAAGAATAACTTTGATATTGTTAGTGATTTTTTTAGATTTCGTCTAAAGCTTAGGTCTAAACCGTTCCGTTTCAAAACATTAGATTTTCTGAGTCTTCTCTGAGGCTGTCGAGGCGCTCAGTCCTCGTAGTTGGAGCAGATGAAGTTGAGCGCGCGTGTGGGAGGAAGGCTGAGCCAGCGCTGATCTCCTGCCGTCCGCATGGCTCCGGCTCTCCGCTCGCGACTGCAGTCTGGCGGTCCGGCGCCGTCGCCCGGCGCCCAGTTCTGGTAACACACCACCTCGCCGCGCAGCCACAGCCACATGTTCATGGCGCAGTAGTGATGCAAACCCATCCACACGGCAGGCGTCCCGGCGTTTCTGGCCACGGTCTTCACGCGCCGCTCGATCTGCTCGCTGGTGACCGACACCAGATCCACGTGATTCTGTCTGCAGTATCTCATGGCTTCAGCCCAGCTCAGGTTCTGTTTGATGAGGGTGAACTGATCTGGAAGAGCCATTGACACAAAATGAACTCTGATCTCAATTCTATATCAATTCATTAGGATGTTCTGTATCTTTCAACATTCCTTCTGATGTTCATTCATGTTTATTTGCTTCTGTATCGTAAAGAGGCGCTACAGCAATCTGTCACCATACATTAAAGTGACGAAACTGACAGAATTTGAAAGCTGAGACTTTGTTTCATATCTAAAGTAGCAAAACTTATTGGGATTATTGGATGGCAAGAGCTAAACATAATATTTAGTGAAGTTTTGTTCAAAAATGGACTGAAAACAGCTTCTAAAAGATTGATTATTGAGATTTAAGAATGAGTATCACTTCATCAAAATCGATATTTTTAACCGAGCCCTAATAATGGTGTTATTAATAAGTCTGAAGCATGGACTCACCTTCATAGCAGACGAATGGAAACAGTGAGTCGCAAGGCCAGTCCTCCCACTGTCCCCTTCTCTGTCCACTGAACAGCATCACTGTGGCGTTTTCAAGGGCTCCGTTGGGTTCACCAGGTGCCCAGTTTCTGAACGACGAGGGACTCTCATCGGACCATTCCCATGCGTCTCTGAACAGGCCGATCCAGACTGAATCGGCCCCGCTGGTGTTCAAGGCCTGCTGGATCAGCTGATTCTCGCTCTGGGTCCTCACGCTGGCCAGATCCACATGAGCCGCTCTACAGAAGCTCTGAGCGGATCTCCAGCTCCTCGTCTGCAGCACAGGGACCAACCCTTTACTGGTGCCTGCATGCCAAGAGAAATCAACATGGTGCTGAAAATACCCTGATTTAGGGCCCTATTTTAACGATCTGAAACGCAAGTATCACGCGCAAAGCGCTAGTAACTTTGTGTGCGGGTCTTGGGCGCTGTTGCTATTTTACCGGCGGGATAAATGACTCTTGCGCCCGACGCAAGTTTAAAAGGGGTTGGTCTGAAGTAGCTTCATTATTCATAGGTGTGGTTTGGGCGTAACGTGAAATAAACCAATCAGAGCATCATCCAACATTCCCTTTAAGAGCAGGTGCGCATGTTGCATGGCGGATTGTTATTATTATGGCGGATTTACCAGGCGCGCGCCAGGAGCGGTTCACAGCCGAGGAGACCGACGTTCTTGTCAGGGCAGTGAAAGACAGAGAAGTGACGTTGTATGGGGACAAACTAATTTGTCAGATGTCCTTATATATACATATGTGTCTTGCCACTATTGGGCAAACAGGTCTGGGCCGGGTTTCCCGATAACGATGTATCTTAGCTCTTAAGAGCACTCTCTACGTGCAATGTTACGAACGCTCGCTGCAATTCCACGTGCGTTTCCCTAAAATGCCCTTAACATGAACGCGCGAGAACGCGTTCTACGTGCTACTTAAGCGTCGCTGTCCATTCGCAAAGTGCTGAAATAACCTTATATGGAATCGTATTCTGAACGTTTAACCTAATAATTGTTATTTGTTGTGGATTAGAAATCAAGACAAGTCTATATAGATATAAAGCAGCTATACAGGCTGACAAAATGGCTTAACAAAAAAAAAAAAAAAAAGAAGATACCTTTCAAAAAGATTAAATTAATGTCCTTTTAGAGGGGATAGAGCGAAACAAAGATTTAAAGGACACCATACAAATAAGGAAAAACAAAACCTCTGGGAGGACATTGCAAACTAAATGTTCAAAGATCAGGGAAGGAGGTCCACAAGAAATGCCCAATAGGCCTACATGGCTGGTTTTCGTGCACGTCAGCAAGTCATTGACAGATGTTTTTTAATTAATCCCTATTTTGCCCAGTCTTTAAAGCATATTTCCCTGATTACTTATTTTATGATTATGATTTTTTTTTTTGTTCATTCGTTTAGTTTAGATCGTGTATTTCTAGTTTTTTCTTCCCTTTTTAATTATTTCATTTATTCATTTAAACAAAACACGAGTACAACAAAGTGTACAATAAAGTACAATCAAAACCTTATTGGCTACTCACGTTGCAGTGTAATCTGTTAAATCTAGATAAAGTGTAATCTGCCGGTTGTCCTGCAGGAGACCTCATAACTTTGTCTTCTTACGATGCACTTGGGGATTTACGATTACTCCAGAGCACTCGTAGTTCTACGAAGATTTTCAAGTGCTACTTAAGTTACGATGCTTTTGGGAAACAGACCATAATATTAAGATCAGTCGTACGATCGTTTTTACGATCAACTTAGGCTTACGATGCTTTTGGGAAACGCAGCCCTGATCCGTCATTACTACAATTAGCCTGAAACATTTGTGTAAATGTGTAAGCTAGATTTAGGCCTACATTTTTTTTACATCTTCATGGACACCACAATGATTTCCCTCATGTGTTCATATTTTTCCTTGTTATAATGTATGATTTACAAAAATAAAACTGCTGCATCTGTGTTGATGAGAGAAGTGTATGCGCGTTGTGCACCCGCTACATTATGGCCAAGCATGCGCGCTTAAAATAGCATTATGAACAACGCGCAACGCGCCACTGACTTTAGACTAGTTTTTTCTGGTCAGTGGCGGAATTGTTTTCTGGAACTGCAAAATAGCACCAGGGATTGTTTGCGCCGGAACACGCCTCCTTTTTTGCGCCGACCCGCCCAGGGAGCGCAAGTTAATTTCGTAGTTTGCCGACGTGCGTCTGGGAAAAGTCTGCTTTGCGCGGGTGCAAAATAGGAATGATACATGCGTCAGTGTACAAAGTCATTTGCGCGGGTGCAAAATAGGAATGATACATGCGTCAGTGCACAAAGTCATTTGCGCCGGGTGCAAGATAGGGCCCTTAGTGTTCCGAACTTCCGGGTCAAAAATGTCTGAATCTCTCCTGATGCTTTATTATCACCAAATATTGGGTTCAATCTTTTTGTCAGGGTTTTTTCTTTCAATTAGCACATATTTTGTATTTCATCTTGGATCTGACTGATCCTCATTGATCTGAACTGGTGTTTTTCAGATTCTTTGAGGAGAATAAGCATGATTGAACTCTTTTCATTTAAAAATGGATGAGCATGAGCGTGGATCAATGAGACCTAAGATTAATCAGATCAACAAAGAAACACAAAACATGTGCTAATTGAAAGAAAACAAGAAAGCTAAAAGATTGAATCCAATATTTGGTGACATGAATGCGGATTGAGTGCATGAACTTTAATCCTGTCACTTGATGGGGTTTTTCGGTTCCTTGCCACTGTTTCTTTGGCTTGCTCAGTTGGGGATATTCAAATTAATTAACCAATCATTAATACCATTGATCAGCCCTACCAAACGTGGAGGTTGAGCATTGTTTTGTTGTTTTGATTGATACTGTAAAGCTGCTTTGGTGCAATCTATGTTGTGAAAAGCGCTATATAAACATACTTGACTTGACTCGAGTGTCTCACCGTTGTAACAGATGAAACCCCTTTGTGCTGTGCAGTTATCGCTCCGCCACAGGCCGTCCTGGTTCATGTAAGCGCAGTCTGGGCTTGCGTCGGTCTGGTTCGCGCCCAGTTGCGATACAGTGACTGGTGTTTGGTGTAGAAGGTGGGATCGCCCAGAGACCAGCTCCACTCACGGCTGAGAGTCTTCAACAGCCCGATCCAGAAGTCTTGACCCGTGATGCTCAGCAGGACGCTCAGGTCTCCGCTGGTACTGACGGTGGCCAGGTCACGGTAGTTCTGACGGCAGTATCGCTGGGCTTCGGTGCAGTTCACGGACCTCAGCACAAACTCATACTTCTTTCAGAAACACATCACTGACCTCTAACATTCTAAGTGTATTTATAAAGAAACAGACACACATCTGTACCTGAGAGCAGAAGCATGATCAATGCAGCGTCCAGGTCCATTTCTCAGGAGTTTGTGTCTGTCTGATCGCTCTCTTTAATTCTATCTCTCTCTTCTCTCTAACTCTCTCTAATTCGATCTCTATCTCTCTATCTCTAGCTCTATCTCTCGCTCCACCCATCAAACACCATCCAATCACACATGAGACAGGCTTTATTCACAGCCACCTCTATCTCTGTTGCCTGCAGAGGCAGTAATGACAAACTTCAAGACTAGATTAAAGCATCTGGATCTGATGGGATCTTAAATGAAATGATTCAATGCGTTTGTGATTGCCGGTCAATCTCTGATTCATCTGGATTCAAAGACTGATAACAGCCATCCTCTTTACTAATGCAGATCAATATCATCCCAAAAACTTCAATAAACCAAAATAAGCATGGTTAGGGTTGGACACGGTTTTAAGCACAATGATTGAAAGCTATAAATACAAATCACTTACTACTTATTACTTTTAGGCTGACACCACATTGATCTGGGGTGGTGAGTGTTGGGTGACAGAGACACACATAAAGTTTGGTGTTAAAATATACAATCTTTACACATATACAGCCTCAGATGCAGTTTGGCATTACGCCAGCAAATTCATTGATGCGTCACACACAAATGGTTTCATCTATCGACACTGGCAATCTAGGAGGAGTTTAAAAAAAGTAGCTTTAGAAAGAAAATCAAAATGGCTGACAGGAAGTTTGGACATTTTTGGTCTTGATGTTCTCGGCATGATCTAAGGAAACTTTAAAGACATGTTCTATTAGAATAGGCAAAATTAACCAAAAGCTATTAGTGTTTATCACATATTGACCATAACTAGCACCTACTGACCATAACTAGCACATTTACTGACCATAACTAGCACATACTGACCATAACTAGCACATATACTGACCATAACTAGCACATACTGACCATAACTAGCACATATACTGACCATAACTAGCACATACTGACCATAACTAGCACATATACTGACCAACTAGCACATATACTGACCATAACAAGCACATACTGACCATAACTAGCACATACTGACCATAACTAGCACATATACTGACCCTAACTAGCACATATACTGACCATAACTAGCACATACTGACCAACTAGCACATACTGACCATAACTAGCACATACTGACCATAACTAGCACATATACTGACCATAACTAGCACATACTGACCAACTAGCACATACTGACCATAACTAGCACATACTGACCAACTAGCACATATACTGACCATAACTAGCACATACTGACCATAACTAGCACATATACTGACCATAACTAGCTCATACTGACCATAACTAGCACCTACTGACCATAACTAGCACCTACTGACCATAACTAGCACATATACTGACCATAACTCTCAGCTCTACCTCTCATTTCAACCAGATGATCCCACAGTAGCTGCACGGATCTCAAGTTGTCTGGCGGACATCTCGGCATGGATGAAGGAACATCACCTGCAGCTCAACCTGGAAAAGACTGAGCTTCTCGTCCTCCCTAACAATCCGTCTCTACAGCACTACTTCACTATCCAGCTAGATTCTTCCTCAATCACCCCATCAAGATCGGTCAGAAATCTTGGAGTAATCTTTGATGACCAGCTGACCTTCACAGACCACATTACAAAGACAGCTCGATCATGCAGGTTTGCTATGCACAACATCAGGAAGATCAGGCCTTTCCTAACTGAGCATGCAACACAACTTCTCGTCCAGGCCCTGGTCATTTCTAGGCTTGATTACTGCAATGCTCTTCTGGCTGGACTTCCATCATGTGCAACTAAACCTCTACACATGATCCAGAATGCTGCAGCCCGTCTTGTCTTCAACGAGCCCAAAAGGGCCCACGTCACTCCTCTGTTCATCTCTCTGCACTGGCTACCACTCGCTGCTCGCATCAAGTTCAAGGTGTTGACGCTTGCTTACAGATTGACCACTGCTTCAGCTCCCTCCTACTTCCACTCACTCCTACAAGTCTACTTCCCTACCAGAAGCCTACGATCGGTCAATGAGCGGCGGCTCGTGGTACCGTCACAGCGGGGCACAAAATCACTCTCCAGAACATTCTCATTCACGGTTCCATGCTGGTGGAATGATCTCCCCACCCTCATCCGGAATGCAGAATCCCTGACAGCATTCAAAAGACAACTGAAAACTCATCTCTTCCGGGAGCACTTAACATAATAAAAAATAAAAAAAAACTTTCCTTTCCCTTTAAATCCTCGCTTGCCTGGCTTATGCTACTCCGAGCTATGTCTGAACTTTGTATTTTGAGCACTTCTTGCATTGTTTTTGCCTCTTCACGATGACTCGCTTGGTTTAGTCCTCAGTTGTGTCGCTTTGGATAAAAGCGTCTGCTAAATGACTAAATGTAAATGTAAATGTAAAATAACTAGCACATATACTGACCAACTAGCACATATACTGACCATAACTAGCACATATACTGACCATAACTAGCACATACTGACCATAACTAGCACATATACTGACCATAACTAGCACATACTGACCATAACTAGCACGTATACTGACCATAACTAGCACATATACTGACCATAACTAGCACCTACTGACCATAACTAGCACATACTGACCATAACTAGCACCTACTGACCAGCACCTACTGACCATAACTAGCACCTACTGACCATAACTAGCACATACTGACCATAACTAGCACCTACTGACCATAACTAGAACATATACTGACCATAACTAGCAAATATACTGACCATAACTAGCACATATACTGACCATAACTAGCACATATACTGACCATAACTAGCACATACTGACCATAACTAGCACATACTGACTAACTAGCACATATACTGACCATAACTAGCACATATACTGACCATAACTAGCACAGATACTGACCATAACTAGCACATACTGACCATAACTAGCACATACTGACCAACTAGCACATATACTGACCATAACTAGCACATATACTGACCATAACTAGCACATACTGACCATAACTAGCACATACTGACCAACTAGCACATATACTGACCATAACTAGCACATACTGACCATAACTAGCACATACTGACCATAACTAGCACATACTGACCAACTAGCACATATACTGACCATAACTAGCACATACTGACCATAACTAGCACATATACTGACCATAACTAGCACATATACTGACCATAACTAGCACATACTGACCATAACTAGCACATATACTGACCATAACTAGCACATACTGACCATAACTAGCACATATACTGACCATAACTAGCACCTACTGACCATAACTAGCACCTACTGACCATAACTAGCACCTACTGACCATAACTAGCACATATACTGACCATAACTAGCACATATACTGACCATAACTAGCACATACTGACTAGCACATACTGACCATAACTAGTCGATTCCAACAAGATTTGATTCAGGGTCTTGTGAGATTCAGCTGGTGATGTATTGTTTAAAATTGTGAAATGGATTGTGAATCTTTTGTAGCGACAATTGAGAGAACAATTAAAGAATTTAGCTGTAAAGTTAAACATAAACACAATAAAAACATACTTCCCTGGATGAACTCTGACATATTCAAACTAATGAAAGAGAGGGATCTTGTGTTAAAATATGCAATTCATTGAGGAATAAAACTGTTAAAGCTATACGCAAGGCCAAAGCAGATTTTTTCTTGATTATAATAGAAAATGCTAAAGGGGATTCTAAAACAATTTGGAACCAGCTGAAAAAACTTGTGGGACAGGACACAAAAAGGAAACAACGTTTAGAAATTAAGATAAATGGACAAATTACAAATAACATAAACGAAGTTGCAGATGCCTTCAATAATTTTTTTAGCGAATCTGTATCCACTATTGCCCAAAGCTTCCCATCTAACAATCTAAATATTTGTCCGATAAATAATTCAGAGCCAATTTCCAACTTAGGCACAGTTACAGAATCTGAAGTCTTACAGACAATGAGAACACTAAAAGCTTCCAGAACTAGAGACATATTTGGCATAGATATGTGCATGCTAAAAGAACTCAGTTCCACATTATTAACACCAGTAACCAAAATGGTCAATCTCTCCATTATTGAGGCAGTATTTCCAGCTGCTGTTGTTCCCATTTTCAAAAAAGGAGATCCATTGTCAATTATAGAGCAATCAGCATCACACCTACAGTGTCAAAAGTCGCAGAGAAACTAATTTCCCAACAAATAATAACACATTTGAATACCACTACATTTTCCCTTCATTCAATGCAATTTGGTTTCAGAACTCAACATTCTACGGAAACTGCTAATTGTTTTTTCATAGAAAATATCAAACATTTACTGGATAAAGGTGGCTTGGTTGGAGCTGTTTTTCTCGATCTAAAAAAGGCCTTTGACACTGTAAACCATAAAATATTAACCAAACTAAGCAAATTTAATTTTTCCTCAGATACAATAAAATGGATAGCATCATATCTATCGAATCGATCACAGTCAGGATCCGTGATTACCACTCACCGCCTCTCGTCATGTCCACAGGGGTACCTCAAGGTTCTATGTTGGGGCCTCTGTTATTTTCACTCTATATAAACGACCTCCCTTCTGTTTGTCCTGACGTGTATATTCAGATGTACGCAGACGATACAGTAATTTATACTCATGGTAAAAACACAAAACAAGTTGCTGAAAAACTTACACAGTCTATGGCCCATGTCTCTGAATGGCTAAATCAATCCTGCTTAAAACTTAATGTAAATAAAACAGTCTCAATGTACTTTTCTAAATCAAACATTGCAAATAATCAGGCAGATGTTTATGTGACAGGGGAAAAGATAAAAGTTATGTCAGAATTCAAATACCTAGGCATCTTAATAGACTCTAAATTAACTTTTAAATCACAGATAAAAAAGGTCTGCAATCGAGTAAAATTTAATATGGCAAATTTCCGGTTCATAAGATCACACTTGTCCCTTCAGGCAGCTAAAATGTTCATGTACAGTATGGTTCTGTCTCACATTACTTACTGTATTACAACCTGGTCACAGGCAAATAAAACAACACTAAAATCTTTAGAGTCACTTTACAAACAGACAATTAAAATTCTGGATAAAAAAAACATCAAGATATCACTATTGTGCCATTTTAGAGAAGCATAAGCTTTTAGGTTGGGAAAATGTCATCAAGTATTCAAATCTTTGTCTGTTATACAAAATCATCCATGGTCTGTCATCTCCTCCACTCAGTCAGTTTGTAAACATTAGGAACACCACACAGAGAGTAACACGAGGGTCGGCCCGAGGAGACTGTGTTGTTCCTCTGTGGAGAAGTGCATTTAGTCAGAGGGCCGTCACAGCAGCGCAGGAGTGGAACTCTGTCCCTCAGAACATCAGAGAACTAACCACATACACTCTGTTCAAAAAACATTAAAAAAAAACTGGTTTAACACACATCAGACATGTCAGCATTAATAAGAATAGGTGTGCTGCCACTCGTGTCTATGCTGTGTCAATGTGTAGTATAATTTTTATAAATTAGTATCAATTTTAACAATGTCTATTATAGCAAACCTGTACACTGTATTTATCAAAATTGGATAATTATATTTGTTTTGCTGCTTTTGATATTTGTATTGTTCATTGTAATCTTTTATTGCTGTTTTATTGTTTTTCTTTTTAGGTAGACAAATTTAAGATCTGTCCAGGGACAACAGATGAAAAAGAGCCTTTTGGCTAATTCTGGTGCATTTACAGTAATGCCAATTAATGTACACTGTCCCTGTCAAATAAACTAATAAAATAAAATAAAATAAATATTACAGTGCTCATTTCCTCCAGTCTAGTGTGTGTGTGTAATCAGAAAAATCGTGCAAAAAAACCTGATCATCTCAAGTGTATGGACATGTACGAGATTCTCCACGCTTGACTGAGAAATTTTCACAAACGGGTTGGACACCTGAAGTTTAATTTAAGTTTAGATATGATTTTAACTCTGATGTCAGTGCCTGATGAGGGAAGAAGCCCAAATAACCCCCTCAGAAACACAAGACTCAATGCTGTTTGCTCTGTGGCCTCGGCCTCTTGTCCACGATCATGTTGTAATGAAGCCATTGAGGTTTTGAGTCAGTTGCTCAACTTGACCTCTAGATGTCAGTAAAGCTCCACTGAAGTCTCACTGCTCACTGGGACTGAGGACTGGTTTTACATTATCAAGTCAAGTGTTTCTTACACATCTATTCATTTATTTCTAGACTGTGATTCATACAGGTTTCTAATTTCTTCCACTCTACGACACCGCTTTAACTGCAGAAATGACAGTAATAATGTCGCTGATCCAACAGTAAATGAGTAGACAAACATACAGAAATTAAAAAGCATTCAAATTGTGTTTGCAATGCTGCGTTTACAGTGACTGATGTCTGAAACTGAAGTCAAAGCTTAAGACTTTATTCTGAAGAGCATTTCTGAGAAGTTTTATACATACGGCAGTGATTTGTAATTAGCTGAATCAAGTATTTCTTTTTGTGATTGTTTTTTTTATTTATTTGAAATAACAACATTACAAATGTCGGATGACAGCATGAATACCAATAAAAGAAAAAGACACAAACACACAAAGGACACAAGGAGGGCTAACTTAAAAGGAACACACAAATAAACCCCGGCAGCCAACTACAGCACTGAATAATTATGCATCATCAGTTTAAAACAATTCTTTTAGCGCTTGGGCTGTACTACTCCAATAAGTGACCGTTCGTATTCTAGCCCCATTAATCCTTGCAGTGCTGCGTTCTAAACAAGCAATATAATGAAAAGACAGCAGTCAGAATCTTCTAAGATCCATGACTGAAATAACTGTTCATTTACAACAAAAACTTGCATAAACAAAAGCAATATGAGAGTGTGGGTGTATCAGTCATGTGATCATCACGGCCCAATCACAGCCCCCGTACTGATACTCAGATCAACAGCACTCTTACTCATGAGATATGGATTAAATATTGGAAACATGATGAAAGCAGGAAGATCCAGATCTACAGGAGTGACGTTTACTGACTATTGACCGGTAAGATCCTCAGAGAGCCAGAACAATAGAAGAATGGAAAGAGTGTGTGAGTGAAGGAGGTTGTGAATCCTGATCTGCATATAATGACCAAGGGTCAGTGCTGTTATTAGCATATAACGCTGCATTAAACAAACATTACATGTGTGATTTGTGTCCATCAAGAGTTAAAATAATAAATCAATGAGATCTGTAGATGAGAAACTGTGAGTGTCTGATCATCTTCATTTTATTGCCTCCTATAGTCTGTGTATCGGTTTAAAACAGTTCCCTTTCGAAAAGGATCTCGCACCGCGTCGATTGGCGCTGTTGGGGAACGCCTCCGCGTACCGTGACGTCACTTCGTCCCATGGATCCACAACGAGCTGTATTTAGAGCTTGATTAAATAAATGCTTCGTTTATAATGGGGAGGACGTCTTAAGCTATGAAACTTGCAGGAAGTTTTAATGGTACAAAGACCTCTTAAATACCAAAAGATCAAGGAAAATTTGGTTTCTCATGTCATGACCCCTTTAAACCCATTGAGATGACGTGGCAGGCCCGTAAACAGGCAGTTCATGCTTGAAAACTCTTCAATGTGGCTGAACTAAAGCAGTTCTGCAAGAAAAGTGTGTCTAAATCCCAGAACAGCGCTGAGACAGACTGATCTCCAGTCACCGCATGCGTCCGGCTGCAGTTATTGCTGCTAAAGGGGTGATTCGTTTTTCACACGGCTGTTAAACTGTGCTCTGTGTCTACCGAGGTTAGCTTTTGTTTTATGTTGCATTTAGTTTGAAGATCTAAAGAAATCAGGAGTGCATGAATGTGTCTCTGTTTATGACTAATTATTGTTCTTTACGTGTGAAACAAGAAACATTAGTCTTACCTTATATGATGAGGATTAGATTAGATTAGATTAGGTAGATTAGGTCAGCCGGAACTGGGAACACTTCCCTTAAATCCTGATGTACTCGTTACATCATAAGAAGAATGGCATCTACGCTAATGTTAGTGTCTTTGTTTATCCCAAGGTTTTCCCGAAGCCTGCCGGATCCAGGCCGTATCCAGATCTGACGAGGAGCTTCGCCTGGACACACACACACACACACACACACACTCCAGATCTGACGAGGAGCTTCGCCTGGACACACACACACACACACACACACACTCCAGATCTGACGAGGAGCTTCGCCTGGACCCGATGACAATGCAGTGCTGAAGTGTCTCTAGCCTCTCCCTATGGAGGATCCCTTTCCCACTCTACAGATAAAGTGTTGTGAATTTTGTTTCGCGTACCGACCCCGAAGTGATCAAATAAAACAACATTCTGTATCAAATTTATAGACAAGACAAGTAGTTTGTTCAGGCATAGTTTTGTAGGGAATTACAAACCTGCGCACATATATTCAAACACACATAACTATAGAATCAATTCTTAATGCGCATGTGAACGCCATCAGTGTTTATCACAGGTTCAGTTTAAAGTCTGTTTAGAGACATTCATTTAAAAGTTTTATCTTACAGTTACTGTAAATCCGGCCTCTAGTTCATAAACACCAGAGGAGAACTGGCCCCCAACTGAGCCTGGGTTCTCCCAAGGTTTTTTTTTCTCCATTGGGTCACCTGACGGAGTTTTAGGACACCATTGGGTCACCTGACGGAGTTTTAGGACACCATTGGGTCACTTGATGGAGTTTTAGGACACCATTGGGTCACCTGATGGAGTTTTAGGACACCATTGGGTCACTTGATGGATGGAGTTTTAGGACACCATGGGGTCACCTGATGGAGTTTTAGGACACCATTGGGTCACTTGATGGAGTTTTAGGACACCATTTGGTCACTTGATGGAGTTTTAGGACACCATTGGGTCACTTGATGGATGGAGTTTTAGGACACCATTTGGTCACTTGATGGAGTTTTAGGACACCATTGGGTCACTTGATGGAGTTTTAGGACACCATTGGGTCACTTGATGGAGTTTTAGGACACCATTTGGTCACTTGATGGAGTTTTAGGACACCATTTGGTCACTTGATGGAGTTTTAGGACACCATTAGGTCACTTGATGGAGTTTTAGGACACCATTGGGTCACTTGATGGAGTTTTAGGACACCATTTGGTCACTTGATGGAGTTTTAGGACACCATTTGGTCACTTGATGGAGTTTTAGGACACCATTAGGTCACTTGATGGAGTTTTAGGACACCATTGGGTCACTTGATGGAGTTTTAGGACACCATTGGGTCACTTGATGGATGGAGTTTTAGGACACCATTTGGTCACTTGATGGAGTTTTAGGACACCATTGGGTCACTTGATGGAGTTTTAGGACACCATTGGGTCACTTGATGGAGTTTTAGGACACCATTGGGTCACTTGATGGAGTTTTAAGACACCATTGGGTCACTTGATGGAGTTTTAGGACACCATTAGGTCACTTGATGGAGTTTTAGGACACCATTGGGTCACTTGATGGAGTTTTAGGACACCATTGGGTCACTTGATGGAGTTTTAGGACACCATTGGGTCACCTGATGGAGTTTTAAGACACCATTGGGTCACTTGATGGAGTTTTAGGACACCATTAGGTCACTTGATGGAGTTTTAGGACACCATTGGGTCACTTGATGGAGTTTTAGGACACCATTGGGTCACCTGATGGAGTTTTTGGACACCATTGGGTCACCTGATGGAGTTTTAGGACACCATTGGGTCACCTGATGGAGTTTTAGGACACCATTGGGTCACCTGATGGAGTTTTAGGACACCATTGGGTCACCTGATGGAGTTTTAGGACACCATTGGGTCACTTGATGGAGTTTTAGGACACCATTGGGTCACCTGATGGAGTTTTAGGACACCATTAGGTCACTTGATGGAGTTTTAGGACACCATTGGGTCACTTGATGGAGTTTTAGGACACCATTGGGTCACCTGATGGAGTTTTAGGACACCATTGGGTCACTTGATGGATGGAGTTTTAGGACACCATTGGGTCACTTGATGGATGGAGTTTTAGGACACCATTGGGTCACTTGATGGAGTTTTAGGACACCATTGGGTCACTTGATGGATGGAGTTTTAGGACACCATTGGGTCACTTGATGGAGTTTTAGGACACCATAAGCCTTTTTCACACTTCCGGGTTTTGTGTTTCCGGTGCTCACCGACGCCGGGTAAACTTACTTCCGGTGACAACAACAATGGCCGAGTCCAAGAATAAGTGTTGCTGTAGTGTCCCTCAGTGCAGCAATTCTAAGCAAAAACAACCTTATTTATCTTTTCACGGGTATCCTTTGAATGAAGACCAAAAAAAGAAGTGGGTTATCGCTATTAAACGGAACGAAGGGTCTACGTTCGTCATTCGGAGAGGCAGCACGTATGTCTGCAGTCAGCATTTTACCGCTGTCGACTACATTCCAGGAAGTTCGCGGCTGAAGGTTGGTGCCATTCCCAGTCGTTTCCCCTGGAACAATTTCTATGTACCCCCTCAAAGACTGTCAGCTTTTGAGAGATCTGCCGTTCGACTTGGCGTGGATGTACGTGTTCAGGAGCAACCGGTGGTCTCAGAAGATGCACCCAATGAATCCAGTCATGTTGAGGAACATGACTACGCGGCACGCCCACCTGCCGGTAAGCACTTATGTTAACTTTTGCTTGTGTGATAACAGTGTAGACTGTGCTGTGACGTGAAATACAAAACAAAACAAAAAACAGCATAATTAGTTAATAACTATATTATTTACATTTTTATAGGTGCATTAGATGAGGCTCTGCAGTACATTGAAGAGCTGGAGGCTAGGCTGCAGAAAATGTCACTAGAGAAACCAGCAATAATGAACAGATTTTGTGTTTCTGATCACACAATCAAATACTATACAAAGTTTCCCTCACAGGAAGTTTTCCATGTGTTCTGGGAGTCTGTTTGTCCATCTGCCAGCAATCTTGTGTACTGGACTAAGGCACAGAGGATGGGACAGGAAGCATCCCCAAGCCCTAGCCCTGCACGGAAGATCCAGCTCATAGATGAACTGTTTATGTATTCCTGTCGAGTAGCTGCTGGACTGAGGGAACAAGTAATCGCTGACATTTTTGGGGTAAGCGTGGCCACAGTGAGTAGGGCCATTATCACCTGGGCTAACTACCTGTTCTTTGTGTTGGGTTCAGTACCCATTTGGATGTCCAGGCAACAAATATGCTTCTCCATGCCAAAGAAGTACAGTTTGTTCTGTCCAAACCTGCGAGTCATCCTGGATTGCACAGAAATCCGCTGTGAAAGCCCCACATCTCTGACACTCCACTCAGAGATCTTCTCCAGCTACAAGAG
This sequence comes from Semotilus atromaculatus, assembly GCA_031834385.1. Lineage (NCBI taxonomy): Eukaryota > Metazoa > Chordata > Actinopteri > Cypriniformes > Leuciscidae > Semotilus > Semotilus atromaculatus. The sequence continues at coordinate 418,911 of JAULUF010000031.1, forward strand.
CACAACAACATTTAAAGGTCTGGTTGGAGTAGCTCCATGTGGTGCAATGACTTTCATCTCCCAGCTTTACACAGGTTCAATCTCCGACAAAGAGATCACAAAGAAGTCTGGCATTTTGGACCTGCTTGAACCTGGAGATGAGGTCATGGCAGACAAGGGGTTCACAATCGAGGATATGCTCTCCAGTGTTGGTGCTAGACTGATCATTCCACCTTTCAAACGTGCTAAGCAGTTCAGCAAACAGGACTGTGAAAAAACACAGGCCATTGCACGCCTCAGAATTCTGGTGGAAAGGGTAATTCGAAGGGTCAAGGAAAACCACATTTGGGATTCTGTTGTGCCACTCACCTTGTCAGGAAGCATCAATCAGATCTGGCATAATTGCTGTTTTATGGTTAATTACCAGGGACCGATGTTTCTTGAGGAGTGAATGTACAGTATACAAGTATGTATATTAGATATTTACAATGACAGTGATTTTTACAATAGTAGTGAGTGACAGACTTTCAATATTTAACATTAAATATCTTTTTACTTTGTTTACTTTGTACTGTAACATTTGATCAAATGTATATACTATATTGTCATTATTTATAAGTTTCCTGAAAGTAATTTGACAGACGCATTGAAATAGTTGACAAAATGCCTTTTTTTAATAAGAATCAATAAAAACAAATGTGTAAACTGAGTTCTGCTGTTCATTGTTATTTCACACAATACAAATACATAAACAATTAGTAAATGTGTATGCATACACATCATATATATTACACAAGATCAAATTCAAAATAGAATGTATTAACTATTATGTACATAAATGTGGGTATACTGTATATACAAGTAAAAGAATAAATCTTAAAAGGTCATGGACAGTTTCTGTTCATATTATTACCCCATTTGGTAACACTTTACTTGAAGGGGTGTGCATAAGACTGACATGACACCTTCATAGTCATGACATGACGCATGTTATGAATATGAAGGAGCTTTTATGCATGTTTATGATAACTGTCATTAAGTGTCATTCACTCAATTATGACATTTTTAATGCAAATATGACATTGAGATGTATTTGTTATGACAACTTAACAAACCATAACATCATAACCTGTCAGTGTTTTGTCATGACAACTTGACATTAAAGGTATACTATGCAGGAATTTTACCTTAATATAACAGCTTCGAAGTAATTTCGGTGGTAAACAAACTCATAATAGGGCGATTCATCCTGGTAGTAAAGCTTGGGGGGGTCGCCGCTGGAAATACCAGCAATGCAAGTCTGAGAGGGGCGCCCCTGACAAATCTCGCGAGAATCGCGACTTGCTTTACGGCAACGACGTCACACACACATGAACAACAACATATGAAGCACGGAGACACTTGCGCGCATTTCAGACGTGATACCTTGACGATGGAAAAATCAAAGAAAACGCGGTCGGAAGAGTCTAGAAAAAGGAAAAGAGAATCCGACCGCGTGAGGAACCGGACAAGAGTCCCACTCGGTCGTGCTTTCCCTCGTTGGCGCGAGCTAAAAAGCAGCAATGGATGCAACAGCGATGCTGACCTGGCGATCTTGTTGATGGACTAGTAAGTAATGTTAAATCTCTTATTTGTAAACTTGTTTGCGTTCTATGTTGTATGTTGTTGCGCTTGCTTGTATTATATGTCGTTTTTTTATGACGCTGTTCATTCTTCCATTGTTTATAATTAGACCAGTTCAATAATTTCCACATATGTGTAACGTTAGCTAGCTTTCGATTACCAGAGCTGTTAGCAGACTTGCAGACTTGCTAACAAACACTCAATTGTCTTAGGTTTATTTTCTTCTTTATGTTTTATTGCCTAGCTTGTCACACGAGCTAGTTTGCCAGCTGAACTCCGGTGTTGTGAGTTTTATTTATCACGGAACGTTAGTGCTGTGTCTGGGTCCGATTTGTTATGGCGTGTGTACTGAGCTTATACAAACTTTAGCTGACTAACAGTGCACTTCCCGACTGTAACGTTACTTGAAATTGTGTTTATGAGTCAATTAAATCTTGGCGATTTATGTAACCGCGGAATTCATACCTAGTTTCACCATGATTAAACTTTGTCAGTACTACTTCAGTTGCTGAGAAAATACTGATCATGCACTTTTATTCTAGTTACCAGGATAAGATAGTTATGTCTACACCCAGCAAGGGTCACAAAAATCCACCAAAGCCACCAGTGTCCAGTATAACAGAGGAGTCAGATTGTGATTGGTATGTTTTTCTGCTCAATAATAATAATCGAGGAAGACATAGCACATTGTAAACTAATCATGTATCTTTTCAATTAGGGATGAGGATTTCCCCGTACCTGGTTTCCAGCCATTGATCAGAGAGACAGAAGAGGGTGATGTTTTGGAATCCAGGTGAGATTTTTTTTCCATATATTTCTCAATTATATATTTATATACATACACACACACACACACACACATTTATATATATATATATATATATATATATATATATATATATACAATATATATATATATATATATATATATATATATATATATATATATAAATTTTTTTTTTTTTTACTTTGACTCTGATTGCAGCATGCATTCTCTGAGCATTGCGGAAGAACATGACTCTCCAGATGAGGGGGATGCCAATGACTTGAGGAACAGCTTGTAAGTATTGTGCTGTACTGTTTATTATTTGCCTTCTACTGACATATCCCTTCAGTCTGATGTTCATCTGTGTACCTCTTGTACAGCATCGAAATGGATGATTGTTGGGTTGATCCATTTCACAAGGACTGGAAGGATGAGGACAGCTCGGATGAGGATTTTGTTCCTTTTCTTCAGCTACGGTACATTTCACGTAGTGCTTTGTTCATTTTCACTACTATACACTTCTTTCAATGTCATTTCATTTCTACCTTCTGGTTTGTGTTGAGAAGGTAACCAATGTCCATATACTCTGCTTTTATACACAGAACTGGTTGTGTCAACACAAACAATCTTGCTGAAATAAGCTTAGATGAAGCTGTGCTTGATGTAGCCACACCCAATCCTCCTGAACTGGAATCACAATACATTCCTGAACAAGAACGAGTTAGCTGTGAGGAAGATCTGGTGGGGAAAAGTGCCAACATCACCTACAACAACAACCTCCATCAGCTCGCCATGTACTTGATTCTGCCACTACAGAAGTGCAACCACCTAGATAGTGTTTCCGGTGTAGTATGCCGTGGTGAACCGCCATTTCGGGTGAACCTGAAACCTCGGGGGACTGGAGTCATTTTGGAATGGGTAAGATAAGATGTACATGCATGTAGGGTAGGAGAGCAAACTGGTTGTAACCAGTTTAGTTGTGAAAACATTTGCATACAGCTCAGCTATTGGTGGTGGCACCGAGCAATAGATAATGACCGTTACAGTACATATGCATTTGTGGGTTTTTGTGCTAAAGATATTCTACAAATTTGAGATGACTACAACCAAATGTGTGCAAGTGTTTTGTTTAAAAAAAATATTCTTCCATGCAGTTATGCCCCTTTGGACACATTCTGTGGAAATGGAACTCACAGCCAGTTTTGAAGTATGGCATGCAGGGGGGTGACTTCATGCTGGCTACAAATACTCTTCTTTCTGGCAACAACTACAGGAAGATTGCCCTCCTCTTTCAATTTATGAAAATGCCAATGGTTGCTGAGGGGACTTTCTTCCGAATTCAAGATGCTTATTGCATTGCTCCGGTCCAGGAATGTTGGGAAAAAAATAGGGCGGTCATTATAGACCGGTTGTGTCAGGAAGAACATGTCGTTGTCCTAGGTAAGATGTTGCATATTTGTTAACCACCATTACATTTATATGCTTATATTTAGCTGTGATGGTGTAGAAACTGATTGTAATGGATGTATTTTTGCTCTATTCTAGGTGATGGCAGAATGGACTCTCCAGGTACTGTGTGTTTGTGATCAAACTATACATACAGTCCACATGCTGACAGCTGATATTTTTAAAAACTTTTTACTAGGACACTGTGCACAGTACTGCACTTACAGCACTCTTGAGCAAGAGTCAAGAGACATTGTGCACATTGTCACCGTAGACAAGCGTGAAACGAACAGGAATTCCGTGATTATGGAGAAGGAGTGTTTCATCAGGACCATGGACGCACTAATCCAGGAAATTCCTGTCAGAGAAGTTGTCACGGATGCCCACCCACAAATCTCCGCCTTGCTTAGTAAGGATAACTTATTGGATGTGTTGTCTAGAGCCATTGCTTTTTCTTTTCTTCTGATAATTGTGTCATTATAAATGCTGTGTTATTTGTTACAGATCCAGAGCGTGGGCGCTACAAAAATATTCACCACTCTCTCGACATATGGCATGCTGCAAAAAATCTTGGAAAGAAGTTACGACGGGTATGCAATCATCCAAATGTATTCAGTATTATACGACTAATCTATGCCATGAAGAAGATTGCATTTTTTGACTTTCCTTACTGTCTTTGTAATGTCATATTTTACAGCAATATATTAACCGTGGCTTTGTTTCATTTGTATCGTGCAATCAGGCTGGCACAATGAAAAATCAGAATTCAATTCTAGCCTGGATGAAGGACATCGTGAACCACTTTTGGTATTGCTGCAAACAAGCATTGACCGAGGAGCAGTTCAAGGTATTTTATAAGTCTTTGTAATGTCACTGTAGAAAGTATTACTTTGGCCATGCAGAAAGGTGAAGTTTCTAGCTGTATGTAATGTGTGGTGGTCCATTTCTGCAGATGATGTGGCATGGAATCCTACACCATGTCCGCAACCAACATTCATGGGCAACTGGATGCTGTGAACATGAGCCTCTGGATGAAGGCAGCCAAAACAAGCCATGGATCCAGCAAGGTTTGAACTATTGTAGTCACTTTATTTTCATTTGCTCTGAGATTGTGATTTTTACTAACTCTGAAATGTGATTACAGGTTCAGCAGCTCATCAGGCACTTACAGCAATCGTGCTTGACAAGCGCTGGTTGAGCCAGGTAAAGAAGTTCATCAACTTCAGGTATGCATCTACTGTCATGCAATTACACATGCACAAAAGTAGTTATTGTATTTATTTACAAATGTACATTCTGCAACTACACTTATATGTAGACATATTCTACTTCATTCACAGTGTTGGTAGTGTCTGTTGCACATTTTTGTAATTGTTTGTTGAGTGCAGGCTGGAAGTGATGGCTGAACAGATTTTGCCTTTATGCCATTATGGTAAGAAGTGTTACTATTTTGTGCCTCCTCCCTCTCCGCCAGGACCACGTCTGATTTGGAAAGCTTCCAAAATCATATACTGATGTATGCGGCAAAGCGCTTCGCCTACAGCCCACCTGTATACAGGACGCGAGTTTTGCTTGCTGCATTAGATTACAATAACCACAATCATCGCCTGCCAGCCCGTAACAAGGATGGACACAAAATGTAAGTATTTACTGTAACAACTGCAGTTTGAACACTTTAGAAATGACTATACTAAAATCTACACTTTCTATACAGATATCAAAGATACTTCAATAAAAAATCAAAAAGCTGGAGTGTCCACACTACAAAGGAGAAGAAGCAGTACAGCTACATACAAGACCTCCAGAAGTCCATTCTTGGGAGAAGAATTGCAAGTGGGAGAGGCCTTCCCCGCAAACAGACGCTCAGGTCCGATGACCCAAGGCGCTTGGGTTTGCTTGCTGCTGTACTCCCACCACACACTGCAGAACTTGTGCAGGCCCACATTGAAAGAGGAGACATTCCTCCTTAGTGACTGTTGTACTGTAATCTGGCCCTTGTAAATATTTGTAATAAATGATGTATAGTATAATGAACTTTTCAGAAAATTTCTTTATTTACATGCAAACAAAAAATAAGTTAAAATAAAATAAATAGAAGTGCACAATTGCAGAGCAACAGGGAACAAAACATACAATTCACAAATGTTTCTTCCATAAGATGCTGTTTAGAAATAGCTGTATAAATAATTACAAAAGGCTAATTTCAAAAAAACTATTGAAGGCGGCGCACCCGGAATCCTGTATATTGGCCTCTTGGGTCGGGGAATTTGATCCGTATCTTCCAGACACAACAGCTGGGGATCACCACTCTGTTGCCCACACCCAGGCGGCCATGCTGCCACAGCACAAACTGTCTGTAGGCGGCATGCCTATATTGACGCTGTTCTACACCCGGCTCCTGGCTGTCATCAACAGCAAAAATGTCATTCCAGGCCGCACGGGCCAGCCGCAACACCCCCTCATCCAACACGTAGAACTCCATGTGTGCCATGTTGCTTATACAATTTGCAGGAATCTGGTGACAGCAAAGCCTTTCCAGGTCTGTGTCCATTTCTCTGCAATTGGTGCAAGTGCACCAATGCAGTACATCTCCAACTGGGTCAGGGCTCTGGGATACCTCAAACATGGCCATCACATCAAACATAAGACCTGGCAACCTTGTGAGAATTGTGTTCAACAGCCTGTCCTTCTGCACAGACTCCAGGGAATGCAGTTTTTCCTACAACGAAAAACAATTTGTTAGTGTGTGTGTGTATATATATATATATTTATATATATTAGTATATTACTGTATATATATATTAGTATATTACAGTATATATATATATATATATATATATATATATATGCTAATACTAATATACATATTCTAATATATATACATATATATATATATATATATATAGTAATATACTAATATATATATATATATATATATACTAATATATATATATATACTAATATATATATATACAGTAATATACTAATATATATATATATATATATATATATATATATATATATATACAGCAATATACTAATATATATATATATACACACACACATATATATATATATATATATATATATATATATATATATATATATATATATATATTGGTGGAAAGGCTGAATGTATCTCGAATGACGTCTTGACCAATAATAAACAAACCTTCATTTCAGCTTCACGTCTTGACCGCAGCTCCTGCAGCCTCGACTGCTCCTCAGGGTCGAGAGTTTTTGCGCCCTTCCCACCTTTCGATGGTCTCCTCCGCGGAGGTTTCTTTTTCTTTGAGGTGGCCCCAATCGCCCGAGGGATATCAGACGACGCGGTTGACGTTGATTCCTGCGATTAGTTGTCAATATCTCACATAATTATCCGGACATGTATAAGCCTAGAGGTTGTAAATAGAGTAAACGAGCACAATTCGCAAACTACTACAATAAATTGCAATAATCAGGTCTAATGACATCATAACGGCCAATGTTATGAGATAATGCGACGTACATTTAACTTTATTGATGTCATCTGGCATTTTGTAATGTTTACATTACAATCAAAAAACACAAATGAAATTATACAGTAATCCAAGACTATATGCTATTTACGTGTGATTTAGCTGCAATCATGTAAAAACGTTATAAGCCAGCAAACGAGATAGGCAACTTTATTATTAGAAAGTATTTTAACACTTGACATATATTTATTATTGTCCTATTACCATCATGAGTAGTTCAGTAGACTATGCAGTAGCCTAATATTTGTTTGAAAGCGTGAAATATTACCTGGTCAGTATCTTCGGAGTCTATCTGTGTCTGTTGCATGTCTGACGCTTCTTTCCGTGTGGTGGGGGTGGGGATGGGAGTTACGGTTATTTACGACAGTGCAAGTATTCCACAGCGACTCTAGGGGTCGCTGTTTCACAAAAACACGATTTCTGCATAGTATACCTTTAAATTACATTAAACTGTCATGACGTGGTTGGTTTCGACATTGGCTGTCATGAGGTCATTATAACTTTGTCATGAATATTTTTCTTGACCTCAACTACAGTGGTACAAATTAAATTTGTCATTAAAAGGTTATAATGGCTTCATGACAGCCAATGTCAAAACCAACCACCTGACAGTTTAATGTAATTTAATGGTTATGATGTATTGATTTATTTCAAGTTGTCATAAAGACATCTCAAACAAAGTCATATTTGCATTAAAAATGTCATAATTGAGTGAATGCCACTTAATGACAGTTGTCATAAACATGCATAAAACCTCCTTCACATTCATGACATGTGTCATGTCATGATTATGAAGGTGTCATGTCAGTCTTATGCACATCCCTTCAAGTAAAGTGTTACCGTACATTTATACCACTGAAAGATACACATCCATGTAAACATAATAATAGTACATGTCTAGCTTGTCTTTCATTGATGCTATGAAGGCATCATCTCGCCAGATCCTCTGTATTGTGAAATCTGATTTTGTGTCAGTCACAAAGTCACACCACGGTAGACCAGTCACTGCAAGCTGGCCTTGAACCTGCCAGTAGTACTTGTGGGACTCTTTGAGTTTGGCTTGTCCTCTTTGAAGTTTCATAAATGGAACCTGGGTAATGTTATCAGCAGATGTGCTTTTTACCTCCACTAGTCCAAATTGGAATGTTTCAGATGGATCATGCACTCGTCCATCTGGACTGGCTCCTAGATGTGGTGCTTCTGGATTGATAATAAAACCACAAGGTAGGACACTAACACGGGCTATCTCAGAATATTTTCTCAAAATATCTGGCTCAAGTTCAAGGCCACGTTTCATAGCACTTGTCTGCCTCGTGCCCTTGATGATTCTTACCGCTAATGACTGACCAGCTGAATCCCCAACTACATGACTAACCTCCCGGAACCTGCTTGCAGTAACCCTTGATTGCCGCATTTGTCTCCAAGCAGTACATTTTGACTGTAGTCTTGTGGCCTCTTCAATCTGACAAGCGGAACAATGGGTAACCTTTATAGACTCCAGATGAAGTGATTGATGGTGTGTGGGCACATATTTAAAATTACAGCCAAACTGATAGCCAAGCACAGGTAGTGGGGGGAAATTAACAACAGGAACATCTACAGCTATAGGGGGACATTGGTATGAAAGTGGACTACCACGAGGTACAGGACCAAACTGTGAGGGGACCAACTCTATTTTTGACATGCCCTCTAGTATGTGTGCCAGCAAAGGCCGGGGATGGATCTGACTCAGTTTGGTACCAGAGGCCAATACATCAGAATCTGGAAGGGGACCTAAAGAAATTAATACAAACTATTAGTTTTGAACACATTAAGTTGTAGCTGAGTACACGACTTGTACACATACAGTGTTGTGTATTACCTGTGTAAGCCCTGTATAGGGTAGACTTGATTCCAGTCTTCCCAGCTGACTTTGGCTTCAGGACAACAAGTTCACTCACTGCCTCTGGATGGACTCCCTTAGCATAAAACAAACAGATGCAGAGTTAAAATATTCTCGGAACACTTTATAATAAGGTTTTATACATTTACATTAGTTTATGCATTTAGTCAATATGAAATAATGAGTAATAACAGTTAACAGATTGTATTTATCTTGGGTGATGTTCATTTATACCTTTGTTACTTAATCTGCACTCTTGTGCATTATTAGTCCATAATGCTTTGATGTTAACATGTAGCCTACTTACTTGCTTGTTTGAGTTGATACTGTAGTGTTCTTACCAATTGCAGAAAAGAAAAAATACATGCCTGTGTTCTTGGACGATGCCATCTCTGTGGCTCACTCGTGCAGGCCAGTGGTGGTGGGACAGACTGTAAATTCAGCTGCACAAAGTGGGCCATCTGATACACAAGTGCTGTCAGATGGTTGCACAACCCTTTACCAGCTGCACAGCTGCACATATAGGCAGAAATACAAACAACCTCTTCTTCTGTCTCCAGTGACACCTGTTTGAGAAGACAATTGTTTAGCTAATGAATTGTAATTTTATGCTGTGAGCTACATTAAAGGGATAGTTCACTTAAACATTGTAAATTAATACCAAAAATGTTTCTGTTGTCCTCATAGTATTTGTTGCCATATTTGTCAATACCCACTAAGGCTTCTGTCTTGATATCATTTACCCTGAGAAAGACATTTCAATTGTGCCTTAAATCCCATTGACTTCCATTGTAGGGAAAAAAATACTATGGAAGTCAATGGGACCAGTAAACTGTTTGGTTACTGACATTCTTCAAAATATCTTCATTTGTGTTCAGCAGAAGAAAGAAATTCATACAGGCTAAAAAACAACTTGAGGGTGAGTTTATGATGACAGAATTTTCATTTTGAAGTGTACTATCCCTTTAAGTGCTGTTAATTGAAAGCTGCAAACAGCAGCAAAAGCAAGAAATACAGCACTAGTCTGCAACCGCAGAAGCAATGAAAGAGACATAACTAAAAACAAACATAGAAAAACTTAAGACAGGTGAAACTAAAATAAAGGGAAATAAATTCTGCAACCGCAGTAACTTGATATCAGAACGATCTGACTAACTCATATTAGCCAACCGGCATATTAACGTTACATATAACCTCAAGAGTGTGGGGCTCCTCATTTTTCCTCATAGACCGATAACACCTAGCTCTTACTACCACCTTGCGATCAACAACATTGGAGACTGAACACATACAAATGGTTAGCAATTAGCATTCATAATGTTGCAAGTGTTAGCGCCAGATAGTTGTCAACTTACCTTGATAATTGTGAATAAATTCCTCAACGAAGAATTTATAGCCCTTGCTCAGCCTCGTTTCTTTAACTGTTGAATGCTGTCCAACAATTCTGTCAACATCCTCAAATCTGAGTCGTGGAAGTGTCGAAAGACAAGTTGTGAAATAGCGCTCCATGTTCAAACACCGTAGTTTCAGCTGTGGCGGAAATCAGTTTACCCGACGTGACGTAGTTTCCGGTTACGCGTGAAAAAGGCTTATTGGGTCACCTGATGGAGTTTTAGGACACCATGGGGTCACTTGATGGAGTTTTAGGACACCATTGGGTCACTTGATGGAGTTTTAGGACACCATTTGGTCACCTGATGGAGTTTTAGGACACCATTTGGTCACCTGATGGAGTTTTGGGACACCATGGGGTCACTTGATGGAGTTTTAGGACACCATTTGGTCACCTGATGGAGTTTTAGGACACCATGGGGTCACTTGATGGAGTTTTAGGACACCATTGGGTCACCTGATGGAGTTTTAGGACACCATTGGGTCACCTGATGGAGTTTTAGGACACCATGGGGTCACTTGATGGAGTTTTAGGACACCATTGGGTCACCTGATGGAGTTTTAGGACACCATTGGGTCACTTGATGGAGTTTTAGGACACCATTGGGTCACCTGATGGAGTTTTAGGACACCATTGGGTCACTTGATGGAGTTTTAGGACACCATTGGGTCACCTGATGGAGTTTTTCGGTTCCTTGCCACTGTTGCCTTTGGCTTGCTCAGTTGGGGATATTCAAATGAATTAACCAATCATTAATAGCATTGATCAGCTCTACCAACTGTGGAGGTTGAACATTGTTTTGTTGTGTTGATTGATACTGTAAAGCTGCTTTGGTGCAATCTATGTTGTGAAAAGCGCTATAGAAACATACTTGACTTGAGGCGACTTCACTGAGGGGTCTGAATTTGTGATTGTCGTGTTGCTGTGAGTCTCTGCACACTAAACACACCGGCTGTTTGTCCTCCAGGCAGAAGAGCTTGAGTTTCTCACTGTGTAAACTGCACATCTCCTCAGATCCCGATGAACGCGTCTCGTTTCTCCCCTTCAGGAACGACTCACACAAGCTCTTCAACGCCAGATTGAATGGAGGATCTTCTCTCGAGGATCTCCTCCTGCAGACAGCACACTCCTGAGTTCTCTTGGTTCTCCAGAACTGTTGAAGACACTCTTTACAGAAACTGTGGCTACAGGATAAAATAACAGGAGCCTTGAAGATTTCATGACACAAGGGACAAATATAATCTTCAGCTGCCGAAGTCATTGTCACTGTTTGAGCTCCAGCAATCTAAACTTTACTTTCACTTTCTGAATGATGCTTTCAGAAATGAATCACAATGAGAATCACTAAGATCTGCAGAGCAAACGTCTCAAAAATCGTTCTGTAAAGTTCTCTTCATTCTCCACGGATCGCTGATTCTTTATTGCTTTTGTTGAGAGAGAAGAGAGTTAGTATGACAAAAGGGGGATAAAAAGTCAGTTTCTTCCTAGTGTTGCAAGAGTTTGGAGTTTCTTGATTGACTATCGCGACAGGCCTAAGCAGTAGTTTAAACACACACAAAGAGCTAGACTAACGTTAGACCCTTATCTGACCTGACGATCATAGAAAAATTCAATGAGACAACAAAGTATTGCGGATGTGAATAACGTAACAATGTGGTTGTTGCAGGGTTAACTGTCTGCTATGGACTTTGTCAAACGAATTACCTCTAAACTGACTGCTAACTGCTTATCAGCCTCTCTTCTCCGAGACACAGCGTACTGCAGACAGATGCACTGCCCAGGCTGCCCTGCTGGCGGCGGCGCCGGCGTGACTGGTGACATTTCGCGGGGGTCGCTGGCGATGGGAGGGGGAGGGGATTCTAAATCAGCGATTTCTGTTTTAGAGGAGTTTGGTGCGGGTCTCCTTGGCCTTCAACGTGTAGGCTATGAACATAAAATATACTTTAAAAATATTATCTGATTTATAAAGGGGGTGGCAAGACTGTATCCCAGGGGTGGATCCGCCACTGCTTAGGATGCTGATATTCTCTAATTGTATTTTTTCTGACAAAATTCTATTGTCTCCGTGTTTGATTCGCCTTGACTGGTTTTTGTCATAATTATATTTTAATTCTGTTTTTGTCAAAATGTTAAAAAAAAGAAAAGAAAAAGTGTGTGTGAGTTTGAGCCCTCCGCTCATCTGCTGTGTGCCAACAACGGTTAGTTGTCTTGCCATCCTTGAGGGAACCTGGAACATATTATATCATTTTAGTGTTGACTTTTTACCTGTGGATAACTAAAGATATTGTGAAAGCAGGAATTTACTTCATTTTCTGTTGGTAATTAAAATCTATTGTACAACTTCTTATTAGCTCTGTTCAGTTGATTATGGTTATCTGGGAAATGAGCGGGTGCCTTTTTATTTTATATATATACGTGTGTGTGTTCTGCACATATTTGTACATTCTACATGATCATCCTTTCCTTCGTTACCTGTCCTCCCGACCCCTAGACTGGGAGAGGAACGCGACAAACAATAATGACACACAGGTGAATGCAATAATTCATGAAGAGTCTGGCAAAGGATTATGGGGACTGGAGTTCATAGCTGAGTGGCGCCGGTCAGAGGAGGAGTGCCCTCTAGTGGAGACAAAATGTCTTTCACACTACAGACAGCTCTAGTTTATGTGATGTCCTCAGATACAACAAATAAATAATGAGTCAAAACATCATCAGTCCTTCTTTTTTTTTCTTTCTTCTTTTTTTTTTTTTAACCAGGAAGGTCCCATTAATACAATATCTCTTCTAGCAGGGAGTCCTGGTCAAGATGCACAAAACAAGACAAAAGTACAAAGTAGTACATAACACAACATAATAAACATACGCCCATATGTATAGTACAACATATAACCATAATACACTACTAAAACATTTACACCGCTCTATAAAATCAGACTTTAAGAAGCGAGAGCTGGCACATGTCATGTGTGATATACTTGAGCTCCTGCCATGCATGAGGAGCTATAGTTAGAGACGGCGGATCTACACATTTCTGGATGGGAAATCGAGTTATTGACATTGGCGTCGGAAGCAAAAAAAAGTGTGTGGGTGGGTCCTCCTCTAAAAATATTCTCAATGAGTAAATGCCATTTCATGTATTATGGTGCCTTTTAATTAAACAAGTAAACTGAACTCTGCTTCACGTTGTGTATTAAATGCACAGCTATCCGTGGATTACCCCGATGATAACTTAAAGCTGGTACTGATGTTTGCAACGCAATATTTGTCTGGAAGGGTAAAACGAGCAGTTGTTTCATCAGCTGCAGCTCGTTGAGAAATATAACGTAGCGATTCAGCAGAAATGGAGTTTAATTGAGAGTAGGCTTGAGGTTCAGCGAAAAAATCGGCTAATAACCGCTAATAACCGGAAGTCGGAGGTGTATGCCACTTTTAGCCAGGAAAATAAATGATTATACCAATTTATAATATACAATTTAAGTACTCATTTACATAAAATACTGTTAGTAATTATTTTATATTACTTTATTCAAATTAAATTACGAAGATCATTGACAAAAAACAAACAAACAAGCTACACTTTTCATTATGAATTTGTACGTGTATATTTGTAAAATAATGAAATACCTTTTTCCTGGTTAGCAAATGTACCCCTTATTCATTAACAATAATGGTGTAACAAGATTTACCATGTTTCTTGTGTTAGGGGATAACAGCTTAAAGACCCAGGACTAGATATGATGAAAGACCAATGCTGCGTCCCAATTCGCATACTATCTGTCCTAAATAGTATTAGAAAATAGAATTAGTACGTCCCAAATCGTAGTATGTTGAAATGCGTGTTCCAAAGATACCCGGATGGTCTATATAAGGGCAGATCCGTGACACGGCTGATATTAGTAATGGGTATATCACGCAATCTGACCAAACTATTTAAAAATGGCAGGTTATTCAGGATACTCCGTCTGGCACGTGCAATTTCCATACAAAAATGTAATATATGGCCATATATGTACTTATATTTTAAATAGCATGACATATATCTATAGCGAACATACAGTATATTTGACTTATCTGAGAACACAATATGCCTGCAACATTAATGAACATTTATGTGTCCAAACATGTGAAGAAAATATTTGAGTTCATCCATATATGATACCATATATCTGTATATATTACAGTATAGTATTGGTTTCTCGCATATATGGACAACATTAAGTATGTGACATATTTGTTTTCCACATATTTAATAAATGTATGTAAACATACATGCATGTGATACTGATGCATTTTTAAAGCTGTGGCATATGGTTATGGTACTTTGTGGATGTATTGGTCAAAAATGACAGAAAACACTTCATTATTGTATTAAAAATACTATATTTGGTATTCACACAATACAGACACAAAATCTCCAACTATAGGCATTTAATTACAAAGTATTCAGATATATGATATAAAACTATTCAGACAAGTACAAGGAAATAAGTACATATATGCATGTATACATATATGTGTCTTACATATATTTAACATTTATGTGCATATACGGGAAAATATATGGCACTTACATGAAAACGGCCATTTTTGCTATATTTTGAAATGTATGTTTCATATATGTCTATGTGTTTTATATATATGAATTTTGCATATATTCTCATATAGGCAGCAGACATACATGGTCACTGACATTATATATGTAATTTACATATATTGACATATATTACATTTCTGTATGGGAATGATGACGCAGTGAATAGTGACGATTCTCTCTGACAGCAGTCTGCTGTGTTTACACGTCACATTTTTAGTATCACCTCAGCTCGCCTTAACATTCTGATCATATTCTAACATTTCATCATGTTGAGCTATATAACATTGATTAGTTTTATGTACATTTGCTCACCTGTCTAATAAAGTATGTGCAAGAGCGGTGTCGCTGTAAGTCCAGACTCGTGAAGCTCTGACGAGTCCAAGTAAGCCGCGGACGCTAGCTCTCTGTCGAGTATAAGTCAGCCGTGGACGCTAGCTCTCTGTCAAGTATAAGTTAGCCGCGGACGCTAGCTCTCTGTCGAGTCCAAGTTAGCCGTGGACGCTAGCTCTCTGTCAAGTATAAGTTAGCCGCGGACGCTAGCTCTCTGTCGAGTCCAAGTTAGCCGTGGACGCTAGCTCTCTGTCAAGTATAAGTTAGCCGCGGACGCTAGCTCTCTGTCGAGTCCAAGTTAGCCGCGGACGCTAGCTCTCTGTCGAGTCCAAGTTAGCCGCGGACGTTAGCTCTCTGTCAAGTCCAAATTAGCCGCGGACGCTAGCTCTCTGTCGAGTCCAAGTTAGCCGCGGACGCTAGCTATGTCAAGTCCAAGTTAACCGCGGACGCTAGCTCTCTGTCGAGTCCAAGTTAGCCGCGAACGCTAGCTCTCTGTCGAGTCCAAGTTAGCCGCGAACGCTAGCTCTCTGTCGAGTCCAAGTTAGCCGTGGACGCTAGCTCTCTGTCGAGTCCAAGTTAGCCGCGAACGCTAGCTCTCTGTCGAGTCCAAGTTAGCCGCGGACGCTAGCTATGTCAAGTCCAAGTTAACCGCGGACGCTAGCTCTCTGTCGAGTCCAAGTTAGCCGCGAACGCTAGCTCTCTGTCGAGTCCAAGTTAGCCGTGGACGCTAGCTCTCTGTCGAGTCCAAGTTAGCCGCGGACGCTAGCTCTCTGTCGAGTCCAAGTCAGCCGTGGACGCTAGGTCTCTGTCGAGTCCAAGTTAGCCGCGGACGTTAGCTCTGTCAAGTCCAAATTAGCCGCGGACGCTAGCTCTCTGTCGAGTCCAAGTTAGCCGCGGACGCTAGCTCTGTCAAGTCCAAGTTAGCCACGGACGCTAGCTCTCTGTCGAGTCCAAATTAGCCGCGGACGCTAGCTCTCTGTCGAGTCCAAGTCAGCCGTGGACGCTAGCTCTCTGTCGAGTCCAAGTTAGCCGCGGACGCTAGCTCTGTCAAGTCCAAGTTAGCCACGGACGCTAGCTCTGTCAAGTCCAAATTAGCCGCGGACGCTAGCTCTGTCAAGTCCAAATTAGCCGCGGACGCTAGCTCTCTGTCGAGTCCAAGTTAGCCGCGGACGCTAGCTCTCTGTCGAGTCCAAGTTAGCCGCGGACGTTAGCTCTCTGTCAAGTCCAAATTAGCCGCGGACGCTAGCTCTCTGTCGAGTCCAAGTCAGCCGTGGATGCTAGCTCTCTGTCGAGTCCAAGTTAGCCGCGGACGCTAGCTCTGTCAAGTCCAAGTTAGCCACGGACGCTAGCTCTCTGTAGAGTCCAAGTTAGCCGCGGACGCTAGCTCTGTCAAGTCCAAATTAGCCGCGGACGCTAGCTCACTGTCGAGTCCAAGTTAGCCGCGGACGCTAGCTCTCTGTCGAGTCCAAGTTAGCCGCGGACGTTAGCTCTCTGTCAAGTCCAAATTAGCCGCGGACGCTAGCTCTCTGTCGAGTCCAAGTCAGCCGTGGACGCTAGCTCTCTGTCGAGTCCAAGTTAGCCACGGACGCTAGCTCTGTCAAGTCCAAGTTAGCCACGGACGCTAGCTCTCTGTCGAGTCCAAGTCAGCCGCGGACGCTAGCTCTCTGTCGAGTCCAAGTTAGTCGCGGACGCTAGCTCTGTCGAGTCTAAGTTAGCCGCGGACGCTAGCTCTCGCATCTCAAAAACGCCACACCGATATTGAGCCTAATTTTAGTTCTCCTTGTTTGTCCCAAAGTCTGCTTGCCATGGTCTATAACGAAACAAGAACAGCGTGTCACTAAACGTTACGCACTACGCAGTTGTCCACGTCTGTCGTCATGGTTACGGCATGGCTATAGCAGTACGAGCGGAAACGAGGATAGTGGGGATATTGCGTCATTGATTATGTAATCTGTGTGAAAGAGTACATTTCTCTCTACAGCAGAATCCACTTTACTGCGGAGATGGCGAGTCAGCCTTATCTTAGCAGCCAAAACTCAGAAAAACGCTAGTTTATTGATAAATAATTAAAGGAGCTGTATGCAAGATTGTGGCCAAAACTGGTACTGCAATCACTTTCAAATTACTGACTCTAGGTTGCCAGATAGGCTGCAGGATCCGATTACGTCACGTTATTAGCGGGAGCTGTGGGAACTAGAGCAGAGCTGGCAACCCGAATGCCGCAACACTACTGACTCCGTGATTGGTCGATCAGTGGAGGGCGGAGCAACACTACTGACTCCGTGATTGGTCGATCAGTGGAGGGCGCAGCAACACTACTGACTCCGTGATTGGTCGATCAGTGGAGGGCGCAGCAACACTACTGACTCCGTGATTGGTCGATCAGTGGAGGGCGGAGCAACACTACTGACTTCGTGATTGGTCGATCAGTGGAGGGCGGAGCAACACTACTGACTCCGTGATTGGTCGATCAGTGGAGGGCGCAGCAACACTACTGACTCCGTGATTGGTCGATCAGTGGAGGGCGCAGCAACACTACTGACTCCGTGATTGGTCGATCAGTGGAGGGCGGAGCAACACTACTGACTTCGTGATTGGTCGATCAGTGGAGGGCGGAGCAACACTACTGACTCCGTGATTGGTCGATCAGTGGAGGGCGCAGCAACACTACTGACTCCGTGATTGGTCGATCAGTGGAGGGCGCAGCAACACTACTGACTTCGTGATTGGTCGATCAGTGGAGGGCGGAGCAACACTACTGACTCCGTGATTGGTCGATCAGTGGAGGGCGCAGCAACACTACTGGCTTCGTGATTGGTCGATCGGTGGCGGGTGGAGCAAGAAACTAAAATATGGTAGGCTATCACGCTACAGCGCACATATCAGCTGCAGTTCTGGCGCCTCAGTCCCAATACTGTAAAACTCGACGTATTCTACATTCACATGTTAATGCAGCGGTAGAGTTACTCACACACTGTACTTATTCACAATCACAAAAGATATTCATCATTGAGGATGTTGAAAAGCTTCTGACTGCCGGAAAAAATTGTTAAATTAATGAATTCGATTATGAAGGATGCCGATTTGTAGATCGTGCTTTTCCTTTAATACCTTCCGCAATCTATTTTTCAATTACTTTTAAAAAGTGGTGGGGACAATATCGAGCCTGGCAAAAAGTGTTTTTTGCAGGGAAATCCCTCTCGTAGCTCCCGTGTAAGGTTTAAAAATGCCACTCCAGATTTCCTTTCTTTGCCAACGCCACCAGGCTTTGAATGAGAATAAACAAAAAAAAATTTCTTCCTCCCATTCAGGGTGAAAATGGTAGGTCTTGGCTCGTTCCCCTCAGCCATGTTTGCGATTAGGAGCGTGTAAGTGTAACCGCTGTTCGCTAGCTTCTAGTTACTGTTGACAACTGTCAAACTCCTGTCATGCATGTAAGTTAACGTGCGACATAAAAACACGCACATAAAAACGTTAACGTGACGTGACCTAGTTTTTTCTTTTTCTCTTTAAATACTTTTTTGTGGACATACTGGCAAGAACTCATGATATAGGCTGTAGTGTACATTTAATAAAAAATATATCACACATTAAAAAAAACTTTTTCTTTTTCTTTTTTTCTCTACACTCCTCGCGGTCGACTTGGGATCAGTCCTACCAGTAGACCGCGATTGACTGGTTGTGCACTGATGATCTAGCGGATTCTCAATGACTTCAGCGAGAGGGAAACCTTTTGCACCTGCCAAGTCGTTTCCAATTTTTAGAATTACGCCATTTATAGGTAATTGAGCACGAACAGCCACTTTTACGAAACCAGTTACCCACTCAGATCGAATATATATTTTATGCAAGGGAACCTTTTCCACCTGCATTGCAATTCCCTGCACTAATCCATCCGAACGTTTTCTCAGAAAATGGCAACGAACTTTTCAAAAGTCCCTGTATCACGCCACATAGCAACAGGCAGTTGATCATTTTCCAGATCACTTAAGGAAATCATTCCTCGACCAATAAAAGGTTAAAAAATTGCATAAATTTCTGGTTTTGACGGTTTAGTAATAGTTCGTACGAAACCAACTCCTTTAAACTGTTTAGTCTTATTTTTCTTTTTCAAAACGGGACATACAGCAATCAAATGACCCGCTTAGTGACAATAAAAACACTCACAATCGTCAGGTTGCACTGCAGGTTTCAAGAGTTTAGACGGTTTAAAAGTTCCCTCAGAAACGAAATTTGACTTTTCTCGACGAGCAGGTGCCACGAATACGTTCTTGTGCGTTAATACAAATTCGTGAGCACAGTACACCACAATTTTATCGGGTAAAAAATTTTTAAACTCTTCAATCAAAACGAGCTCACGAAGCTGCTTAAAATCTGTCGTTTTGCTGGCCTGACACCATTTATCAAAAAGTGCGCCTTTCTGACGCGCATACTCAACGAACGTTTAGATTGGCAGTTTTCACATGCAAACGGAATGTTTGGCAATAAGCCTCGGGGACAAGCTCATATGCTCTCAACACAGCGGTTTTTACTTTTTCATAATCTAGACTGTCGTTAAGGGACAAAGCGGAACAGACTTCCTGAGCCTTTCCAGTTAAACGACATTGCTACAAAAGAGGCCAGACTTCTTTCGGCCAATTTAAAGCAGCGGCAACCCGTTCAAACGCACCAAAATATGAATCAACCTCGGCCTCCCGAAACGGTGGTACGAGGTTGATTTGTCTACTAATCGTTTGGCAACGATGAATCAGAAACATGTAAACTCCGACTAGTTCGAACAACAGCAGGTAGCCCTGGTTTAGACTCGCTATTGTAAGGTCCACCCATTGGCCCAACACCGGAATCCAATGGTATGGTCGAAGGAATAATGCGTGTATGTCTTTTCAGCGCTCCAGTGAAGTTCACTTAATTTATTGAAATTTAGTTTAAATAATACTTTATCTCTACTCTTAATCTGACTCCAATTTCAATGTTAATCAAATTTAGATTGTTTCTCTTCTTAGAAAACAGTCATAAATACTGATAATGAGTTAATTTAGATCTTTTATTATTCTGGCCATTTCATAATTTCAAATATTCGTTCATTAAGGACCTGGTGTCGCTTTGAGACGTCACGTCGCGAGTGTGCGCTCACGATCACAAACTAGCCAGTCCTAAAATAGTCCGAGGGTGCAGTGCGAACTATCTTACCCTACGCGGCCGCTCACTGCTGACCCATAGGTGTAATTTTTCTCAATAGTTGCAGCGTACAACATGCTAAGTTAGGAGATAGTCAGAAATCAGAAGGTCTAATGATGTGCCCCATGCTCCATTCATTAGTGCCTTAGGTGTGATCTATCCTGGACAGAGATTTGCGGGAACAACAGACTACACATAATCTACTAGAAATAATGATTTCAGAAAACTTCAGAATAATCAAGGTTAACATTTATTTTTGTCAGGAAAAATGTATCGTGTCAATTTCACAAGTAAATGATTAAAAGCCAATTCAGAAATAATAAATGCATGACATCAATTACTCAAAGATGATTCTAAAAGTAAGCAATGCATTCCTGACAGAGACACACAGTAGTGTGTGAGAGCTTTCCAAGGGGAAAACACTGACACAGCACTGCATGGGGTTTTTTCCTGGTTACAGTTCCCAAAGACTGCTCTGTTACCTAGCCTTAAATACCCAGACCAGAACAAAAAGGCTGTACCAATATTTCTCCAGTGTGTTTTGGGTCAGTTCCTGTACCCCAGGGGGTAGCACCTGGTCTCGGGGGAGAGGGGAGATGTCTTGAAGAAACATCACCCAAAGAGGAACACAGGATTCTCCTAGTCCTCAATCTTTCTCATAATACCAATGACTGCAATGAAATTAAGACCATTTTACCAATCGCACTGAGACATTTAAAATAATACCAAACATGAAAAGTAAAAACAATAGATTCCCAAGATACATCATATATGATATATAGGCATTCTTAGTGAACTTTTGGTGACTTGACTCAGGGGGAGAGGAGATGAGGGAGAGGGGGATGCAGAGATAAGGTAGGAGAAACGTTTGGAAAAAACAATGTCCTGTGCTCTGTCTTTGCGATCTTCTGTCCAGGGTGTGTTTTATTGCTTTATGCTGAGTTTTATCTCAGCTTTTGTCTTAGCAGGAAAATCAGTTCTTACACTATCCAGTTAAAACAACTTGATTTGGACTCACCGAGCAGTCAACCAGCTTGTCTCTCCAGTTCACATTGTCTAAAACGCAAGAGTTGGGTAGTATGTTCTTGACGTTTAATTTTCAAATCAAGTTGTTTCAACTGGATAGCAGGTTTTAAATCTTCTGTATCTACCCCACTAAGTGAATGAAGCACCGGTTTACTGCTTGAACCCTGCTCTTCATCACTTGCGCTTTCCCCTGTCTCCCCACCCTCACTTTCAGTTTTTTTAACTGCTGTTAAGACACCCTGTTGCATCAACGCCGCCTGTATTATGCCCCGCACTTCTTTTTTCACAAAATCTAAGTTCCACAAAAACATTATTTATTTTTGTAGTGGAAAAGATAAGTTAAAGAGTAATGGCTTCAGGGTGCCCCAAGGCCAAAATAATAAAAACTTATAAACAAACATACTTAAATTACCTAAGCAGGGAGTAAACCAAAATACAAAATAACTTCCCTAACTCCCTATGAATAAACAAATCGCAAACAAAAGTCAAATTAAATGGCAGGACACCCCTACGCTCTTAAATCATACAAACAAAGTCGAAGTTAATCATCACCAACAAACAATCATAATAAAGTCGGAGAGTTTGGGATCTGTCGACGGGAGGAGGAATCCGGACCTCTACACGCCCACGAGGCCAATGCCAGAATGAGCTCTCCATCTTCAGTGAGAGACGCCCTTTTAAATGTGGTCCATCAGTAGATCCACCAATCAGGGTTCTCCAGCTGCAATCACTCCCTGCACACATACACAGAACACCAACAACCCACACAACAAATACCGAGGATCGTAACAGTGGAACTAGAGTTGTTGACACATGCTTTGTGGTGGGGTGCAATAACTTTGTGTCTTTCAAAAAAGCTGCAGCACTATGAAACCAGTGGTGATCACATAAATGCTTATCTGTTATGGAAAGAAGTAGAATCACGCTTACGCCTTGGTAAAACTATTGACAGAACATTGCAAAGAGCCATAGATGCTGAAAAGGCACACTGGAGAAGTGTTAACGAGAGTGATCGACTGCATACTCTTCCTTGCAGAAAAGAACTTGCCACTGAGGGGGAAGATTGCTAAGTTAGGAGATCCTAAAAATGGAAATTTCCTGGGTGTCCTTGATGTCATAGCACAAGATAATGTCACACTAGCAGAGCATCTTAGAAAGGTAGCCTCTAAAGAAACCACATGAGAT
Source organism: Semotilus atromaculatus (assembly GCA_031834385.1). Classification (NCBI taxonomy): domain Eukaryota; kingdom Metazoa; phylum Chordata; class Actinopteri; order Cypriniformes; family Leuciscidae; genus Semotilus; species Semotilus atromaculatus. The sequence continues at coordinate 441,831 of JAULUF010000031.1, forward strand.
CTTTCCTGGTGCACTCAAAATAAATTTTTAGATTCAATTTCTGAATGTGTATTAGGTCAAATATGTGCCCAGGTCAAAGCAGGAGCTGGCCTCCGTAATAATCCGGTTTGTGGATTATATGGAATTATGTTCATACAGATGACAACAAGAATGCCATTACAAATGAGTCTTTTGTTGGCTTCACAGTCGTGAAGGACACAACTGGTAAAGGCCTCTCAGAAACACTGACTGGGGTGCTGGATATCCTGGGGTTGGAGTTGGCTAACTGTAGGGGCAGAGCTATGACAATGGCTGATGTGTATGAGGGGTATACAGAAGGGTGTGCAAGCATTGGTGCAGCAGAAGTGTCCAGAGTAGAGGTCTGCTACCCGACCCGAGCCCGACGGGTCCCGAAAAACTCACAGGTTTTGGTTCGGGTTAATGTTTAATGAATAGCCTAATGTTTAATGAATAGGTTCGGTTCGGGTTTGTAACTTAGAAAAACTAGGCTCGACATGACATCATGATTTTGCGTAAACATACATGCCACTTTCAAGTCAAGTGGCATGTTATCTACCGTAAAACTTTAAATAATAGCCGAGTCCCAAATAGACGCCTGTCTCTTTTACACGCCTGGTGTGGCTAAAGGTTTCGGTAAATAAAGGCCGGTCTCAAATAGAGGCTGGGTCTGTTTTTTAGTTCCGGGTTGTGTTTAATCTTCTAAAACCCGTCGGATCGTCCGCCTTTTGGCAGCCGCCAAATCAATTTTTGAACCTTGAGTGATGTAGAGTAGAATGACTACTCGGCCGCGCAGGCGCACTCATATAGACGCCTGTCTCAAATACAAGCCGGTGCAGTTCAACGATTTGGGAAAATAAAAGCCCGGGCTATTATTTGAAGTTTTACGGTATACGCATTGTATGTGTACGCCGTTAAATGTCCGAGCGAAACGAAGCAAAATTAATATCTACATCTGGGGAGCGATATTTTTTTCCCTAGGATGGTAGGGGAAGAGTCATAAATGGTATTAACCCCAGTGACGGGTAGGTTTAGGGACGGGGTTGGGGTAGGTCATATATTTATATATACGGTTATGTAACGTTAAGTCAACGGCGTTCATAAACACGCTGAAAAGCGATTATGCGTGTTGATAGCACGGCAAAAATGGAAATACGAATTGGCGTGTCATACATACGCTATTTCATGAGATCAGTCTGATAGGCTATACATATACAGTCAAGCCCGAAATTATTCATACTCCTGGCATATTCTGACTGTTACTTTTATTCAACCAGCAAGTTTTTTCTTGATTAGAAATGACACGGGTGTCTCCCAGAAGATAAGACGATGTACAAGAGGCATCATTGTGGAAAAAAATTGTACTCATCTTTTATTTACATTTGAACAAAAAGTGGCATGTCCAAAATTATTCATACCTGTCTCAATCAATAGAAAAGCCTTTATTGGCTATTACAGCTACTTGCTATAATTGCTGACCAGCTTTTTGCATGTCTCCACTGGTATTTCTCCACCAATTCATCTTTGGCGATGAGCTCCCAACTCTTTCTAACATTTCATTATGTTGAGCTTTATAACATTGATTAGTTTTATGTACATTTGCTCACCTGTCTAATAAAGTATGTGCAAGAGCGGTGTCGCTGTTAAGTCGTGAAGCTCTGTCGAGTCCAAGTTAGCCGCGGACGCTAGCTTTCGGCATCTCGAAAACGCCATGCCGATATTGATCCTCATTTTAGTATTTTTTGTCCCAAAGTCTGCTTGCCATGGTCTATAATGTGTGAACGAAACAAGAACAGCGTGCCGCTAAACGTTACGCACTACGCAGTTGTCCACGTCTGTCGCCATGGTTACGTCATAACTATGGCAGTACGAGCGGAAACGAGGATAGCGGATATTGCGTCATTGACAGGCGGCATTTTTTTCCGGAACGGGCCATTATTTAAAATTGGAATTTCTCTGAAATACAATATCCCAAAAGTCTCCAAATATTTTTTAAGTACACAACTGCAGGAAATATATCACACTGTGATTTTCAGACATTTATTACAAAATTCTTACATATTGTACCTTTAAATGAGAACACACACAAAAAACATTATAATATATATATACAAACCACTATTGTTATTCTTACACAACAACATTATGGAAGAAGCTGGATGATCATTTTGCTCATCCAACACATTATGCAAATTATATTTTTATTGCATTATGATACTGTATGCTCAGCCATGACCGTGTATAAAATCCTGAACATTATAGAAAATCAGAATTTATGGTGTACATTCATAACACGTTTTAGCATTGAGCTCTTATTATTTGTGGGGGTGCTGCTGCTGCTGTACTTATTTGCTTTATATATATCCAGATTTCTAATATTCTGACCACCTCATGTATGTAAATACGGCTGACAAAAACAACTATGAAGTGCAACATCACATGTAACTATGACCTCAGTATTAAATTTACACATTTCTGACTGACTAGTGACGTGTTGGTCACGTAAGATAGCTGCAATTAACTATTCTCTTCCAATAAACATTAACTAAAGCTGGCTGCATAAAATACAACTTTAAAGTCCGGCGAAAGTGTTTAAAAGTGAAAAATACAGTAATTTCACCAACGTATCAGCGAGCGTGCTTCGGGAACACTGGAATGAATGGAGTTCAGTGTTTACAACATCGACACGCTGCTCCACGACACGCGTCACTTCCGCATTCCTCCGTTCCCATGGCAGTCTGTGGGAGTCGTCTTCTTCTTCGTCTTCTTCTTCTTCTTCTGTTGGAGTTGTATGGCGGTTGGCAAACCAACTTTCGGTGCATTGTGTGAAGCACTATTCTGCATGTATAAATTAAGGAGAGGAAGAAAAAAAATAACAAAAAATATTTAATAATCATTTCTTCATCCAATCACTCTAAATTCTCCAGACTATTCCTATTGCTTTAACATAATTCATATTAGCACTATTTATTTTATCTTGTTTATGACATCTATGAAAAGTTTCAGTCTGGATTCAGGCCATAGCATAGCATAGTCATAGCACTGAAACTGCACTCGTTAAAATCACTAATGATTTACTCTTAGCTTCTGACCATGGCTGTATCTCAGTACTAGTTTTACTTTGTTTGCACTAAAATATCCATCCTCCATGAGCAACCCTTAAAATTTCCCTGACATTTTCGTGTTATAATTTATCTTATTACCAGCATTACAAGGCTTGCTTTTGTGGTGGCAATTTTATGATATTCATTGATCTTTAGAAAAGTCAGATGATTCAAAGAATGTCACATGTGTGTCTCTCACTACAAGTGAGAGAAGATTCTGTTTATGTACCTGTGGAGGCAGAAGGGGGAGACACTCCAGAGAACAGACGAACAAGGACCTCTGACCTAGATGTCAGAAGGCCATTTGGTGCAGGGGGGCTTAGTGGGCCAACTAGTGACGTCTATGGAAAACTACTGGGAGGAAGGCTCTGGGGGGAAGAAGGCCTTGAAACTAAGATAAAAGCTAGTTCAGTCTGTCTGGGGGTGTGTCACTCTTCTGCACAGGGTAACAACTGTGTATTAGACTGCTCCTATTCTTGCAAGAATAAATACTTCTATTTCTATAATTTGACTATGAGTGTCTCTTACGCAGTGATGTTTGTTTAATGAATTTTCGCCACAACAGTTTTGGTGTCAGAAGGGAGATTCCTTGGACGTGCCTCCTGGACCTGAGATCGGACGGTGTTTGGCCACCTGGAATGAGTAAGTTCCAGCTCTACCTCGTAAACTTGAGAGAGAGGGGCCGACCGATATCAGGGCCGGGAGAATCGACCACTGGAATCTAAAGAACCCGCAAGTGGCATGAAACAACGTCTCTGGTAAGGGTCATTTAAATTCGGTTTAATGGGGGGAAGAGTGAAATTGAACCATATTGGCTGAGGGCTGTTTCTGTGGTACGTAATCTGGATTGATTAAGATCTACGGACAGATCAAGATTTCAAACAGATGCGAGAGAGAATTATCTAAGATTGATTAAGATCTACGGACAGATCGAGAGATTTCAAACAGATAAGAGAACCTGAAAATTAGTTGTTCCATCACGGAGCAAATTGTTTTTAGGTACCGAGGCTAATTAAGGGGAACCAGAAAATATTAATTTTTGGTAAACCATAATTAGGAGGGCACTAATAGTGCAACCCGACCGATTTGGGTTAAAAGAAAAGAATCGGGTCTTTTGGGGACGCCCAACAGACTAAAGAAAACGCGCGTTGAAGAGAAATCCACAGAGAACAGAGAACAGCCAGTATGGGGATGTCTCAAAAGCAAGCTTGCGAAATTTGGTACACCGGTGTTTTGACAGATGAGATAAAATTAAGGGTAGAAATGTATGATATTGAGCACCACAAGATTAAAGATGGTGCGGGAATCAGTTGAACAGAGCAGTGAGAAACAAAAGTTGTGTCTGCGTTCAACGTGTGTAGAAATGTGAAAAGACAATGAGTTGTTGAAGCAGATAAAAGAGAACGGAGTCGATGTAGAATGTATTGCCATAGTAAGATTGAATATAACTGATAAAAGGGTTTTTATGTTTCATGACATTAGATGTCAGAAGATTTTTTTCGTAACAAGAGTTGAAGTAGCAAGCAGCAATAAGGCTGTCTGTGTGAAATAGAGGGAACTGGAAGTGAGAGACTTAGATGCGACAGAGAAAAGAATGGGAAGGATTTCTGATAAAATTTATGGAACTATTTTATTAGCGCCTGTTAAGTCAAAATAAGTTGTGTGAGATATGTTTGTGTGGGGATTGTAAGCAAACAATCATGTACTGGTTAGATAATGAAGGAACTGGCATGTAGGGAAAAGAAAGGAGAGGATACAGAAGGAACTAGCATGTAGGGAAAGATTGAGAAGAAATATAGTAGACAACTATATGTTGATGAAAATAAAATGTCTGACAGAATTTATGGAAGTCAAATTAACTGTTTAAATGATATGAAAAGTTTCAGAGTAAAAATAAGGCATTGTATGATTGACAGGGATTAACATGATATGAAGAATGTTTTAAGCAAAATGGGGAACAATTCTATATTTTGATAAAATAATGATTGAAATGATGATATATCTGCTTTATTTTATTAATGTTAAGAAAATAAGGGTATTGAAGCAAGTAGCTATAATGGTTGTCTGTGTAATTTACGGACTGAGTAATATAATCTGTTTTGGAGAAACAGTAGAGATAAGACTGAGACAATAATGATAATGTTAAGTTGAATCTGCAGACTAACCATGTGATGGAAGGAAAAAGGCTTCAAACCAGTTTTAATGAAAATAATGATGTACAAATTGTAAGGTAAAGACAGAAAACAAATTCGAATATTTTGAGCATTTCCATGCAGCTTATGAAAATTAATGTTCTGCCAATGATAATGATAATGATGAAGATTATGATTCGGCTATTGTTGTATCTGCCACTGGACTGTAAGAAGAATACAGAGAACTGCTTATCAGTGGCTCTGTTTGCATTCCTGAATGGGACACACTGCTTCAAGGGTGTGCAGTAAATTGGAGCCGACAGAGAGTGTTTTAATTTTGATCAGCAGGGCCAGTTAACACGTAACAGCAGCCCACCGAGAAGGTGTTCAAAAAAGGTTTAAATGACGATATTAAAGTTTTCGTCTGAGAAAGAACAGGAGATAAAAATAAGGTAATAAGATTGAAGACTTAAGGAATTCCTTTTAAAGGAAAGATCTAAAGCACCGGTTGTTGAAACGTGAATGGATAAGTACCGGTTGATGTAAAATTACAGATAATGACTAAAAAGAAATTTGAGTTGCAAAATATATAAAAGTAACTAAAAGGATGATTGTGTTTTAATTAAACATTTTAAAAAGGGTTTAGGTTATATAGAGAGACAGATCTCACAGATGATTTATTAGAACTGCAAAAGATGCAGAGTAGCCTTGTCAAAGTTAGTGTGGATCCTAATAGCAGATTGATAAACTCCTAGAGAAAACATTGAAGTCAGGTGTTAAAACTATGGTAATTGAGAACCTAACAACTAAAATTGAGATGAAATTTGAAACGTTACTAAGAACTAGAATAATTATTATTCTTTCTTTAAGATAAAATAAGCAGAATCAGTGTTATAGGATTAATAGTTGCTAAATGTAAAATGTGTAGAAAGGCATTTGATTAAACAAAAGCCTGTTAGTGTTGACCATGAAAAGAACAGAGCTGATGTTTTGGTTTTTAAAAGATAAGCTTGTGATTTGGCTGAAACAGTTTGCTTATCTGGATCTGGTGTGTGTGTGACTGAAAGTGCCAGTGCGACAGAGACTCAATTTGAGTGGAAATTTGTAATGTCTAAATTCCCTGATATATGGGCACAAGACAATAAAAATTACATTTGAACACGCATGTAATTTCTGGCAAAGATGCCTTAAGCTGGGATAGAGTTAAAAGATGGTAGGTAAAGTTTGATGTTTGAAGTTTATAGAAGTGCAGTGTGCCAGTTCTGAATTCCTCACAGTCTCTCTCATTCAATGTCAGCTAAAAGCTGTTATCTGAGCCTGTGTCATAAGTGATAATAAGCTACTGATAGTAAAGCACAGTTAAAAGAAATCATTGCCATGCAGAGGGCAATTTGTATTTGTAAATGTTTTAAAAGTAAAACTGAATGACTTTAAAGAAGTCTTTAAAATAGTAATACAGACCTTAACCGATAGTGACATTTTGATTAGCTTATTTTAGGACCAGTGACTTCTTTGTCTCATTTAGTCTCCACCATTCAGGGCCGATGGCTCCGGCTACAGATGAAGTACACTGAATGTACGGTTGTGATCTAAATTCACTGAGCATAATCTAAGCAGCTAGGTTTCTGCTTTTAAGAATGGATTTAAGTGATTAAATACTGTTGTTATTAACCTGTCTCCCTGTGTGAACACTATTAGGCAATAGGAATGGCTCTGGTGACTCTTGAATGTGCCTTTCCTAAGCTCCAGAAAACAGCTGAGTTCTGTTGAAATAACTGATTGTGTGATGGGAAAGAGCAGTTTCCAGTGGGTACGAGGTGATCACCCAATGACGGGTAAGATCCTCTTTGGCCTAACAGAGGGCAACCCAAGCCAGGGGGTCACCGTAAAGACACTGTTATGTGAGATGGGTATGAGAGTTGAGCAGGAGCTGTGAGGCCACCAGCGTCCTTATACCGTTAAGGGGAGATGAAGCTGTGACGAGTTACGGCAGTCTGGCCCATAAACGTAAGTTCCTTTATGCCACTCACCAGAAACCGCATTCATTGTATGGCTTGTTGTTCATTGTGACAAGTGTCTGCAACTATGCCAGGGGACAGCACCCTGATGGAAATTATAGATAAAGAGCTAATGGGAAGTGTGCATTCAAGAGCCAGCTGAGGTGTCATTATGTGTTGGGGAGACAGTAACAAAACTTATTAGTTTATATCAGGAACATGATGTTGGTTGCCTTATGGGCAAGGAAAATTATAGAAGGGTTGATTTTGAACTAATATGTCTATAAGATGGTTTTAACTCCTGAAGGTCATTAGACATGGTGGTGACTAAAGATTAAGACAGTTTTTGTAGAGTTTGGTGAACTATTAAGGGTTCTAGACTATGATTAATTAAGTTTCAGTCTTAGGAAGAGATTATTTGTATAGTGAGAGAGGCTGCTGGAGGAAGGGATTGGTACTCTGTCTGTCTTTCTGGTATCAGGCCTGGTAAGGCAAGCTTAAACAAAATAATGATAATGAACCAAAACAACCCAGCTGACTTTTCTAGAAAAAATTTAAATGAATAATGAACAGACATGCTTTGAAACTGGTTAAAAGTAAAGTTTAAGTAAAGTTAGGTAAAAGCTACAGGAAAAAGTAAAGTTTAAAATCTTATTTAAAATTTAAATCCTTTTAACGATGATATAAGGAAAGGCGAACATTGAGAATGAGCAGTTAAGATATGTGTGTCCAGTATGAGTGTGTGTGTGATGGTGACAGCACTTTAGGTCTTGTATGGGTTAGTTTGGGGTACTAATATTCCACCTGAATAGTGTGTATATTGTGTCTTTAACCTCTGGAGAGTGGTTTATCATTACAGATGGGTTAAGGCAGGTGACAAATTTTAAAGGCGGCAAATGCTGAGTGAATCTGATGAAAAGATAGAGAACATGGGACGAGCTTTAAGTTGATTGGTCATCAAGCTCTGTCTGGTAAAAATTACTTTTGTCTTTTATGATGTTGATTTGAATTACGTTCTGGATCAGTTTAAGTATTTGGGTAAATTGGAATTGTGGAGTTGTAGATCACAATCTGGCATGGGCTGAGATAAATGAAAATGTTGTAGATTTGATGGCAACACAAAGTGACCTATTGGCTAAGTCAACATGAAATTATCAAGAGAGCCCCTCACATTCATGATTATTGTAAGCAAAGGAGGAGAATGTTATTTGACTGACATTGACCAAGTCTGTACACCACGACCTGACTTGATAGAAACAATTGATGACTTTGAAAATGTTTGTAGATGACTGAATTAAGAGACCAAACAACAGGCCTGAAAAGCAGGATCCGCGGTGAGACTGAGGGCCGTTGCCCTTCAAATACTTCGATAAGAAGATGAGATTGTGGCTTTAAGTGAAGAATGTAATATTTTTGTTTCAGAGGCAGAGAAAGATGTCTGGAGGAAATTGTCTGAAGGACAACGTTTGGGTGTTGATGGGGAAACTTTATAAAAAACACTATGTTAAATGTTATGTTAAATTGATGCTCGAGTTGTGTCGTGCATCAAGAGGGAGATGGTATAACAATTGCCAAATATGGTTTATTAAGGGGTTCACATTTGCTGAATAAATATTGGGAGAACACTAGGGGTAATTGGATAAAAGCTCTGAAAGAAGCCATTTTTCTGCCTAACAAAATTGATGTCTGTGAGTGTGCCGCACACACCAATAACAAAGATTGTTTCAACAGGAAACGCCAGGGCATCGAAGGCCACGGGAGAACAGTAGACAAAAGAAACTGTACTTTACGGACAATAACCTCAACATTTGCTTTCCTTTACAGAGAATTGAGATTTTTGATACAGGGCAATATGTGCCGAGTAAAATAATGGCTATGGATGAAATTGGCTAACTATCCTGGCCTGGGTTATTATTATGGCTGAAAGAAAAGGTGCCACACCTGCGCAGCACATAACTTAAAGTTTTCCTTTTGCAGAATGTCAGGATGACTGGAATCAAAGAGGTTAAAATAAATCATTGCCATTTTGAGGGCAACTTGATCTGATTATGTTCCAAATGTATAAATATTGTATTGTTGATATGAGCACAGGGGGGAGTGTTTTTCAGGGGAAAAGGACCCTGAGTGCTATTATGGCAGCAAGTGCTAATATGTTAGTGATAAGAGGTTTCAGTAAAATGAGAAGAAACAGAGTTGAATTGGCTAAATGTAAACAAATGGTGAACGTTCCACAGGTCACACCAAAAGGGACGGCCGGCTAGACAAGCGGTCAGTAACAAAAAAAAATACTTAGGTTTTTCATTCACAGGTGAAAATAGCCAGGAAATGGCTCTCTCCTCAAACAAGGTTGTGAGGTTGGAGATGTGACACCTAAGTCAAAGCATCTTAAGCTTCACCAATCAACCTCAGATACCCCAAAACGCCGACGCCAACGTGAAGCATAACGTGGGGGGAAAAAGGACGTGCTAGTAACGTAACCTCCCCCACCAACGTGGGAAGCCCAGGGCTACGGCTCGCAAAGAGCTACACCTGGTGAAGACGGAACGTCGATGGGGCAATGGTCAACACACCTGGAGGAGGATGGGGTAAAACTAACGGTTTAAGTTTAGCAGAGGAGTGTTTTTGTGATGACTTTGATGATTTTATTTGATTGAATCAAAATATGTATTGGTATAGATCTAATGATTTGATTGATTAGTGCAAATGTTTTCAGGAAAAGTAGAAAATCTATGAATTATGGTGAAGTAATGGAAATGTGTGTTAATTTTGAACAACTACATTGATTAGGAGAATTGATAAAATTATAAAACTTTTCTGGAAAGATTTTTTTGAATAAGGCATAAAATAGAGCATACTAAGTAAAGTTTTAAGATTTAAAAGTTAACAGAATATGGCTAGAAAATATTTTGGGTGGATTAATGGTATGTGTTATTCTGATAATTTTGTTATTCATGGGAATATGAGAAAACTGGAGTGTCTGTTCAATTGGGGAAAATGACAGTCTATCCGAATGATGATGATGATGAACAAAATTATGCAGACAATTCAAATAGCGATTACAGTGAAATGTATTAATTGTTGGGGTATGTTTTCCTTCCTTTTTCTTCTTATGAATGCTTTGAATTTGGAATGAAGGATTTTTTTTATACTTTGTATTTTATAACCAGTGAATTGATGGTTTTGGTTTTCTAACTAATCTGTACACTATTTCTTATTTAACTGAGATGACTGAGGGTTCGATCTAGGTCGAGAGTGCAATAGCAGTGTTTATTCATTCAGCCCGGTTTCAGATAAATTCTTTACTTGCTTGCTAATATTCGAGGGACTATCCTTACAAAAAACAGCCTAAGCTTTTTCCTTTTTCTAAATAATGCTTCACAAATGTTTAAGAAGAGTGATGATACGACTTAAAATTTTCTTTTTGTTTATTATTGTGATTATGAGTAATCTGAATGATAAAAAAGTGAGGAGTTGTGGTGGCAATTTTATGATATTCATTGATCTTTAGAAAAGTCAGATGATTCAAAGAATGTCACATGTGTGTCTCTCACTTGTAGTGAGAGAAGATTCTGTTTATGTACCTGTGGAGGCAGAAGGGGGAGACACTCCAGAGAACAGACGAACAAGGACCTCTGACCTAGATGTCAGAAGGCCATTTGGTGCAGGGGGGCTTAGTGGGCCAACTAGTGACGTCTATGGAAAACTACTGGGAGGAAGGCTCTGGGGGGAAGAAGGCCTTGAAACTAAGATAAAAGCTCGTTCAGTCTGTCTGGGGGTGTGTCACTCTTCTGCACAGGGTAACAACTGTGTATTAGACTGCTCCTATTCTTGCAAGAATAAATACTTCTATTTCTATAATTTGACTATGAGTGTCTCTTACGCAGTGATGTTTGTTTAATGAATTTTCGCCACAACACTTTAAAAAAAGAATAACTGAGCATGTATCTGTGTTTGCTGCAGAATTAGTGGCCATGATGGCAGCACTCCAGCGGGTAGAGGATGTAAAACCAAGATTAGGAGTAATATGTTCTGATTCTTATGGAGCAATCAAAAGCCTCGAAAGTGGACATAAATCAGCAAGGCAAGATATTATATATGAGATTCTCACAAGTTTGTTAGTAATAAGTAAAGTAAGCTTAATAGTGTTCCTGTGGGTTCCTGCTCATGTGGGAGTGGAGGCTAATGAAGTGGAGGCTAAACTAGCTAAGCAAGCTGTGAAACACACAGAGATACATATACAAGTGACTCTGAGCAAAAAAGAGGTTAAAGGTCAAATTAAAGAATTTATAAACAACAAATGACAATAAGTATGGAACAGTGAAAACAAGGGAAGACGTGTGTGTAGTATACAGAAACAACTAGGAAATGGAAGAAGAATTTTTAGGCATAGAAAAGAAGATACAATTATTTCTGGCATTGGAATAGCGCACACTAGACTAAATCATTCTTTGTTCAAAATATGAAAACATAAAACGGGCAAATGTAATTATTGTGACCATACTAGTTGATACTAAAATATCAACTTCACATCGTTTCTTTTAGTAGGATGAAAATAATCTTATTTAAATTGTGAACAAATTATATACAGAAAGCGATCAAAGAACAATCTTTCCACACAGCGCGAGTTTATCTGGACAACTCGTTATGAAATCAATGACGTTACACTGCACAACGAAGCTCTTACTGTATTTACATCATCGTGTTTGCAACTTCTCACGATTCGTTAATCTCGATAGCTGTATTAGTAAAAACGTATAATAACTGTAGTAAAAGTATTCGAGAGAGTTTCACATGTAATACATAGCTATTTCATATGCAAGCATATCAGCCAATCACAGCAGTGTCCAGTTACACTGAATCCCACAGCAGACACGCCCCTTCAAACAGAGTGTTCAAATCAGACGCTAAAATGCCTGGCTGAAGAGATGCGTCTTTAATCTAGTTTTGAACTGAGAGAGCGAGTCTGAGCAACGAACAATATCAGGAAGGCTATTCCAGAGCTTCGGAGCTAAATGTGAAAATGCTCTCCCTCCTTTGGTGGATCTGGATATCCTAGGTATGACCAGAAGCCTCGAATTTAGTGATCTTAAAGAGCGATGGATTGTAGGGCGATAGAAGATCCGTTAAATAGACTGGAGCTAAACCATTTAGAGCTTTATAAGTCAGAAGTCAGGTCAAGTCAAGTCAAGTATATTTATATAGCGCTTTTCACAATACAGATTGTATCAAAGCAGCTTCACAGTATCAATCAAAACAACATAACAATGTTTGTTTATTAGTGGAAAACAATAAAATAAAAAAGACATCCAAGTTTGGAAGGGCTGATCAATGTTATTAATGATTGGTTAATTAATTTGAATATCCCCAACTGAGCAAGCCAAAGGCAACAGTGGCAAGGAACCGAAAAACTCCATCAAGTGACCCAGTGGTGTCCTGAAACTCCATCAGGTGACCCAGTGGTGTCCTAAAACTCCATCAAGTGACCCAATGGAGAAAAAAAAAACCTTGGGAGAACCCAGGCTCAGTCGGGGGCCAGTTCTCCTCTGGCTTTTATGAACTAGAGGCCGGATTTACAGTAACTGTAAGTTTTAAAATTTTATATGAATGCCTGGCTGAAGAGATGCGTCTTTAGTCTAGTTTTAAACTGGGAGAGCGAGTCTGAGCAACGAACAATATCAGGAAGGCTATTCCAGAGCTTCGGAGCTAAATGTGAAAATGCTCTCCCTCCTTTGGTGGATCTGGATATCCTAGGAATGACCAGAAGCCTCGAATTTAGTGATCTTAAAGAGCGTGACGGATTGTAGGGCGATAGAAGGTCCGTTAAATAGATTGGAGCTAAACCATTTAGGGCTTTATAGGTCAGTAGCAATACCTTGTAATTAATACGGAACTTTATAGGTAACCAATGAAGTGATGATAAAATCGGTGTTATATGATCATATTTTCTTGATCTAGTAAGAACTCTAGCGGCTGCATTTTGGACTAACTGTAGCTTGTTTATTGAGGATGCAGGACAACCAGCTAATAAAGCATTACAATAATCTAGTCTCGAGGTCATGAATGCATGAACTAACTTTTCTGCATCAGAGACTGATAGCATATTACGTAGTTTAGCAATGTTTCTAAGGTGGAAAAAGGCTGTTTTTGTAACATATGAAATATGCTTTTCAAAAGACAGGTTGCAGTCTAATATAACACCCAGGTCTTTTACAGTAGAGGATAAAGTAACAGGGCATCCTACTATGTTAAAGTAGTGTTGTGAGAGGTTTTGTGGACGGTTTTTAGAACCGATAAGTATTACCTCTGTCTTGTCTGGATTTAATAAAAGAAAATTACGCGTCATCCAATCTTTTATATCTTTAACATAATCTGTCAATTTTGATAATTTAGTGTATTCATCTGGCCGTGATGAAATATATATTTGAGTGTCATCTGCATAACAATGGAAACTAATTCCATGTTTTCTTATAATGGCTAAAACACAGTTCTCACCATCCTCATCCTCCTGGATCTCACTGCAGCTTTTGACACCATCAACCACTCCATTCTTCTCTCCCGCCTCGAATCTTCCCTCAACATTACCGGCACCGCCCTCTCCTGGCTTCAATCGTATCTCACCGACAGACAACAGTTCATCCACATTAACAATTGCACTTCCTCCACTGCTCCGCTGTCCCAAGGTGTCCCCCAGGGTTCGGTGCTTGGTCCTTTCCTCTTCAAATTAAACCTGCTTCCCCTTGGCAACGTCATTCGCCACCATGGTCTCAACTTTCACTGTTATGCCGATGATGTTCAGCTTTACATCTCCACCAAATCCATCACCTCCGTCACCCACTCTACTATCTCCAACTGCCTCACTGACATTAAATCATGGATGCACACCAACTTCCTTCAACTTAACTGTGAAAAAACAGATATGATCATCATCGGTCCCAAATCCATCACTAAAACCACTCACAGTTTCTCCCTCACTGTTGATAACTCCACCGTCTCCATCCCTTCTCAGTCGCAACCTCCGAGTCATCTTTGACAATAACTTCTCCTTTGAACCGCATATAAAACAAATCACTAGAAGTGCCTTTTTTCACTTAAAAAACATTGCCCATCTCCGTCCTTCACTCTCTTTCTCCGCTGCTGAAACCCTCATCCACGCCTTCATCACCTCCAGAATCGACTACTGTAATAGCATCTTGTACGGCACAACATCGAAAAGCTTAATCAAACTCCAATACATCCAGAACTCTGCTGCTCGTCTACTCACCCACACCCGCACCCGTGACCACATCACTCCAGTCCTTAAGAACCTCCATTGGCTCCCGGTCCCACAACGAATTCAATTCAAAATCCTTCTCCTCACACATAAAGCCCTTAATAACCAGGCCCCTTCCTACCTCACTGACCTGCTCCACCGCCACAACCCATCCCGTTGCCTACGCTCTTCCGATGTAAACCTCTTGACTCTACCTCCCAGGACCAAACACGAACCTGGGGTGATAGAGCCTTCTCTGTCGCTGCCCCCTCCCTCTGGAACTCTTTACCTCAAAAAATCCGTGACTGCACTGACCTTCCAAAATTCAAAACCTTGACAAAAACTCATCTTTTTAAAATTGCTTTTAATATTTAAATTAACCCTGTCTGTTCTTAGTGTTTTTACTTTCTATGCTGTTTCTTCTGTTTTACGATTTTCTGTAAAGTGTCTTTGAGTACTTAGAAAAGCGCTTACAAATTAAATGTATTATTATTATTATTATTATAATAGGGTGATGTGTGGCTAACTTACACAGAAGAGACAGCACATGAGACAGTTGTTCAGCACATGAAAATAAACTACTTACCGTGATCTCAGACTGTTTAAGTGGTTTATCCACTGTATGGATCTTCATGTGTTGCTTCAGGTGACTTTTAATAGAGAAACTCTTCCCGCACTGATCACACGTGTGCGGCTTCTCTCCAGTGTGGATCCTCTCATGTCTTTTCAGATTTGCTGAATGACCGAATCTCTTGTCACAGTGTGAACACTTGTAAGGTTTCTCTCCAGTGTGGATCATCTCATGTGTTTTCAGAGATGATGACTGATTGAATCTCTTGTCACAGTGTGAACACTTGTAAGGTTTCTCTCCAGTGTGGATCATCTTATGTGTTTTCAGATTTGCTGAATTACTGAATCTCTTGTCACAGTGTGAACACTTGTAAGGTTTCTCTCCAGTGTGGATCATCTCATGTGTTTTCAGAGATGATGACACACTGAATCTCTTGTCGCAGTGTGAACACTTGTAAGGTTGTTCTCCAGTGTGGATCATCTCATGTTTTTTCAGAGATGATGACACACTGAATCTCTTGTCACAGTGTGAACACTTGTAAGGTTTCTCTCCAGTGTGGATCATCTTATGTGTTTTCAGATTTGCTGAATTACTGAATCTCTTGTCACAGTGTGAACACTTGTAAGGTTTCTCTCCAGTGTGGATCATCTCATGTGTTTTCAGAGATGATGACACACTGAATCTCTTGTCGCAGTGTGAACACTTGTAAGGTTGTTCTCCAGTGTGGATCATCTCATGTTTTTTCAGAGATGCTGACACACTGAATCTCTTGTCACAGTGTGAACACTTGTAAGGTTCTCCAGTGTGGATCCTCTCATGTGCTTTCAGATGTGCTGACAGACTGAATCTCTTGTCACAGTGTGAACACTTGTAAGGTTTCTCTCCAGTGTGGATCATCTCATGTGTTTTCAGATGTGCTGACTGACTGAATCTCTTGTCGCAGTGTGAACACTTGTAAGGTTTCTCTCCAGTGTGGATCTTCTCATGTGTTTTCAGATTTGCTGGATGACTGAATCTCTTGTCGCAGTGTGAACACTTGTAAGGTTTCTCTCCAGTGTGGATCATCTCATGTGCTTTCAGATTTGCTGAATTATTGAATCTCTTGTCACAGTGTGAACACTTGTAAGGTTGTTCTCCAGTGTGGATCATCTCATGTGTTTTCAGAGATGATGACTGATTGAATCTCTTGTCACAGTGTGAACACTTGTAAGGTTTCTCTCCAGTGTGGATCATCTCATGTTTTTTCAGAGATGCTGACACACTGAATCTCTTGTCACAGTGTGAACACTTGTAAGGTTCTCCAGTGTGGATCCTCTCATGTGTTTTCAGATTTGCTGAATGTCTGAATCTCTTGTCACAGTGTGAACACTTGTAAGGTTTCTCTCCAGTGTGGATCATCTTATGTGTTTTCAGAGATGATGAATGACTGAATCTCTTGTCGCAGTGTGAACACTTGTAAGGTTTCTCTCCAGTGTGGATCATCTCATGTGTTTTCAGATGTGCTGACAGACTGAATCTCTTGTCACAGTGTGAACATTTGTAAGGTTTCTCTCCAGTGTGGATCATCTTATGTGTTTTCAGAGATGATGAGTGACTGAATCTCTTGTCACAGTGTGAACATTTGTAAGGTTTCTCTCCAGTGTGGATCATCTTATGTGTTTTCAGAGATGATGAGTGAATGAATCTCTTGTCGCAGTGTGAACACTTGTAAGGTTTCTCTCCAGTGTGGATCATCTTATGTGTTTTCAGAGATGATGACTGACTGAATCTCTTGTCACAGTGTGAACATTTGTAAGGTTTCTCTCCAGTGTGGATCATCTCATGTGTTTTCAGAGATGATGAGTGAATGAATCTCTTGTCGCAGTGTGAACATTTGTAAGGTTTCTCTCCAGTGTGGATCATCTTATGTGTTTTCAGAGATGATGAGTGAATGAATCTCTTGTCGCAGTGTGAACATTTGTAAGGTTTCTCTCCAGTGTGGATCATCTCATGTGTTTTCAGATGTGCTGACAGACTGAATCTCTTGTCACAGTGTGAACACTTGTAAGGTTGTTCTCCAGTGTGGATCATGTCATGGGTTTTCAGATTTGCTGAACGTCTGAATCTCTTGTCACAGTGTGAACACTTGTAAGGTTTCTCTCCAGTGTGGATCATCTTATGTGTTTTCAGAGATGATGACTGACTGAATCTCTTGTCACAGTGTGAACACTTGTAAGGTTTCTCTCCAGTGTGGATCATCTTATGTGTTTTCAGAGATGATGAGTGACTGAATCTCTTGTCGCAGTGTGAACACTTGTAAGGTTTCTCTCCAGTGTGGATCATCTCATGTGTTTTCAGATTTGCTGAACGACTGAATCTCTTGTCACAGTGTGAACACTTGTAAGGTTGTTCTCCAGTGTGGATCATCTGGTGCAGTTTAAAATTTCTCTCTGAAATAAAAGTCTTCTCACACTCAAAGCACATGTACTCTCTCACACCAGTGTGAATTTTCTGATGTGCGTGTAAATATGGCAGCAGTGAAAAACTCTTTCCACACTCAGAACATGAATGTGGCTTCCCCTTAGTATGACCTTTCAGATGTCTCTTCACGACTGATGAACTAGCAAATGTTTTGCCGCATTGATCACATGAGAACGGCTTCTCTCCGGTGTGGATCCTCATGTGAACATTAAGGTGTGAAGATTGACTGAAACTCTTTTCACATTGATCACATGTGAACGGCTTCTCTCCAGTATGAACTCTGATGTGAATCTCAAGACTGTGTTTGGTTGTGAAACTGTTTCCACACTGAGTGCAGGTGAAAGATTTCTTGGCTCGTCTTTTGTTTAAAAATGTCTTATTAGTCTTTGAGCGACTCAAAGATTTTCCTCCAGGTTGGACATGATGTTCCTCCTTCACTTCACTCAGTTCTTCTCTCTCCTCCTTCACTTCACTCAGTTCTTCTCTCTCCTCCTCCAGTTCACTCAGTTCTTCACTCTCCTCCTTCACTTCACTCAGTTCTTCTCTCTCCTCCTCCACTTCACCCAGTTCTTCTCTCTCCTCCTCCACTTCACTCAGTTCTTCTCTCTCCTCCTTCACTTCACTCAGTTCTTCTCTCTCCTCCTTCACTTCACTCAGTTCTTCTCTCTCCTCCTCCACTTCACTCAGTTCTTCACTCTCCTCCTTCACTTCACTCAGTTCTTCTCTCTCCTCCTCCACTTCACCCAGTTCTTCTCTCTCCTCCTCCACTTCACTCAGTTCTTCTCTCTCCTCCTTCACTTCACTCAGTTCTTCTCTCTCCTCCTCCACTTCACTCAGTTCTTCTCTCTCCTCCTCCACTTCACCCAGTTCTTCTCTCTCCTCCTCCACTTCACTCAGTTCTTCTCTCTCCTCCTTCACTTCACTCAGTTCTTCTCTCTCCTCCTTCACTTCACTCAGTTCTTCTCTCTCCTCCTTCACTTCACCCAGTTCTTCTCTCTCCTCCTTCATTTCACCCAGTTCTTCTCTCTCCTCCTCCACTTCACTCAGTTCTTCTCTCTCCTCCTTCACTTCACTCAGTTCTTCTCTCTCCTCCTTCACTTCACTCAGTTCTTCTCTCTCCTCCTTCACTTCACTCAGTTCTTCTCTCTCCTCCTTCACTTCACCCAGTTCTTCTCTCTCCTCCTTCACTTCACTCAGTTCTTCTCTCTCCTCCTTCACTTCACCCAGTTCTTCTCTCTCCTCCTCCACTTCACTCAGTTCTTCTCTCTCCTCCTTCACTTCACTCAGTTCTTCTCTCTCCTCCTTCACTTCCCTCAGTTCTTCTCTCTCCTCCTTCACTTCCATCAGTTCTTCTCTCTCCTCCTTCACTTCACTCAGTTCTTCTCTCTCCTCCTTCACTTCACTCAGTTCTTCTCTCTCCTCCTTCACTTCCCTCAGTTCTTCTCTCTCCTCCTTCACTTCACTCAGTTCTTCTCTCTCCTCCTTCACTTCCCTCAGTTCTTCTCTCTCCTCCTTCACTTCCCTCAGTTCTTCTCTCTCCTCCTTCACTTCCATCAGTTCTTCACTCTCCTCCTTCACTTCCATCAGTTCTTCTCTCTCCTCCTCCTTTTCCAAGCAGGTCTGACATGAAAGAAAAAAAACATTACATTTATTTTTCAGTACATCAATATAATTAACCGAGAGAAATATAAAGTGAAAGGACATGAAAGTGAGCCCTGATGTAATGGTAGAAAGTAGGACAACTGCTATAAAATATTATGATAATTTGATGCCTTTTTATAAATTGATTATATGTCCTTTGAAAATTTCCATGAATGAGGTAAATTTATCTTCCAATTATTATTTGTAAAACATTATAGGCACGAATCCCATGTTTCTTTAGCAAGAACTATTAAATATACACTCACCGGCCACTTTATTAGGTACACCTGTCCAACTGCTCGTTAACACTTAATTTCTAAGCAGCCAATCACATGGCGGCAACTCAGTGCATTTAGGCATGTAGACATGGTCAAGACAATCTCCTGCAGTTCAAACCGAGCATCAGTATGGGGAAGAAAGGTGATTTGAGTGACTTTGAACGTGGCATGATTGTTGGTGCCAGAAGGGCTGGTCTGAGTATTTCAGAAACTGCTAATCTACTGGGATTTTCACGCACAACCATCTCTAGGGTTTACAGAGAATGGTCCGAAAAAGAAAAAACATCCAGTGAGCGGCAGTTCTGTGGGCGGAAATGCCTTGTTGATGCCAGAGGTCAGAGGAGAATGGCCAGACTGGTTCGAGCTGATAGAAGGGCAACAGTGACTCAAATAACCACCCGTTACAACCAAGATGGGCAGAAGAGCATCTCTGAACGCACAGTACGTCGAACTTTGAGGCAGATGGGCTACAGCAGCAGAAGACCACACCGGGTGCCACTCCTTTCAACTAAGAACAGGAAACTGAGGCTACAATTTGCACAAGCTCATCGAAATTGGACAATAGAAGATTGGAAAAACGTTGCCTGGTCTGATGAGTCTCGATTTCTGCTGCGACATTCGGATGGTAGGGTCAGAATTTGGCATCTACAACATGAAAGCATGGATCCATCCTGCCTTGTATCAACGGTTCAGGCTGGTGGTGGTGGTGTCATGGTGTGGGGAATATTTTCTTGGCACTCTTTGGGCCCCTTGGTACCAATTGAGCATCGTTGCAACGCCACAGCCTACCTGAGTATTGTTGCTGACCATGTCCATCCCTTTATGACCACAATGTACCCAACTTCTGATGGCTACTTTCAGCAGGATAATGCGCCATGTCATAAAGCTGGAATCATCTCAGACTGGTTTCTTGAACATGACAATGAGTTCGCTGTACTCAAATGGCCTCCACAGTCACCAGATCTCAATCCAATAGAGCATCTTTGGGATGTGGTGGAACGGGAGATTCGCATCATGGATGTGCAGCCGACAAATCTGCGGCAACTGTGTGATGCCATCATGTCAATATGGACCAAACTCCCTGAGGAATGCTTCCAGCACCTTGTTGAATCTATGCCACGAAGAATTGAGGCAGTTCTGAAGGCAAAAGGGGGTCCAACCCGTTACTAGCATGGGGTACCTAATAAAGTGGCCGGTGAGTGTATTTGATCAATGACAATTATCTAACATGATATTAACATTAAAATGTGAGATTTTTTTATTATTACTAAAAACGTTTTAATTATTAATGGCCGTTCACACGAGACTTTTCCTTCCACTGACTTCCATTCATGCGCATGTGAAAGTGGGACACCAGAAACACAAGCTCAAGGGAATAACCCTGTGAGAAAAAACACAAGCGTTTAGCATTCAAGTGGAGTGGATTGTTTATTTTAAAAATTTGGAATTATTATTATTTGTTAGAGATGCACCGATTGACCGGCGCGTGACCGGAACCGGCCGATTTTCACGTGATCGGCCATGACCGGCGATCGGCCGGTCAGTCTGACATATGCCGATTGTATGCCGGTCAAATGCACTCGGGCGCCGCATGATTAACATCGCGCAACATCAGTATCACACGTGCACACGGAACGCACATAGGAATCCTCGTGAATTACGGCCGTTCAGACCGCAAGCATATTTTTTTTGTCGGTGTGCAAGTTAATCAATGAGTGCATTCACACGGGAGCGGGAGCAGCGCGTGAGCGTCAAGCAGAAGCGTCGCGTGAGCAGCAGTGAAACGTTTCAGAGCCGAATCTATTTGCTGCAGCTCACGCTTGATGGACAAAATAGCCTAAATATGATTTCACACAAAAAGTGCATGGCTATGTCAGAAAAGAAAACGTTAGACTCAAAAATATTTATAGAACATGAACCCATTTAAACTTTAAACCCATTATTCAGTTTGTACAAGTGATTGCAATAGGCCTGCCTGTGTGTGTGTGTTTTGAGAAATATCTTTATACTGCAAGGCAGTATTATATTATTATATAATTATTATATATATATTATTAGTATTATATTATTTAATTGCATTACCTGTTTTCATACAGACGTTTCATATATATCTAAAAAAAATATTGTTCTTCCATAACACTGCACTTTAGATGTGTGTGAATTTCCCACACCAGGGGTAATTTATATAGTTCTATTTTATAGCGATTATCTGTTAAAAATATTATGTTCTATGCAAATTGTAAAATCTTCTATTAAAGAAAAGATAGAAAATAAATATTTATGTGTGCTGAAAGTGGTTAGAAAAAATGAAATCGGAATCGGCTAAAATCGGTATCGGCAGGTCAAACTCAATGAAAATCGGAAATCGGAATCGGCCTAGAAAATTGTAATCGGTGCATCTCTATTATTTGTTATATATGTTGAATTTATGTTTGTAAAAAAGCTGCCGCAGAATGTGACGTAATTTCACGACCGTTGCAGTGTCTGTAGAAACTTCACATGCTCAAAGTGTAGAGTGACCGCGGCTTTAACTAGTTTTAAATGAACAGTTTCTATTAGCATTATCTGTGTCCTACATATTTCACTCATCCATTTTACTCCTGACATGATTTTACTCCTTTTAAAACAGAGCATTTCTTAAAACTGTGACACTAAGGAAGTGACATCATCTGGGCTCTTAAGAAAATAATCCATCAATTTTCTCAATTTTTACACAAACTGTACAGTGTTGATCACATTCATCAACTCTGTTGCCAAAGTTACTGTAACAAGAATATCTATAACTGTGAATAACTTATGATATTTGACAAATACAACTTTATCAGCAACTTGGTGTTTACTGATTATTTCTAACAAAATAATTTTGTAAACTGTTGAAAATGACTAAAATTGACTCAGGGATCGGTGCTGGGCCCACTTTTATTGACCATTTATGTAAATGATCTTGGTTCAAATGTCCATAATGCTCTGTTTCATTTTTATGCTGATGACACAATTATTTACAGTTGTGGAGAAACCCTTCACCAGACTTTTCAGTACCTGCGGGATGCCTTTGACGTTGTACAATCTTGGCTTTTTGACTCGAAACTTGTGTTGAATGCAAATAAAACAAAGACGGTCTTGTTCTCTAATAATAGGAACTCCACAACTATCCCTCCAAACATTGTCCTGCAGGGAAATCTAATGGAGCGTGTGGCTGAGTATAAGTACTTAGGCCTTTTACTTGATGAACATTTGACTTTTAAGGCTCATATCTCAAATTTAGCACGGAAACTTAGGTTAAAGCTTGGGTTCAATTTTAGGAATAGGGCCTGCTTTTCTCTTGTAACAAGGAAGAAATTGGTCGAGGCTACTTTTCTGTCTCTTATGGTGATTATGGTGATTTTTTATATATGCACGCCCCGAATAAATATTTGCACCAACTGGATTCAGTTTATCATGGCGCACTGAGATTCATTACAGGGTGCAAACCCTTTACACATTGTTGCACTCTGTATGATCTGGTCCAGTGGCCCTCCCTTGCTCAGCGCAGGCTAACCCGGTGGCGATTGTTTATATATAAATCCATTATTGAGACATTGCCCCCTTATTTATGTAGGCTTATGTCCTTCAAGGCCAGCATTCGCTCTCTGCGGTCTAATGATAATCTCCACATGATTGTGCCTAGGGCTCGAACAGAGTTAGGGAAGCAAGCATTTCGAATTTCTGCCCCATCAGCGTGGAACCTGATAATGACTTAAAACTTGATAACTTGGTCTCCTTTGGTCACTTTAAAGGGGTCATGACATGTTTTTTTGTTTTGTTTTATTATGTACAAAAAAACTTTTCAAATGTAGTGATTTATGACATTTTCCCACCCTGTTTCTCACCTCTGATTCAAACAGTCTGTTTTGGGGGCGTTTCCCCTTTAAGACTTCAGTGTTAACGCCCACTGTTATGATTGGCTAACGTCAGTGCTGCTTATGCATAAATTATTAACGTTAATCATTTTGTATCAATGTAGACTACACAATGCTCCACCACGTGAAACTTCGGTCTTCCAATCTTTTAACATCGTGTCAATTCTCAATTGATTTTGATTCATATGTGCGAGGGAGTGGGGGAGAGAGAGAGAGAGAGCAAGACAGTTTGAAGGCGCGCGCCGCATAATTTTTAATCCCGCGCCGCATTATTCCTTTTGGCCGTTTCACACAGTAGCCTATGCGGCTACGGATTTTCTCAAGTAGTGGAAGAGTTTTGTGCAGCATTTAGTGCAAATATTTTTTATCAGGTAATACATATTTATCAGTGTGTTATACCCGAATAAATAATAATGAAAAAAAGTTCAAAAGTCGGACTTTAAGCGAATGAGACTTACAGGAGATCATGATTGCTATTCACACCCTTACTAAAATGGCTGTAATCTGTTACCACAATAGTACTTGATCGGTTTAAAATGATTTTCCCCCTTCTGAGTCCGACCCACATCTCAATGTGGTGAGGGGGTGAACAGTTAAAGCTATGGTATACGATTTCAAAGATTGTTCATTATTAATATCCTCGTTTAGATGCTGGTTATGGTTATATAGTACAATCCTAACAATATGAATAGAAAAAAGAATGAAAAAAATCCATTCACTCTATTGGCTGTACAGCCGCAGAGAAGTTGACCAATGTAAGCTGTCCGGCCGGACATTCGTCAACTGCTGTCATCCAATCACCAGCTCCACTTGAAACTCCGCCTGGTGCTCGCGTCTCCACCCCACCGCACCCCTCCTGCGACATGAAATTGCGCGTGTAAGCAGCTGACAGTCTATGGTAGCTAGCTAAGTAGCATATCAGCAATGAAAAAGTTAGGACGAAAGAGAAAGTCATTAGAGGAACGAGCAGAGATTAAAAAAAAAAGTGAAGAACGCCAAACTTTGAGTAGGATAAATAGGGTCCACCAGCATTGACCGTTGGAGGAAGCTTCAGGAAGATCTGGGACTGAAAACCGACGCTGACACGGCTGACTTTTTGTTGAGCAGGTTAACTTTTATTTATACTTTTATGGTGTGACGTGTTACATAAATAGCTTTTTATCAGTTTGACAACTTGCTCATGCTGCCGGGCGGCATTGGAATGTTAGCCGTTTAGCATCGCCTATCACGGGTCAAAGTAATTATATTTCTTGAAGTCCTTGAATATATTTCAGTAGGCCTAGCGGGTTTCTGTTCGAGCCGATCGAAATTTGAACAAGATGTGCTGTGTGCTGCAATAAAAATTACTGAAAACCTTAGCAATACTAGTAGCATTATACTAATGGTGGTGGGGAGTTTAGAACATTAGTCGCCAAGGCTGATGACCTTGCAGCTGATGCTCAAGAATGGCAACAGTGCTGTCTTGATTAGTGCCTATGCACCCACAATGACCAGAACAAGTACAACATCACATAAGATATCAATGCAATATACAAATCAGAATTAACAATTTATTCTCAGTTCCAAAACTTGAATATAAAACAAAACAGAATCAACAATGTATTAACAGGTCAGATGATACAACTAGAAAACAACACCAATCGTGGAAACCGTAGTCAAATTGCAAAAGAGGTTTAAAAAAAATAGAATTCCCCATTTAAACCTGGAAACTTTATTGCTTTCAATGTATATATCCTCTGTAGTAGCGGATTAACCCTATCTCCTCCTCTTTTTGACTTAGGAACATGTTCTATACCGACTATTTTCAATGTGCTTGGACTACTATGACTTTTATCTCTATAATGTAGGGCCATGGGATATTGAGGATTACAAACTCGAATGGCATTCTTATGTTCTGCTAGTCTAATCTTTACATTTCGTGCAGTCATTCCTATATAAAAACAACCACATGGACACTCTAAACGATACCCAGCAAATTAAGGATTACAATTAGTACATGATTTTACCTTGAACTCGCGGCCTGATGTAGGTCTAATGAAAGCTGAATTTACAGCATCATTACTCTTTACATCATTACAGTCTTCAGTGTCACATGATCCTTCAGAAATCATTCTAATATGCTGATTTTATGCTCAAAAAACATAAATTATTATTTCCAATGTTGAAAACAGTCGTGTACCATTTTTTTCCCCAAAATTCTATGATGAATAGAAAGTTCAAAAGAACAGCATTTATTTAAAATATAATCTTTTCTAACATTAAAAATGTCTTTACTGTATAACTTTTGATCAATTTAACTCATCCTTGATGAATAAAAGTATTTTCTAATTTCTTTCCCCCAAAAATAAAAAATAAATTCTTACTGACCCCAAACTTTTGAATGGTAGTGATTAATGTTACAAAAGCTTTCCATTTCAGATCAATGCTGTTCTTTTGAACTTTCTATTCATCAAAGAATCCTGAAATAAAAAAAAATTAAAAATCTGTTTTCAACATGGATAATAATCATAAATGTTTCTTGAGCATCATATTATAATAATTTCTGAAGGATCATGTGACACTGAAGACTGGAGTAATGATGCTGTAAATTCAGCTTTGATCACAGTAATAAATTACACTTCACTATATATTCACATAGAAAACCGCTGTTTTAAATTGTAATAATATTTCACAATATTACTGTTTTTTTCTTGTATTTTTTATCAAATAATTGCAGCCTTGGTGAGCAGAAGAGACTTCATTTCAAAACATAAAAAATCTTACTGATCTAAAACTTTTGACCGGTAGTGTATATATACAAACCACTATTGTTATTCTTACACAACAACATTATGGAAGAAGCTGGATGATCATTTTGCTCATCCAACATATTATGCAAATTATTATTTTATTGCATTATGATACTGTATGCTCAGCCATAAATTCTGATTTCTATAATGTTCAGGATTTTATACACGGTCATGGTGTACATTCATAACACGTTTTAGCATTGAGCTCTTATTATTTGTGGGGGTGCTGCTGCTGCTGCTGTACTTATTTGCTTTATATATATCCAGATGTATTTATAATATTCTGACCACCTCATGTATGTAAATACGGCTGACAAAAAAAAAAAACTATGAAGTGCAACATCACATGTAACTATGACCTCAGTATTGAATTTACACATTTCTGACTGACTAGTGACGTGTTGGTCACGTAAGATAGCTGCAATTAACTATTCTCTTCCAATAAACATTAACTAAAGCTGGCTGCATAAAATACAACTTTAAAGTCCGGCGAAAGTGTTTAAAAGTGAAAAATACAGTAATTTCACCAACTTACCAGCGAGCGTACTTCGGGAACACTGGAATGAATGGGATTCAGTGCTGGAACTATCCGTGTTTGCGATGCAACGCGTGATTTTAGGAACTACCAGTGTTTGCCACTATCGACACGCTGCTCCACGACACGCGTCACTTCCGCATTCCTCAGTTCCCATGGCAGTCTGTGTGTTTCTCAAAACCAAGAATGCAAAGAACGGACTTGTGTTCTTGGGGAGAACGCTCTTGCTAGTTGTTCTTGGAAGAGTGAACTTGCAAGGTGACGAGCACACAGAACGAGCTGACCGTTTGAGACGATGTGTTCTTGCGGGTTTTGCGCAATACCCTCATACAGACGCCGTCTGCAGAACCCAAACATTTACGACTCGCCATACATTTTCGTAAAAATGCCAATATTTAAAATCTTCACAGTTGATTTCTCGCATCAAATGTTCTCAGAAGTGAATTTAGTGATTAAAAAGCATACGAAATTGTATATTTTAGGCAACAATCAAACGAAATATGCTACAACTCTGCCTCTTTTCGTCAACAATAAAACGAAATATTTTATAAAACACCACTCTGCCTCTTTGCATAAAAAAAAAAAATCTTAAACATATTAGCCTAAATAGCCACACAATTGTGGTTCAGCCAGGCAACGCGTACATTAATTATCTTCACTGCATATTTATAACAACATTAGCCTACATTTTTTATTTCATTTAAAAAATATGAAACATTCTTGATTGACATTTGTCAAAGAGAGACAGGGTTGTGTCATTTTATTTTACATATAGTGAAGAGAATGTTAAAATAAATATAAAAAAATATATCTAGTATATAAAATAAAATCACACAACCCTGTCTCTTTTGGTTAAATGTCATTTTTACTGATCAATAATATCCAGTATCAGGGTATAAGTAAGAAGCTAACTTACAATGAGAAATTAAGCAAACAATTAGGCTACAAAGTTAAAGTTAAATAGCCTAAATATATAAAGTTATGAAACTTCACTTTGCCCTCAGCCAAAACGATTTGCCATTGAACAAATATACACTCACCGGCCACTTTATTAGGTACACCTGTCCAACTGCTCGTTAACACTTAATTTCTAAGCAGCCAATCACATGGCGGCAACTCAGTGCATTTAGGCATGTAGACATGGTCAAGACAATCTCCTGCAGTTCAAACCGAGCATCAGTATGGGGAAGAAAGGTGATTTGAGTGACTTTGAACGTGGCATGATTGTTGGTGCCAGAAGGGCTGGTCTGAGTATTTCAGAAACTGCTAATCTACTGGGATTTTCACGCACAACCATCTCTAGGGTTTACAGAGAATGGTCCGAAAAAGAAAAAACATCCAGTGAGCGGCAGTTCTGTGGGCGGAAATGCCTTGTTGATGCCAGAGGTCAGAGGAGAATGGCCAGACTGGTTCGAGCTGATAGAAGGGCAACAGTGACTCAAATAACCACCCGTTACAACCAAGGTGGGCAGAAGAGCATCTCTGAACGCACAGTACGTCGAACTTTGAGGCAGATGGGCTACAGCAGCAGAAGACCACACCGGGTGCCACTCCTTTCAGCTAAGAACAGGAAACTGAGGCTACAATTTGCACAAGCTCATCGAAATTGGACAATAGAAGATTGGAAAAACGTTGCCTGGTCTGATGAGTCTCGATTTCTGCTGCGACATTCGGATGGTAGGGTCAGAATTTGGCGTCTACAACATGAAAGCATGGATCCATCCTGCCTTGTATCAACGGTTCAGGCTGGTGGTGGTGGTGTCATGGTGTGGGGAATATTTTCTTGGCACTCTTTGGGCCCCTTGGTACCAATTGAGCATCGTTGCAACGCCACAGCCTACCTGAGTATTGTTGCTGACCATGTCCATCCCTTTTTGACCACAATGTACCCAACTTCTGATGGCTACTTTCAGCAGGATAATGCGCCATGTCATAAAGCTGGAATCATCTCAGACTGGTTTCTTGAACATGACAATGAGTTCGCTGTACTCAAATGGCCTCCACAGTCACCAGATCTCAATCCAATAGAGCATCTTTGGGATGTGGTGGAACGGGAGATTCGCATCATGGATGTGCAGCCGACAAATCTGCGGCAACTGTGTGATGCCATCATGTCAATATGGACCAAACTCCCTGAGGAATGCTTCCAGCACCTTGTTGAATCTATGCCACGAAGAATTGAGGCAGTTCTGAAGGCAAAAGGGGGTCCAACCCGTTACTAGCATGGGGTACCTAATAAAGTGGCCGGTGAGTGTAGATTAATGAGTGAGACCAAAGATCGACACAAGACGAATATCCGTCATGTTTATCCACTAGAGACACCAGAGCCAGCGGCACACGCCAGAAGCACTAGCCGAGGAAGAGCTGTTCCAGTCGGGGTTACTGAGCGCTGAACACCCGGTGATCGCCTGGATCTTACAGCTCCGAAAGCCTCAGATACATTTTTCAAATAGGCGCTATCTTTATAAACAAACCACAGATTTGAGCTTTAAACAACTACATTCTCGCCTGAAACACTCTTAAAATTACATTTCATGACACAATAACAGTAGTATTTTGATATTACGCGGGTTTTCTCTTCTGGTATTGACGCTTGCTGGTTGGTGCGAGATGCATTCTGGGATACCTGGCTGTCTCAAGTCCGCACAAGTCACCACTCGATGCATCCTGGGTAAAAGGGGCGGATCAAGAACACATCCGGGGATTTGAACTGGACTTGGCTAGATGTAGGCACACCTGAACTAATCAGTTTGTCCAATAAGGGCAGACAGGAAACAAAGGAGCTGCCTGAAGTTCAGGAAGTAGTTCAGCTGTGCATAGAGCCCATTGGGACAGTACTTGGACAGCGACTGATGACGTTTCACAAGTCCACAAGAACACAAGTACGGCCTCTGTGGGAGTCTTCTTCTTCTAATGGAGTTTTATGGTGGTTGGCAAACCAACTTTCAGTGCATTACCGCCACCAACTGGACTGGAGTGTGAAGCACTATTCAGCATGTAGAAATGAAATATGGTTTGTTTATAAAGATAGCGCCTATTTGAAAAATGTATCTGAGGCTTTCGGAGCTGTAAGATCCAGGCGATCACCGGGTGTTCAGCGCTCAGTAACCCCGACTGGAACAGCTCTTCCTCGGCTAGTGCTTCTGGCGTGTGCCGCTGGCTCTGGTGTCTCTAGTCTAGTGGATAAACATGACGTATATTCGTCTTGTGTCGATCTTTGGTCTCACTCATTAATCTATATTTGTTCCATGGCAAATCGTTTTGGCTGAGGGCAAAGTGAAGTTTCATAACTTTATATATTTAGGCTATTTAACTTTAACTTTGTAGCCTAATTGTTTGCTTAATTTCTCATTGTAAGTTAGCTTCTTACTTATACCCTGATACTGGATATTATTGATCAGTAAAAATGACATTTAACCAAAAGAGACAGGGTTGTGTGATTTTATTTTATATACTAGATATATTTTTTTATATTTATTTTAACATTCTCTTCACTATATGTAAAATAAAATGACACAACCCTCTCTCTCTTTGACAAATGTCAATAAAAATCAAGAATGTTTCATATTTTTTAAATGAAATAAAAAATGTAGGCTAATGTTGTTATAAATATGCAGTGAAGATAATTAATGTACACGTTGCCTGGCTGAACCACAATTGTGTGGCTATTTAGGCTAATATGTTTAAGTTTTTTTTTTTATGCAAAGAGGCAGAGTGGTGTTTTATAAAATATTTCGTTTTATTGTTGACGAAAAGAGGCAGAGTTGTAGCATATTTCGTTTGATTGTTGCCTAAAATATACAATTTCGTATGCTTTTTAATCACTAAATTCACTTCTGAGAACATTTGATGCGAGAAATCAACTGTGAAGATTTTAAATATTGGCATTTTTACGAAAATGTATGGCGAGTCGTAAATGTTTGGGTTCTGCAGACGGCGTCTGTATGAGGGTATTGCGCAAAACCCGCAAGAACACATCGTCTCAAACTGTCAGCAGCGTTCTGTGTGCTCGTCACCTTGCAAGTTCACTCTTCCAAGAACAACTAGCAAGAGCGTTCTCCCCAAGAACACAAGTCCGTTCTTTGCATTCTTGGTTTTGAGAAACACACAGACTGCCATGGGAACTGAGGAATGCGGAAGTGACGCGTGTCGTGGAGCAGCGTGTCGATAGTGGCAAACACTGGTAGTTCCTAAAATCACGCGTTGCATCGCAAACACGGATAGTTCCAGCACTGAATCCCATTCATTCCAGTGTTCCCGAAGTACGCTCGCTGGTAAGTTGGTGAAATTACTGTATTTTTCACTTTTAAACACTTTCGCCGGACTTTAAAGTTGTATTTTATGCAGCCAGCTTTAGTTAATGTTTATTGGAAGAGAATAGTTAATTGCAGCTATCTTACGTGACCAACACGTCACTAGTCAGTCAGAAATGTGTAAATTTAATACTGAGGTCATAGTTACATGTGATGTTGCACTTCATAGTTTTTTTTGTCAGCCGTATTTACATACATGAGGTGGTCAGAATATTAGAAATACATCTGGATATATATAAAGCAAATAAGTACAGCAGCAGCAGCAGCACCCCCACAAATAATAAGAGCTCAATGCTAAAACGTGTTATGAATGTACACCATGACCGTGTATAAAATCCTGAACATTATAGAAATCAGAATTTATGGCTGAGCATACAGTATCATAATGCAATAAAATAATAATTTGCATAATATGTTGGATGAGCAAAATGATCATCCAGCTTCTTCCATAATGTTGTTGTGTAAGAATAACAATAGTGGTTTGTATACACTACCGGTCAAAAGTTTTAGATCAGTAAGATTTTTTATGTTTTGAAATGAAGTCTCTTCTGCTCACCAAGGCTGCAATTATTTGATAAAAAATACAAGAAAAAAACAGTAATATTGTGAAATATTATTACAATTTAAAACAGCGGTTTTCTATGTGAATATATAGTGAAGTGTAATTTATTCCTGTGATCAAACCTGAATTTACAGCATCATTACTCCAGTCTTCAGTGTCACATGATCCTTCAGAAATTATTATAATATGATGCTCAAGAAACATTTATGATTATTATCCATGTTGAAAACAGTTTTTTAAATTTTTTTTATTTCAGGATTCTTTGATGAATAGAAAGTTCAAAAGAACAGCATTGATCTGAAATGGAAAGCTTTTGTAACATTAATCACTACCATTCAAAAGTTTGGGGTCAGTAAGAATTTATTTTTTATTTTTGGGGGAAAGAAATTAGAAAATACTTTTATTCATCAAGGATGAGTTAAATTGATCAAAAGTTACAGTAAAGACATTTATAATGTTAGAAAAGATTATATTTTAAATAAATGCTGTTCTTTTGAACTTTCTATTCATCATAGAATTTTGGGGAAAAAAATGGTACACGACTGTTTTCAACATTGGAAATAATAATTTATGTTTTTTGAGCATAAAATCAGCATATTAGAATGATTTCTGAAGGATCATGTGACACTGAAGACTGTAATGATGTAAAGAGTAATGATGCTGTAAATTCAGCTTTCATTAGACCTACATCAGGCCGCGAGTTCAAGGTAAAATCATGTACTAATTGTAATCCTTAATTTGCTGGGTATCGTTTAGAGTGTCCATGTGGTTGTTTTTATATAGGAATGACTGCACGAAATGTAAAGATTAGACTAGCAGAACATAAGAATGCCATTCGAGTTTGTAATCCTCAATATCCCATGGCCCTACATTATAGAGATAAAAGTCATAGTAGTCCAAGCACATTGAAAATAGTCGGTATAGAACATGTTCCTAAGTCAAAAAGAGGAGGAGATAGGGTTAATCCGCTACTACAGAGGATATATACATTGAAAGCAATAAAGTTTCCAGGTTTAAATGGGGAATTTTATTTTTTTGAAACCTCTTTTGCAATTTGACTACGGTTTCCACGATTGGTGTTGTTTTCTAGTTGTATCATCTGACCTGTTAATACATTGTTGATTCTGTTTTGTTTTATATTCAAGTTTTGGAACTGAGAATAAATAGTTAATTCTGATTTGTATATTGCATTGATATCTTATGTGATGTTGTACTTGTTCTGGTCATCACTGGCGGTCATTGTGGGTGCATAGGCACTAATCAAGACAGCACTGTTGCCATTCTTGAGCATCAGCTGCAAGGTCATCAGCCTTGGCGACTAATGTTCTAAACTCCCCACCACCATTAGTATAATACTACTAGTATTGCTAAGGTTTTCAGTAATTTTTATTGCAGCACACAGCACATCTTGTTCAAATTTCGATCGGCTCGAACAGAAACCCGCTAGGCCTACTGAAATATATTCAAGGACTTCAAGAAATATAATTACTTTGACCCGTGATAGGCGATGCTAAACGGCTAACATTCCAATGCCGCCCGGCAGCATGAGCAAGTTGTCAAACTGATAAAAAGCTATTTATGTAACACGTCACACCATAAAAGTATAAATAAAAGTTAACCTGCTCAACAAAAAGTCAGCCGTGTCAGCGTCGGTTTTCAGTCCCAGATCTTCCTGAAGCTTCCTCCAACGGTCAATGCTGGTGGACCCTATTTATCCTACTCAAAGTTTGGCGTTCTTCACTTTTTTTTTTAATCTCTGCTCGTTCCTCTAATGACTTTCTCTTTCGTCCTAACTTTTTCATTGCTGATATGCTACTTAGCTAGCTACCATAGACTGTCAGCTGCTTACACGCGCAATTTCATGTCGCAGGAGGGGTGCGGTGGGGTGGAGACGCGAGCGCCAGGCGGAGTTTCAAGTGGAGCTGGTGATTGGATGACAGCAGTTGACGAATGTCCGGCCGGACAGCTTACGTTGGTCAACTTCTCTGCGGCTGTACAGCCAATAGAGTGAATGGATTTTTTTCATTCTTTTTTCTATTCATATTGTTAGGATTGTACTATATAACCATAACCAGCATCTAAACGAGGATATTAATAATGAACAATCTTTGAAATCGTATACCATAGCTTTAACTGTTCACCCCCTCACCACATTGAGATGTGGGTCGGACTCAGAGGGGGCAAAATCATTTTAAACCGATCAAGTACTATTGTGGTAACAGATTACAGCCATTTTAGTAAGGGTGTGAATAGCAATCATGATCTCCTGTAAGTCTCATTCGCTTAAAGTCCGACTTTTGAACTTTTTTTCATTATTATTTATTCGGGTATAACACACTGATAAATATGTATTACCTGATAAAAATATTTGCACTAAATGCTGCACAAAACTCTTCCACTACTTGAGAAAATCCGTAGCCGCATAGGCTACTGTGTGAAACGGCCAAAAGGAATAATGCGGCGCGGGATTAAAAATTATGCGGCGCGCGCCTTCAAACTGTCTTGCTCTCTCTCTCTCTCTCCCCCACTCCCTCGCACATATGAATCAAAATCAATTGAGAATTGACACGATGGTAAAAGATTGGAAGACCGAAGTTTCACGTGGTGGAGCATTGTGTAGTCTACATGTGATACAAAATGATTAACGTTAATAATTTATGCATAAGCAGCACTGACGTTAGCCAATCATAACAGTGGGCGTTAACACTGAAGTCTTAAAGGGGAAACACGTCCAAAACAGACTGTTTGAATCAGAGGTGAGAAACAGGGTGGGAAAATGTCATAAATCACTACATTTTAAAAGTTTTTTTGTACATAATAAAACAAAACAAAAAACCATGTCATGACCCCTTTAAAGTGACCAAAGGAGACCAAGTTATCAAGTTTTAAGTCATTATCAGGTTCCACGCTGATGGGGCAGAAATTCGAAATGCTTGCTTCCCTAACTCTGTTCGAGCCCTAGGCACAATCATGTGGAGATTATCATTAGACCGCAGAGAGCGAATGCTGGCCTTGAAGGACATAAGCCTACATAAATAAGGGGGCAATGTCTCAATAATGGATTTATATATAAACAATCGCCACCGGGTTAGCCTGCGCTGAGCAAGGGAGGGCCACTGGACCAGATCATACAGAGTGCAACAATGTGTAAAGGGTTTGCACCCTGTAATGAATCTCAGTGCGCCATGATAAACTGAATCCAGTTGGTGCAAATATTTATTCGGGGCGTGCATATATAAAAAATCACCATAATCACCATAAGAGACAGAAAAGTAGCCTCGACCAATTTCTTCCTTGTTACAAGAGAAAAGCAGGCCCTATTCCTAAAATAGAACCCAAGCTTTAACCTAAGTTTCCGTGCTAAATTTGAGATATGAGCCTTAAAAGTCAAATGTTCATCAAGTAAAAGGCCTAAGTACTTATACTCAGCCACACGCTCCATTAGATTTCCCTGCAGGACAATGTTTGGAGGGATAGTTGTGGAGTTCCTATTATTAGAGAACAAGACCGTCTTTGTTTTATTTGCATTCAACACAAGTTTCGAGTCAAAAAGCCAAGATTGTACAACGTCAAAGGCATCCCGCAGGTACTGAAAAGTCTGGTGAAGGGTTTCTCCACAACTGTAAATAATTGTGTCATCAGCATAAAAATGAAACAGAGCATTATGGACATTTGAACCAAGATCATTTACATAAATGGTCAATAAAAGTGGGCCCAGCACCGATCCCTGAGTCAATTTTAGTCATTTTCAACAGTTTACAAAATTATTTTGTTAGAAATAATCAGTAAACACCAAGTTGCTGATAAAGTTGTATTTGTCAAATATCATAAGTTATTCACAGTTATAGATATTCTTGTTACAGTAACTTTGGCAACAGAGTTGATGAATGTGATCAACACTGTACAGTTTGTGTAAAAATTTAGAAAATTGATTGATTATTTCTCTCCCAGAAATAACAAAGAGCCCAGATGATGTCACTTCCTTAGTGTCACAGTTTTAAGAAATGCTCTGTTTTAAAAGGAGTAAAATCATGTCAGGAGTAAAATGGATGAGTGAAATATGTAGGACACAGATAATGCTAATAGAAACTGTTAATTTAAAACTAGTTAAAGCCGCGGTCACTCTACACTTTGAGCATGTAAAGTTTCTACAGACACTGCAACGGTCGTGAAATTACGTCACATTCTGCGGCAGCTTTTTTACAAACATAAATTCAACATATATAACAAATAATAGAGATGCACCGATTACAATTTTCTAGGCCGATTCCGATTTTCATTGAGTTTGACCTGCCGATACCGATTTTAGCCGATTCCGATTTCATTTTTTCTAACCACTTTCAGCACACATAAATATTTATTTTCTATCTTTTCTTTAATAGAAGATTTTACAATTTGCATAGAACATAATGTTTTTAACAGATAATCGCTATAAAATAGAACTATATAAATTACCCCTGGTGTGGGAAATTCACACACATCTAAAGTGCAGTGTTATGGAAGAACAATATTTTTTTTAGATATATATGAAACGTCTGTATGAAAACAGGTAATGCAATTAAATAATATAATACTAATAATATATATATAATAATTATATAATAATATAATACTGCCTTGCAGTATAAAGATATTTCTCAAAACACACACACACAGGCAGGCCTATTGCAATCACTTGTACAAACTGAATAATGGGTTTAAAGTTTAAATGGGTTCATGTTCTATAAATATTTTTGAGTCTAACGTTTTCTTTTCTGACATAGCCATGCACTTTTTGTGTGAAATCATATTTAGGCTATTTTGTCCATCAAGCGTGAGCTGCAGCAAATAGATTCGGCTCTGAAACGTTTCACTGCTGCTCACGCGACGCTTCTGCTTGACGCTCACGCGCTGCTCCCGCTCCCGTGTGAATGCACTCATTGATTAACTTGCACACCGACAAAAAAAAATATGCTTGCGGTCTGAACGGCCGTAATTCACGAGGATTCCTATGTGCGTTCCGTGTGCACGTGTGATACTGATGTTGCGCGATGTTAATCATGCGGCGCCCGAGTGCATTTGACCGGCATACAATCGGCATATGTCAGACTGACCGGCCGATCGCCGGTCATGGCCGATCACGTGAAAATCGGCCGGTTCCGGTCACGCGCCGGTCAATCGGTGCATCTCTAACAAATAATAATAATTCCAAATTTTTAAAATAAACAATCCACTCCGCTTGAATGCTAAACGCTTGTGTTTTTTCTCACAGGGTTATTCCCTTGAGCTTGTGTTTCTGGTGTCCCACTTTCACATGCGCATGAATGGAAGTCAGTGGAAGGAAAAGTCTCGTGTGAACGGCCATTAATAATTAAAACGTTTTTAGTAATAATAAAAAAAATCTCACATTTTAATGTTAATATCATGTTAGATAATTGTCATTGATCAAATACACTCACCGGCCACTTTATTAGGTACCCCATGCTAGTAACGGGTTGGACCCCCTTTTGCCTTCAGAACTGCCTCAATTCTTCGTGGCATAGATTCAACAAGGTGCTGGAAGCATTCCTCAGGGAGTTTGGTCCATATTGACATGATGGCATCACACAGTTGCCGCAGATTTGTCGGCTGCACATCCATGATGCGAATCTCCCGTTCCACCACATCCCAAAGATGCTCTATTGGATTGAGATCTGGTGACTGTGGAGGCCATTTGAGTACAGCGAACTCATTGTCATGTTCAAGAAACCAGTCTGAGATGATTCCAGCTTTATGACATGGCGCATTATCCTGCTGAAAGTAGCCATCAGAAGTTGGGTACATTGTGGTCATAAAGGGATGGACATGGTCAGCAACAATACTCAGGTAGGCTGTGGTGTTGCAACGATGCTCAATTGGTACCAAGGGGCCCAAAGAGTGCCAAGAAAATATTCCCCACACCATGACACCACCACCACCAGCCTGAACCGTTGATACAAGGCAGGATGGATCCATGCTTTCATGTTGTAGACGCCAAATTCTGACCCTACCATCCGAATGTCGCAGCAGAAATCGAGACTCATCAGACCAGGCAACGTTTTTCCAATCTTCTATTGTCCAATTTCGATGAGCTTGTGCAAATTGTAGCCTCAGTTTCCTGTTCTTAGCTCAAAGGAGTGGCACCCGGTGTGGTCTTCTGCTGCTGTAGCCCATCTGCCTCAAAGTTCGACGTACTGTGCGTTCAGAGATGCTCTTCTGCCCACCTTGGTTGTAACGGGTGGTTATTTGAGTCACTGTTGCCCTTCTATCAGCTCGAACCAGTCTGGCCATTCTCCTCTGACCTCTGGCATCAACAAGGCATTTCCGCCCACAGAACTGCCGCTCACTGGATGTTTTTTCTTTTTCGGACCATTCTCTGTAAACCCTAGAGATGGTTGTGCGTGAAAATCCCAGTAGATTAGCAGTTTCTGAAATACTCAGACCAGCCCTTCTGGCACCAACAATCATGCCACGTTCAAAGTCACTCAAATCACCTTTCTTCCCCATACTGATGCTCGGTTTGAACTGCAGGAGATTGTCTTGACCATGTCTACATGCCTAAATGCACTGAGTTGCCGCCATGTGATTGGCTGCTTAGAAATTAAGTGTTAACGAGCAGTTGGACAGGTGTACCTAATAAAGTGGCCGGTGAGTGTATATTTAATAGTTCTTGCTAAAGAAACATGGGATTCGTGCCTATAATGTTTTACAAATAATAATTGGAAGATAAATTTACCTCATTCATGGAAATTTTCAAGGACATATAATCAATTTATAAAAAGGCATCAAATTATCATAATATTTTATAGCAGTTGTCCTACTTTCTACCATTACATCAGGGCTCACTTTCATGTCCTTTCACTTTATATTTCTCTCGGTTAATTATATTGATGTACTGAAAAATAAATGTAATGGTTTTTTTCTTTCATGTCAGACCTGCTTGGAAAAGGAGGAGGAGAGAGAAGAACTGATGGAAGTGAAGGAGGAGAGTGAAGAACTGATGGAAGTGAAGGAGGAGAGAGAAGAACTGAGGGAAGTGAAGGAGGAGAGAGAAGAACTGAGTGAAGTGAAGGAGGAGAGAGAAGAACTGAGGGAAGTGAAGGAGGAGAGAGAAGAACTGAGGGAAGTGAAGGAGGAGAGAGAAGAACTGAGTGAAGTGAAGGAGGAGAGAGAAGAACTGAGTGAAGTGAAGGAGGAGAGAGAAGAACTGATGGAAGTGAAGGAGGAGAGAGAAGAACTGAGGGAAGTGAAGGAGGAGAGAGAAGAACTGAGGGAAGTGAAGGAGGAGAGAGAAGAACTGAGGGAAGTGAAGGAGGAGAGAGAAGAACTGAGGGAAGTGAAGGAGGAGAGAGAAGAACTGAGTGAAGTGGAGGAGGAGAGAGAAGAACTGAGTGAAGTGAAGGAGGAGAGAGAAGAACTGAGTGAAGTGAAGGAGGAGAGAGAAGAACTGAGTGAAATGAAGGAGGAGAGAGAAGAACTGAGTGAAGTGGAGGAGGAGAGAGAAGAACTGAGGGAAGTGAAGGAGGAGAGAGAAGAACTGAGTGAAGTGGAGGAGGAGAGAGAAGAACTGAGTGAAGTGGAGGAGGAGAGAGAAGAACTGAGTGAAATGAAGGAGGAGAAAGAAGAACTGAGTGAAGTGGAGGAGGAGAGAGAAGAACTGAGTGAAGTGGAGGAGGAGAGAGAAGAACTGAGTGAAGTGGAGGAGGAGAGAGAAGAACTGAGTGAAGTGGAGGAGGAGAGAGAAGAACTGAGTGAAGTGAAGGAGGAGAGAGAAGAACTGAGTGAAGTGGAGGAGGAGAGAGAAGAACTGAGTGAAGTGGAGGAGGAGAGTGAAGAACTGAGTGAACTGGAGGAGGAGAGAGAAGAACTGAGTGAAGTGAAGGAGGAGAGAGAAGAACTGAGTGAAGTGGAGGAGGAGAGAGAAGAACTGAGTGAAGTGGAGGAGGAGAGTGAAGAACTGAGTGAAGTGGAGGAGGAGAGAGAAGAACTGAGTGAAGTGAAGGAGGAGAGAGAAGAACTGAGTGAAGTGGAGGAGGAGAGTGAAGAACTGAGAGAAGTGGAGGAGGAGAGAGAAGAACTGAGTGAAGTGAAGGAGGAGAGAGAAGAACTGAGTGAAGTGGAGGAGGAGAGTGAAGAACTGAGAGAAGTGGAGGAGGAGAGAGAAGAACTGAGTAAAGTGAAGGAGGAGAGAGAAGAACTGAGAGAAGTAAAGGAGGAACATCATGTCCAACCTGGAGGAAAATCTTTGAGTCGCTCAAAGACTAATAAGACATTTTTAAACAAAAGACGAGCCAAGAAATCTTTCACCTGCACTCAGTGTGGAAACAGTTTCACAACCAAACACAGTCTTGAGATTCACATCAGAGTTCATACTGGAGAGAAGCCGTTCACATGTGATCAATGTGAAAAGAGTTTCAGTCAATCTTCACACCTTAATGTTCACATGAGGATCCACACCGGAGAGAAGCCGTTCTCATGTGATCAATGCGGCAAAACATTTGCTAGTTCATCAGTCGTGAAGAGACATCTGAAAGGTCATACTAAGGGGAAGCCACATTCATGTTCTGAGTGTGGAAAGAGTTTTTCACTGCTGCCATATTTACACGCACATCAGAAAATTCACACTGGTGTGAGAGAGTACATGTGCTTTGAGTGTGAGAAGACTTTTATTTCAGAGAGAAATTTTAAACTGCACCAGAGGATCCACACTGTAGAACAACCTTACAAGTGTTCACACTGTGACAAGAGATTCAGTCGTTCAGCAAATCTGAAAACACATAAGATGATCCACACTGGAGAGAAACCTTACAAGTGTTCACACTGTGACAAGAGATTCAGACGTTCAGCAAATCTGAAAACCCATGACATGATCCACACTGGAGAACAACCTTACAAGTGTTCACACTGTGACAAGAGATTCAGTCTGTCAGCACATCTGAAAACACATGAGATGATCCACACTGGAGAGAAACCTTACAAGTGTTCACACTGTGACAAGAGATTCAGACATTCAGCAAATCTGAAAACCCATGACATGATCCACACTGGAGAACCTTACAAGTGTTCACACTGTGACAAGAGATTCAGTCTGTCAGCACATCTGAAAACACATGAGATGATCCACACTGGAGAGAAACCTTACAAGTGTTCACACTGCGACAAGAGATTCATTCACTCATCATCTCTGAAAACACATAAGATGATCCACACTGGAGAGAAACCTTACAAGTGTTCACACTGCGACAAGAGATTCAGTCATTCATCATCTCTGAAAACACATAAGATGATCCACACTGGAGAGAAACCTTACAAGTGTTCACACTGTGACAAGAGATTCAGACATTCAGCAAATCTGAAAACACATGAGAGGATCCACACTGGAGAACCTTACAAGTGTTCACACTGTGACAAGAGATTCAGTGTGTCAGCATCTCTGAAAAAACATGAGATGATCCACACTGGAGAACAACCTTACAAGTGTTCACACTGTGACAAGAGATTCAGTGTGTCAGCATCT
This sequence comes from Semotilus atromaculatus, assembly GCA_031834385.1. Classification (NCBI taxonomy): domain Eukaryota; kingdom Metazoa; phylum Chordata; class Actinopteri; order Cypriniformes; family Leuciscidae; genus Semotilus; species Semotilus atromaculatus. The sequence continues at coordinate 482,872 of JAULUF010000031.1, forward strand.
CTGAAAAAACATGAGATGATCCACACTGGAGAGAAACCTTACAAGTGTTCACACTGTGACAAGAGATTCAATCAGTCATCATCTCTGAAAACACATGAGAGGATCCACACTGGAGAACAACCTTACAAGTGTTCACACTGTGACAAGAGATTCAATAATTCAGCAAATCTGAAAGCACATGAGATGATCCACACTGGAGAGAAACCTTACAAGTGTTCACACTGCGACAAGAGATTCAGTCATCCAGCAAATCTGAAAACACATGAGAAGATCCACACTGGAGAGAAACCTTACAAGTGTTCACACTGCGACAAGAGATTCAGTCAGTCAGCACATCTGAAAACACATGAGATGATCCACACTGGAGAGAAACCTTACAAGTGTTCACACTGTGACAAGAGATTCAGTCTGTCAGCACATCTGAAAGCACATGAGAGGATCCACACTGGAGAACCTTACAAGTGTTCACACTGTGACAAGAGATTCAGTGTGTCAGCATCTCTGAAAAAACATGAGATGATCCACACTGGAGAACAACCTTACAAGTGTTCACACTGCGACAAGAGATTCAGTGTGTCATCATCTCTGAAAACACATGAGATGATCCACACTGGAGAGAAACCTTACAAGTGTTCACACTGTGACAAGAGATTCAGTAATTCAGCAAATCTGAAAACACATAAGATGATCCACACTGGAGAGAAACCTTACAAGTGTTCACACTGTGACAAGAGATTCAATCAGTCATCATCTCTGAAAACACATGAGATGATCCACACTGGAGAGAAACCTTACAAGTGTTCACACTGTGACAAGAGATTCTGTCATTCAGCAAATCTGAAAAGACATGAGAGGATCCACACTGGAGAGAAGCCGCACACGTGTGATCAGTGCGGGAAGAGTTTCTCTATTAAAAGTCACCTGAAGCAACACATGAAGATCCATACAGTGGATAAACCACTTAAACAGTCTGAGATCACGGTAAGTAGTTTATTTTCATGTGCTGAACAACTGTCTCATGTGCTGTCTCTTCTGTGTAAGTTAGCCACACATCACCCTATAATAATAATAATAATAATAATACATTTAATTTGTAAGCGCTTTTCTAAGTACTCTTTACAGAAAATCGTAAAACAGAAGAAACAGCATAGAAAGTAAAAACACTAAGAACAGACAGGGTTAATTTAAATATTAAAAGCAATTTTAAAAAGATGAGTTTTTGTCAAGGTTTTGAATTTTGGAAGGTCAGTGCAGTCACGGATTTTTTGAGGTAAAGAGTTCCAGAGGGAGGGGGCAGCGACAGAGAAGGCTCTATCACCCCAGGTTCGTGTTTGGTCCTGGGAGGTAGAGTCAAGAGGTTTACATCGGAAGAGCGTAGGCAACGGGATGGGTTGTGGCGGTGGAGCAGGTCAGTGAGGTAGGAAGGGGCCTGGTTATTAAGGGCTTTATGTGTGAGGAGAAGGATTTTGAATTGAATTCGTTGTGGGACCGGGAGCCAATGGAGGTTCTTAAGGACTGGAGTGATGTGGTCACGGGTGCGGGTGTGGGTGAGTAGACGAGCAGCAGAGTTCTGGATGTATTGGAGTTTGATTAAGCTTTTCGATGTTGTGCCGTACAAGATGCTATTACAGTAGTCGATTCTGGAGGTGATGAAGGCGTGGATGAGGGTTTCAGCAGCAGAGAAAGAGAGCGAAGGGTGGAGACGGGCAATGTTTTTTAAGTGAAAAAAGGCACTTCTAGTGATTTGTTTTATATGCGGTTCAAAGGAGAAGTTATTGTCAAAGATGACTCGGAGGTTGCGACTGAGAAGGGGTGGAGACGGTGGAGTTATCAACAGTGAGGGAGAAACTGTGAGTGGTTTTAGTGATGGATTTGGGACCGATGATGATCATATCTGTTTTTTCACAGTTAAGTTGAAGGAAGTTGGTGTGCATCCATGATTTAATGTCAGTGAGGCAGTTGGAGATAGTAGAGTGGTGGACGGAGGTGATGGATTTGGTGGAGATGTAAAGCTGAACATCATCGGCATAACAGTGAAAGTTGAGACCATGGTGAATGACGTTGCCAAGGGGAAGCAGGTTTAATTTGAAGAGGGAAGAGGAAAGGACCAAGCACCGAACCCTGGGGGACACCTTGGGACAGCGGAGCAGTGGAGGAAGTGCAATTGTTAATGTGGATGAACTGTTGTCTGTCGGTGAGATACGATTGAAGCCAGGAGAGGGCGGTGCCGGTAATGTTGAGGGAAGATTCGAGGCGGGAGAGAAGAATGGAGTGGTTGATGGTGTCAAAAGCTGCAGTGAGATCCAGGAGGATGAGGATGGTGAGATGACCAGCGTCAGCGGAGAGAAGGATGTCGTTGGTGACTTTGAGGAGGGCTGTGTTTCGAACGGAATCCAGATTGAAATGGTTCGAACAGATAATTTGAGCAGAGGTGGGTTATGAGTTGTTTGGCGACAGTCCGTTCCAGTATCTTTGACAGAAAGGGGAGATTGGATATGGGCCGAAAGTTTGACATGATGTCGGGGTTGAGTCCAGGTTTTTTAAGGATGGGGTGACAGCAGCCAGTTTGAGTGATGGGGGGGATTGAGCCAGTGCTGAGAGAGGAGATAATGATTTCAGCAATGAGTGTGGAAATAGCTGGTAGACAGTTTTTGATGAGGTACGATGGGATGGGGTCCAGGACACATGTAGATGTTTTTATTCCAGTTATGATTGTAGACAGCTCCCCTGCCGACACAGGGGAGAACTGGGACAAGGACAGAGAGGTTAAGGAGGCAGGAGCAAGTGATGGAGTAGGAGTGCAAGCAGTAGTGACAGAGGAAGAGGACAGGTTATTGTAAATGGTGTAAATTTTGGTCAGAAAAAATGAAAGAAAAGAATTACATTTTTCAGTTGTGAAAGAGTTGATGGTATTATCACTGGGTTTGAGAAGTTTTTTTACTGTTGAAAAAAAAGCCTTGGGGTTAGTAGAACCAGAGTGTATGAGTTGTGAGTAGTAGGTGGACCGAGCAGTCTTGAGTGCTTCTTTATACTGCTCAAGATAATCTGTATATGCTTGTAGATGAACAGATAAATTGGTTTTCCTATGGAGTCATTCCTACGCTTTCGAGATTTCATTTTGCGCAGATCCGGGGTGTACCAGGGAGCAGAGTGAGTGAATGAAACGGTTTTGGTTTTAATGGGAGCCAGCTGATCAAGACAGGAGAATAGTGTTTCATTGTAGTAGTCGTGAGGTCAGAGGGGTTATCAGTCAGCAGTGGGGGGGATGGAGAATATTTTGCTGACAAGAGAAGCTAAAAGGGCAGGAGTAAAGATGGATTTAAGATTTCTGAAAGAGATTGTCCGTTTGCTCTTGGTGGTCATAATGGGGAGATCAATGTTCATGGAGATGTTGAGGTTGTAGCTGGAAAGGTGAGGTATGGACCAGTAGAGCATACCAGATCCAGGATGTGACCACGGCTATGAGTAGGAAAGTTAACAAGTTGGGTAAAGTTGAAGCAGTATAGCATTTCCAGGAATTCAGTGGCAGATTTGCAGTTGGTATCGATGTGAAAATTGAAATCTCCCAAAAGCAGAACAGAAGGTGAGATGGCAGATAACTGAGTCAAGAAATCTGAAAAATCAGCAAGAAAGGAAGGATTTGGTTTGGGGGGGCGGTAGATTATGGCTGGGACCAGAGAGTTTGAGAGTGATGTGTTCAAAGGACTGAACAGCAGGGATGGAGATGATGGATGTTTTAATGTCCTTTCTGTACACTGCAGCTACACCGCCTCCCCGCCCCTCAGATCAGGGTTTGTCCATGTATGTATATTCTGTGGGTGTGGTTTCGTTGAGTGAGAAATAGTCCAGAGGTTTGTTTCAGTGATGCAGAGGAAATCCAGGTTATTGTCAGTTATGAGTTCATTTAAAATAACACTTTTATTATTGAGTGAGCGGGTGTTAAGCAAAGCCAGTTTCAGGTGACGTTGCTTTGTGATGGATTGAGAGGACAGAGGAAGGGGGCGGAGATTAGATAGGACCACGTGTCGTTTGTTGTGATGATGTAGTGAGGAAGTTGCAGTGCGCGAGTATGGGTGGAATGGAGTTTAGAGTTGAAAAGCTGTAATTGAACATACGACCAGAGCTTCTGTGTGGAAGATGGCGAGTTAGTCCAGTTTCTTGGAGGACGTTAATGCAGTCTGGACGGAGGTGGTGGTTGAATGGGCGGGAGTCGACAGCGGAGCAGAGAGGTGGCGTGGCGTGGTGCGCTAGCGCTAGCTTGATCCCAGAAGCCGGGCGTCTCAATTCCAGTCCGATTCAGCAAGTGTGTAAGTCCTAAATTTCTTCGCGATCAGAGTTGCTGATCTGCTCGAAGGCCGCGGTTGAATCGGGCTCTTGTTGCTTGTTCTGGTGTTTGTCCTACATGATATACTCAGGACAGATATCCGCTTCGATTATTCATTCATGCATTATCCGTTGTGAGTTCAGTTATGCGATGACTGAGAGGATGAGTGAACTTGTAATAATCAAATAAATACTGTTAAGAATACTGTTAAGAATAATTAAAATCGATAAACATTAAAACAAAGCCAGACGGAAAAGCGGCAGCCAACATGCGAATCTAATGTCTGAATTTATTTTTTGTTAATTCAAGCATTTTTTAATTTTCATGTTTGAGATTTTTTAAACCAAGCTTTCGTGAGAATCACCTGGTTACTGTACTCCAAAAGCACAAATAAAGTGTAATGTTTTGCGTGTAAGCTTTTTGGTGGAGCTAGAGTTGTTGACACCCGCTTTGTTGTGGGGTACAATAACTTTCAGTGTCTTTCAAAAACCATGAAACCAGTGGTGATCACATAAATGCTTTTCTGTTGTGGAAAGAATTAGCATCACGCTTTCGCCTTGGTAAAACTATTGACAGAACATTGCAAAGAGCCATAGATGCTGAAAAGGCACACTGGAGAAGTGTTAACGAGAGTGATCGACTGTATACTCTTCCTTGTAGAAAGGAACTTGCCACTGAGGGGGAAGATTACTAAGTTAGGAGATCCTAAAAATGGAAATTTCCTGGGTGTCCTTGATGTCATAGCACAATATGATGTCACACTAGCAGAGCATCTTAGAAAGGTAGCCTTTAAAGAAACCACAGGAGATCTTTCCTGGTGCACTCAAAATTAATTTTTAGATTCAATTTCTGAATGTGTAGTTGGTCAAATTTGTGCCCAGGTCAAAGACTCCAAGTACTTTGCAGTGGAGTTAGATTGCACACCAGTGATGGCGCAGTGGATAAGACATATGCCTTTGGTGTGAGAGACCCGGGTTTGAATCCACTGTGAGACACCAATGTGTCCCTGAGCAAGACACTTAACCCCTAGTTGCTCCAGAGGCGTGCGACCTCTGACATGTATAGCAATTGTAAGTCGCTTTGGATAAAAGCGTCAGCTAAATGAATAAATGTAAATGTAAGTGGTGTCCTCCTTGGTCTGCGTCCGTTGAACCCAGCGGTGTGGAGTGTCCGTTGGACGGTCTGGCTTGATGTTGCCACCAGCAGAGCCCAGATTCATCAGGGTGGCCTTGGTGGTGATCCTTGGATTCTTTTTTACCTCTCTCACTATCCTCCTGGCCAGCACGTCACTTTTGGCTTCCGACCACGTCCTCTGAGATTTTTCATAGTGTGGAACGTCTTGTATTTTTTTTAATAATACTTTGCACTGTAGCCACTGGAACTCAATGAGTCCTCAATGAGCTCCTTTGTCTTAGCCATGACTGTCCACAAACCAACAGCAGAGAGCTTCTGTTTTTCACCTGTTGAGTTGATTAAAACAGCTGTTCCCAATTAATCAGGGTAATTAGGATGCTTTAGAACCGCTTGGACTATTTGGAATGGTAAGAGATCTTTGGATTGCCAGGGGTATGAATAATTTCAGGCTTGACTGGATATAGTTTGCGTGCCGTGTGCTTGGCTGCTTGCTGTGTTGTTATCGTAATTATATGAGCACCCAAGAGAGAAAGTAGGTTGCGTGCGCAGTTTCAGCCGTCCTCCTCTGATTGCGGTGTTGTGACCAAAATAGTGCGCAAGGGAGCACATGCGCAAAACAGTTTTGTAAAATGATATATGAATCATTTTTATTTGATCATAGCCTATATCATATTACAAAACTATTTCAGACACAACACCGCAATCAGAGGGCGGCGCAGAAACCATCAACTCTCGATGCTGTTCTCTTCCTTCATAACTCGTAGTCTACTGAGAAGGATATATTTGTGTTAATAGTTGTGCAACTGCGCAAACTTTGTTTCGAAGTTTAATGTTTGGATTCCAGGGGAATTTGTGACTGTTTCACCTGTTCAACCACATCAAAGTTTCGTAATTAGTAAGTAATTGGTAATTCGTTTTTCTTGTGTGCTGCTGTCTGCTGAGGGGGCCGCTGTGCCTTGGTGAAACGGTGTTTGTATATGTAGCCTATTTTTAATTATAGTTGTAAGCAATCATAAAATACAGCGTATTGCACACAAAAATAAATAATAATAATTTACTGTGAGAAACGTACCTCGGGTTCGGGCTTAAAATATAACCGTAATGTTCGGGTTGGGTTAAATGATTTCAGGGTACGGGCCGGGTTCGGGCTAAAGTTTGAAGCCTGTGCAGACCTCTAGTCCAGAGGCACTATTTTTCCCCTGCTGGAACCACAGTCTGAGCCTCCTGTTATGGCACTCTCCAAAGACTGTACACCATTTTTTCGTCTTCGGTGAAGAGGTGGGATATTCTGAAAGAATGTGTGGACATTACACTGAAGCCTCTGAGTGATACCAGGTGGGCAGCAAAAATAAACTCCGTCAAAGCTGTACGTTTCCAGTTAAGGGGGGATTGGAAAACTTGAGGAAGTGGAAAAAGACGGCAAACCATCTCAGAGGCAAAGTCGCTGTCTGGCGAGATTGTCAGCATTCCTCATGTGCCTCTTGGTTTGGGATGATCTGTTGTCAGAGATGCCCTATGTCAGCAGTGAACATCTCGATGGACACTGCCATTGGAATGATATACTCTTAAAGAATTCTTGCTTAAGTATAAAGTGGAGGGCTTTTAAAAATCCCGTGACATCGCACGCCGAATAGCCATTGAGATGGATGCTTCCCCTGAGTTTAGAGAGAGACGGTTCAGAAAGCAAAAGAGATTTCATGGTGATGATTCCAGCACTGGCCATTATGAACCGGAACCTGAAACCCAAAAGTGTTGCTGCATACCCCTCTGACACTGGGTAGTTGCACCCCTGCTCATATCAGTATAAGGATCCGAAGGAAATCTTACTCTAAACACAAAATACAACCAAACATACACACACACACTCACACTCACACTTTCTCACACACACACACACTCAGTGTAACCTTGGGCCTGTACCATGATGGTAGTTGAACAAACTCAGGGTTACAGGATTAGTTCTGAGTTGACAGAACCGGACCGATCCTGCCAGGCTTAGATCCTGATCCTCCTCTTCTCTGCGGACTCAGGCTTTATACTGAGTTCAGGTGTGACATCACTAGCGGACAGCCAATCACAGGCTGAGGAACAGTGACACTGAGATCCACTTCTCTGCAGAATATTACGAGATTGAAAAATATTAAGAATTTAAACAAATTTACACAGCAAGAAGAAAATAGCTGTCTATGAAAGAGGAAAACTCAAAGAAAAAGTTAAGAGATAAACGTATTGTGAGAATTTAACTTTTAAACTCACATGTAGTCATTTTATTGCTTAATCTGTTGATTCTAAAGCGTATTTATATTACCTTTATAAATGTATCCCTTTAAACGGTGCCTAAAAATAATTGATAAACTAAAATTGTATGTGTGATCGATTAAAATAATTACATAAATAATATCTAAATCATACAAAATTATTATTCTAAATAAGTGTTTACAGTTTTTTTCGATTGCTAAATGACAGTGAGCACAACTGGAGCTAGCACAACACACACTGCACAACCCTGAAATAACACACACTGCACAACCCTCACTGAGATAACACACACTGCACAACCCTCACTGAGATAACACACACTGCACAACCTTCACTGAGATAACACACACTGCACAACCTTCACTGAGATAACACACACTGCACAACCCTCACTGAGATAACACACACTGCACAACCTTCACTGAGATAACACACACTGCACAACCCTCACTGAGATAACACACACTGCACAACCCTCACTGAGATAACACACACTGCACAACCTTCACTGAGATAACACACACTGCACAACCCTCACTGAGATAACACACACTGCACAACCCTCACTGAGATAACACACTGCACAACCCTCACTGAGATAACACACACTGCACAACCTTCACTGAGATAACACACACTGCACAACCTTCACTGAGATAACACACACTGCACAACCCTCACTGAGATAACACACACTGCACAACCCTCACTGAGATAACACACACTGCACAACCTTCACTGAGATAACACACACTGCACAACCCTCACTGAGATAACACACACTGGCACTCAGAACACACACTGCACAACCTTCACTGATAACACACACACTGCACAACCCTCACTGAGATAACACACACTGCACAACCCTCACTGAGATAACACACACTGCACAACCCTCACTGAGATTACACACACTACACAACCCTCACTGAGATAACACACACTGGCACTCAGAACACACACTGCACAACCCTCACTGAGATAACACACACTGCACAACCCTCACTGAGATAACACACACTGCACAACCTTCACTGAGATAACACACACTGCACAACCCTCACTGAGATAACACACACTGCACAACCTTCACTGAGATAACACACACTGCACAACCCTCACTGAGATAACACACACTACACAACCCTCACTGAGATAACACACACTACACAACCCTCACTGAGATAACACACACCGCACAACCCTCACTGAGATAACACACACCGCACAACCCTCACTGAGATAACACACACTGCACAACCCTCACTGAGATAACACACACTGCACAACCCTCACTGAGATAACACACACTGCACAACCTTCACTGAGATAACACACACTGCACAACCTTCACTGAGATAACACACACTGCACAACCCTCACTGAGATAACACACACTGCACAACCTTCACTGAGATAACACACACTGCACAACCTTCACTGAGATAACACACACTGCACAACCCTCACTGAGATAACACACACTGCACAACCCTCACTGAGATAACACACACTGGCACTCAGAACACACACTGCACAACCTTCACTGATAACACACACACTGCACAACCCTCACTGAGATAACACACACTGCACAACCCTCACTGAGATAACACACACTGCACAACCCTCACTGAGATAACACACACTACACAACCCTCACTGAGATAACACACACTACACAACCCTCACTGAGATAACACACACCGCACAACCCTCACTGAGATAACACACACTGGCACTCAGAACACACACTGCACAACCCTCACTGAGATAACACACACTGCACAACCCTGAAATAACACACACTGCACAACCCTCACTGAGATAACACACACTGCACAACCCTGAAATAACACACACTGCACAACCCTCACTGAGATAACACACACTGCACAACCCTCACTGAGATAACACACACTGGCACTCAGAACACACACTGCACAACCCTCACTGAGATAACACACACTGGCACTCAGAACACACACTGCACAACCCTCACTGAGATAACACACACTGCACAACCCTCACTGAGATAACACACACTGCACAACCCTCACTGAGATAACACACACTGCACAACCCTCACTGAGATAACACACACTGCACAACCCTCACTGAGATAACACACACTGGCACTCAGAACACACACTGCACAACCCTCACTGAGATAACACACACTGCACAACCCTCACTGAGATAACACACACTGCACAACCCTCACTGAGATAACACACACTGCACAACCCTCACTGAGATAACACACACTGCACAACCCTCACTGAGATAACACACACTGCACAACCCTCACTGAGATAACACACACTGCACAACCCTCACTGAGATAACACACACTGCACAACCTTCACTGAGATAACACACACTGCACAACCCTCACTGAGATAACACACACTGCACAACCTTCACTGAGATAACACACACTGCACAACCTTCACTGAGATAACACACACTGCACAACCCTCACTGAGATAACACACACTGCACAACCTTCACTGAGATAACACACACTGCACAACCCTCACTGAGATAACACACACTGCACAACCCTCACTGAGATAACACACACTGCACAACCTTCACTGCACAACCCTCACTGAGATAACACACACTGCACGAATTAATGATATTTAGAAGGGGATCTATGAACTCTGGAAGCATCTCTTTCAGTAGCTTAGTCGGTATAGGGTCTAACATACAAGTTGTTGATTTAGATTAATTAACGAGTTTAGAGAATTCTACCTCTCCTATAGCGACAAATGAATGAAAATGTTTCCTCACGGAGACTACAATGCACTCCCTGATGCGCTACTGTAGTAGACGGTTGCATAGTTATAATTTTGTCCCTGATATTATCAATATTATAAGTGAAGAAGTTCATAAAGTCATTACTGCTGTGTTGCTTGGACACTTCTGGGCTTGAAGCTTTCTTTTTCGTTAGTTTAGCCACTGTTTCAAATAAATACTTAGGATTATGTTTATTTTCTTCTAATAGGGTTGAGAAATAAGCAGATCTAGCAGCTTTTAAGGCCTCTCTGTAAGCAATCAAGGACAAGCATTAAGCTGGTTCAGGTCATACTTATCTGACCGCTACCATTTTGTCTATCTAAATGGAGAAAAATCGATCATAACTTCAGTAAACTATGGAGTGCCGCAGGGATCTGTGTTAGGCCCTATTGTGTTTTATTTAACACCGTGGCTAGACTAACAAATAAACAGACGTCGTCTGAACAAAATACCTCGTTACAGTTTAGTAGTAATGATTTCATGAACTACTTCAACGAGAAAATTGAAAGCATCAGAACCACAATTGTAAATGTTCAATCCTTGCTCCCGCCTTATGATTCGGCCACAATTGTCGCTCCGCAAGAGCAATTACAATGCTTTACAACTATAGAACAAAAAGAGTTAAACAAACTTATCACTTCATCTAAAACAACAACATGTTTATTAGATCCTATACCAACTAAACTACTGAAAGAAGTGTTACCAATAGTGGAAGAGCCTCTTCTCAATATTATTAACTCATCTTTATCTTTAGGTCATGTTCCAAGAACGTTCAAGCTGGCAGTTATAAAACCTCTTATTAAGAAACCACAATTAGATCCAAATAACCTAGTAAATTACAGACCCATTTCAAATCTTCCATTTATGTCTAAAATATTAGAAAAAGTTGTGTCCGCTCAACTCGGCTCTTTCTTACAAGAAAACGACATCTATGAAAAGTTTCAGTCTGGATTCAGACCGCATCATAGCACTGAAACTGCGCTGGTTAGAATAACAAATGATTTACTTTTAGCTTCGGACCAAGGCTGTATCTCAATACTAGTTTTACTTGATCTTAGTGCAGCGTTCGATACTATAGATCACACAATACTCCTAGATCGACTACAAAATTATACTGGTATTCAAGGACAAGCATTAAGCTGGTTCAGGTCATACTTATCCGACCGCTACCATTTTGTCTATTTAAATGGAGAAAAATCGATCATAACTTCGGCAAACTATGGAGTGCCACAGGGATCTGTGTTAGGCCCTCTATTATTCTCAATATATATGCTGCCACTTGGTAATATTATAAGGAAACATGGAATTAGTTTCCATTGTTACGCCGATGACACTCAAATATATATTTCATCACGGCCAGATGAATACGCTAAATTATCCAAATTGACAGACTGTGTTAAAGATATAAAAGATTGGATGACGCGTAATTTTCTTTTATTAAATCCAGACAAGATAGAAGTAATACTTATCGGTTCTAAAAACCGTCCACAAAACCTCTCACAACACTACTTTAACATAGTAGGATGCCCTGTTACTTTATCCTCTACTGTAAAAGACCTGGGTGTTATATTAGACTGCAACCTGTCTTTTGAAAAGCATGTTTCATATGTTACAAAAACAGCCTTTTTCTACCTTAGAAACATTGCTAAACTACGTAATATGCTATCAGTCTCTGATGCAGAAAAGTTAGTTCATGCATTCATGACCTCGAGACTAGATTATTGTAATGCTTTATTAGCTGGTTGTCCTGCATCCTCAATAAACAAGCTACAGTTAGTCCAAAATGCAGCCGCTAGAGTTCTTACTAGATCAAGAAAATATGATCATATAACACCGATTTTATCATCACTTCATTGGTTACCTATAAAGTTCCGTATTAATTACAAGGTATTGCTACTGACCTATAAAGCCCTAAATGGTTTAGCTCCAGTCTATTTAACGGATCTTCTGTCCCCTATAATCCATCGCGCTCTTTAAGATCACTAAATTCGAGGCTTCTGGTCATTCCTAGGATATCCAGATCCACCAAAGGAGGGAGAGCATTTTCACATTTAGCTCCGAAGCTCTGGAATAGCCTTCCTGATATTGTTCGTTGCTCAGACTCGCTCTCCCAGTTTAAAACTAGACTAAAGACGCATCTCTTCAGCCAGGCATTCATATCAAATTTTAAAACTTACAGTTACTGTAAATCCGGCCTCTAGTTCATAAACGCCAGAGGAGAACTGGCCCCCAACTGAGCCTGGGTTCTCCCAAGGTTTTTTTTTCTCCATTGGGTCACTTGATGGAGTTCCAGGACACCACTGGGTCACTTGATGGAGTTTTTCGGTTCCTTGCCACTGTTGCCTTTGGCTTGCTCAGTTGGGGATATTCAAATTAATTAACCAATCATTAATAACATTGATCAGCCCTTCCAAACTTGGATGTCTTTTTTTATTTTATTGTTTTCCACTAATAAACAAACATTGTTATGTTGTTTTGATTGATACTGTGAAGCTGCTTTGATACAATCTGTATTGTGAAAAGCGCTATATAAATATACTTGACTTGACTTGACTTGACTTCTGACCTATAAAGCCCTAAATGGTTTAGCTCCAGTCTATTTAACGGACCTTCTATCGCCCTACAATCCATCGCGCTCTTTAAGATCACTAAATTCGAGGCTTCTGGTCATACCTAGGATATCCAGATCCACCAAAGGAGGGAGAGCATTTTCACATTTAGCTCCGAAGCTCTGGAATAGCCTTCCTGATATTGTTCGTTGCTCAGACTCGCTCTCCCAGTTCAAAACTAGACTAAAGACGCATCTCTTCAGCCAGGCATTTTAGCGTCTGATTTGAACACTCTGTTTGAAGGGGCGTGTCTGCTGTGGGATTCAGTGTAACTGGACACTGCTGTGATTGGCTGATATGCTTGCATATGAAATAGCTACGTATTACATGTGAAACTCTCTCGAATACTTTTACTACAGTTATTATACGTTTTTACTATTACAGCTATCGAGATTAACGAATCGTGAGAAGTTTTTAAAGTATTTAGATCTATTCCCATCACATAAAATGTTGATGAGCATTGAGCAAGCAGATGACAGTGTGTTGATCGAGAATAAAGATCTTATCATTGCAACGCACGCAGTTTCTGCACTCTCTCTAATGCTTTCACCAATGCAAATACGATGATGTAAATACAGTAAGAGCTTCGTTGTGCAGTGTAACGCCATTGATTTCATAACGAGTTGTCCAGATAAACTCGCGCTGTGTGGAAAGATTGTTCTTTGATCGCTTTCTGTATATAATTTGTTCACAATTTAAATAAGATTATTTTCATCCTACTAAAAGAAACGATGTGAAGTTGATATTTTAGTATCAACTAGTATGGTCACAATAATTACATTTGCCCGTTTTATGTTTTCATATTTTGAACAAAGAATGATTTAGTCTAGTGTGCGCTATTCCAATGCCAGAACTAATTGTATCTTCTTTTCTATGCCTAAAAATTCTTCTTCCATTTCCTAGTTGTTTCTGTATACTACACACACGTCTTCCCTTGTTTTCACTGTTCCATACTTATTGTCATTTGTTGTTTATAAATTCTTTAATTTGACCTTTAACCTCTTTTTTGCTCAGAGTCACTTGTATGTGTATCTCTGTGTGTTTCACAGCTTGCTTAGCTAGTTTAGCCTCCACTTCATTAGCCTCCACTCCCACATGAGCAGGAACCCACAGGAACACTATTAAGCTTACTTTACTTATTCCTAACAAACTTGTGAGAATCTCATATATAATATCTTGCCTTGCTGATTTATGTCCACTTTCGAGGCTTTTGATTGCTCCATAAGAATCAGAGCATATTACTCCTAATCTTGGTTTTACATCCTCTACCCGCTGGAGTGCTGCCATCATGGCCACTAATTCTGCAGCAAACACAGATACATGCTCAGTTATTCTTTTTTTAAAGCAAGCCTTGTAATGCTGGTAATAAGATAAATTATAACACGAAAATGTCAGGGAAATTTTAAGGGTTGCTCATGGAGGATGGATATTTTAGTGCAAACAAAGTAAAACTAGTACTGAGATACAGCCTTGGCCAGAAGCTAAGAGTAAATCATTAGTGATTTTAACGAGTGCAGTTTCAGTGCTATGATGTGGCCTGAATCCAGACTGAAACTTTTCATAGATGTCATTTTCTTGCTAAACAAGATAAAATAAATAGTGCTAATATGAATTATGTTAAAGCAATAGGAATAGTCTGGAGAATTTAGAGTGATTGGATGAAGAAATGATTATTAAATATTTTTTGTTATTTTTTTTCTTCCTCTCCTTAATTTATACATGCAGAATAGTGCTTCACACAATGCACCGAAAGTTGGTTTGCCAACCGCCATACAACTCCAACAGAAGAAGAAGAAGAAGAAGAAGAAGAAGACGACTCCCACAGACTGCCATGGGAACGGAGGAATGCGGAAGTGACGCGTGTCGTGGAGCAGCGTGTCGATGTTGTAAACACTGAACTCCATTCATTCCAGTGTTCCCGAAGCACGCTCGCTGATACGTTGATGAAATTACTGTATTTTTCACTTTTAAACACTTTCGCCGGACTTTAAAGTTGTATTTTATGCAGCCAGCTTTAGTTAATGTTTATTGGAAGAGAATAGTTAATTGCAGCTATCTTACGTGACCAACACGTCACTAGTCAGTCAGAAATGTGTAAATTTAATACTGAGGTCATAGTTACATGTGATGTTGCACTTCATAGTTGTTTTTGTCAGCCGTATTTACATACATGAGGTGGTCAGAATATTAGAAATCTGGATATATATAAAGCAAATAAGTACAGCAGCAGCAGCAGCACCCCCACAAATAATAAGAGCTCAATGCTAAAACGTGTTATGAATGTACACCATAAATTCAGATTTTCTATAATGTTCAGGATTTTATACATGGTCATGGCTGAGCATACAGTATCATAATGCAATAAAAATATAATTTGCATAATGTGTTGGATGAGCAAAATGATCATCCAGCTTCTTCCATAATGTTGTTGTGTAAGAATAACAATAGTGGTTTGTATATATATTAGTGATGGGCCGTTATCGGCGTTAACGTGCTGCGTTAACGTGAGACTCTTATCGCGCGATAAAAAAAATATCGCCGTTAATCTAAGTTGGGTTGGGATCATAAATAGCTTTTTCGAATATCGTTATTTTCGCGCAATTCTAATGTGTAGTATGACATACATACTTGACGCCGCGGCCGCGCCTACTGTCACAGATCGCGCAGCAGGGTATTTTCCTGTCAGGGACACAAGGTGTACTTACTTTGTTATGTTGGGCGACGTTCCTCTCGTTACTTTATTTTAATGCAATACGTTGTTAAACGAGTTTATTCCAAGCGCGCTGTATCCTTTGTATGGGCATGAGCGATGCTCATTTACAAATGAATCACTCTTTTGAGTCGTTTCTGTTCAAAGACTTCATCAAACAAGTTGTCAAATCTGTCTAAATCGGTTCGCGAATCAGTTGATCTGTTCAGTTCCCCACGCACTGAATCGTCTGAAGCGCTTTCAATTCACACTCGAGGAGTCGTAAATAACAGGAAGATTTAAGAACATCAAGAGCGTTGGATGAAGTGGCCGTGGATCTACAGTTTAGTCTAGTGAAAGCAAATCTGCAAATGCATCATATCTTTGCCAGCGATGAAGATCTTTATTAGTTGAACATCTTCGTATGCTGTCTGTGAATGAATGATTCTACAGGACGATACATTCGAGTTCATTTCATTCAGGTAATACATTTTACAACCAAACAGATTATTACGCCACGATAGCACTACTAAAAAGTATGACATTATCCGGTTTTTGGACATACATTAATTTATAGGCTACAAAAAAAAACCGCTTCAGAGAGTCGGCGCACTGGCAAAGGTTAACAGGTTTAAATAAGCTGCCATTGTCCACAGTTTATGAAATGAACACCCGCCATCCCGCGGTAATGTATGTGCATTGCGCAGTGGCATAATCACACGAATAGTTTACATTGATTGAAACTAATTTGTTTAAAAAGGAGGCTATTGACCCTTCGCAGAGAGCTTGATTGACAGGTGATGTGACCAATCATACTTCGCCATCCGCCATTTTGTCCGACAAAGCAGTCAGGAGAGATAGTAGATTAACATGGGAGGATTTGAACTTGAAAAACGGAGTGTACTGACGCCTTTCCGCGGCTAAAACAACATTCCTTCTTATGTTCATTCATGTTTATTTGATGCTATAAATGAACTAGAAGGAAGAAATGATCGGATCACGAGCAGCTTTAAGTTTAACTGATGCTCTACAGCGTTCTGTCACGACACATTAAAGAGCCACAAAACGGTATTTATTGTTTCAATTTCTTTTAAAAAATGATCAAATTTGAAAGGTGAGACTTTGTTTAATATGTTTAATATCAAAAGTAACCTGGTCTGTCCTGTCTGTCAGCGTGTTGTCAGTCTCCTCTCTGCTCCGCGATGTATTTTTCACTGCGTGAGAACATGAGAGCGGTGTAGCTTGTCGGGCATAGCGACAGTAACTAAGGGGGGCGGGTCTTTGCGAAGGGTCAATTGCAGTAACAAGGCAGGTTCACATAAAATCATTATGACATATGATGACATTATTTTTTGATCTAACGAGCATTGGCGATGCAAAAACGGACTGTGGTGCGTATTGTTTTTTTTCTTCTTCCAATTAACGTTACTGTTAAAAAAACCGAAGAAAACATGTTACTTGTTCAATTAATAAACAGTTTGTTTGATGACAAATCGCTAAAGATGAAATTGGCCTCCCTTTCTGTCATTGCGGGTTTTGTTTTAACGATATTCGACTTTTGTTCCTCGATTGTCGAATGGCATTTTTGGCAGAAATGCACATCCCTATGCGAGGCGAACTATTCTCAAAGACTTACTTTTAGTCATTATTTGGGTAGCACACATATTCTGAATGCCTTCGGGAGAATTCAAATGAGCCATTTTAATCTAGATTAATCTAGATTAATTTTAAAATTAATCTAGATTAATCTAGATTAAAAAAATTAATCTATGCCCACCTCTAATATATATATTATAATGTTTTTTGTGTGTGTTCTCATTTAAAGGTACAATATGTAAGAATTTTGTAATAAATGTCTGAAAATCACAGTGTGATATATTTCCTGCAGTTGTGTACTTAAAAAATATTTGGAGACTTTTGGGATATTGTATTTCAGAGTAATTCCAATTTTAAATAATGGCCCGTTCCGGAAAAAAATGCCGCCTGTCAATGACGCAATATCCGCTATCCTCGTTTCCGCTCGTACTGCCATAGTTATGACCATGTAACCATGGCGACAGACGTGGACAACTGCGTAGTGCGTAACGTTTAGCGGCACGCTGTTCTTGTTTCGTTCACACATTATAGACCATGGCAAGCAGACTTTGGGACAAAAAAATACTAAAATGAGGATCAATATCGGCATGGCGTTTTCGAGATGCCGAAAGCTAGCGTCCGCGGCTAACTTGGACTCGACAGAGCTTCACGACTTAACAGCGACACCACTCTTGCACATACTTTATTAGACAGGTGAACAAATGTACATAAAACTAATCAATGTTATAAAGCTCAACATGATGAAATGTTAGAATATGATCAGTATGTTTTTCTAATGTCGATCTAGCTTAATAGTAAGCTGCTAGTTTCATATAGCTAGCAAACAAACTAACACATAGAATAACATAATAACTTTCAACACACTCAAATGCAGTTGAGTGTGATAGTAGGCGTGTTTCCATTACAGATTTGCGCAAAACTTTTGCGTTTTTTCTAAATATGATAAAAAACTATTGCGAAATGACGGCGTTTCCATTAACCGATGTCATGCGACTAAAACATCCTTTTTTCCTCTCGCGATAAGTCATTCCAAAAATCATGGCAACGGACGTTGATAGGTTTATAGCCTAGACTAGGCTATATCACAGCACTAGACATTATTATTATTAATGGAAGGAGACGTGGTGTGTAATCCAAGCATTAATGGCAAGGAAAGACCCTAATTCTGTGAACGGCACATGAGGTGTTTGTGTGTTTCTCCCTCATTTCTGCACCAAGGTCTTGATTGTGGCATTTCTTTGAGGGTTAGAATCTAGTATTCCTGCAATTCTTTTTTCTTTTATGAATTTAATAAAGAACTCTGTCTCGTATTCTGTCCAAACGGTCCGTGTACGTTTGCGTTGTAACAGCAAGCAGATGGTCATTTAATTTAATCGACTGGATTCTAATAAAGGAATGGTGTTTGACTTGATTACATCATTGACTCTGATTTCGCCACGCAGCGCTTTTCTCTAATGAATAAACAAAGAAGGCCCTGTTTTACCGGACATGTGACCAAAGGGGCATGTGACCGAAAGGACATGTGACCGCGTGATCACATCTCACGAACAAGGTGAACATTGAGAGAGATCCAAACTTTCCTGCGAACTCAAATAAATTAAATATGTCTAAAGCATGTTAATATACAAAAGCAATACAAAAGTAATATAGGCCTAGACCAAATTAGTGGATAAAAAGGTGAATCTCCTGTGCCAGTCTTCCTCTGGTGTCCCCCCTTCCCCACCTCCCAGTGGTCTGTTCGATTATGCCTCAATCAATGTCAAATTTGGCAGACACCGACCTCAGACATGGCCTCGAAAAGGCACCAAGAGTCTGGGGCGGAAAAAAGGAAAAAGAAAAGTATCATCCCAGACAGCGGGATGATACTCAATACTAGCCCTGCATGTTGAATCTTTTATTTTAACAACTTTTTAAGCTGCTTAAGATGCAGTTAGTTTGTTTGAGAAGAAAAGGAAGACCGCTTAGATACGTTTTTTCGTTGTTGTTCTATGCGGATAATGCGGTCATTTTCAAGAGGTTCATAGGCCAAGACCCAAGGGCGACATCTGTTGGTGAAACTGCAATTAGAAAAAAAAAACACAATCTCATCTCAGTGTTTGTATATTTTCATATTCACAGAGTTGTCAAATTATTGTTTTTTTAGATCATAGCAATACTTTGTCATCTTTACAAGAATACGAAAGGCATGTAACAAGCAAGTCTGCGTTTATTACACAGCTTAATATTGCGTCAGTTTGTGCTTTCAGAATCGACGAATCTGCGTGCTCACATCTGCAGCAGATGGTCACCAGTTAACACACGGGCTGCGTTCGGAATCGCATACTCAATGAGTAGGTACTTAATTTCAATAAGTACTTACTTAACGAGCGCAAAAAGAGTAGGTACTTTATAGCCAAATCTCGTTGAGTATGAATGCGATCCGGACATCATCGCCATGTTGACGTTATCATGTGACCTACGACGCGTTATCACAAGCGCAACAACTGATATGAGCGACAGGTTTAATTCATCTATCTGTAAATATCTTGATATTGATGAAAGTTGCTCATTTTGTGGTATTGTTGAAGAAACAGCTGCCCATTTATTTTGTGAATACATTTAGGGTTGATTTAAGCAGTTGTATCCTTATAACGATATAATTTTTTATTAAGAAACCCCCAAATCGTCATCTCTTGCATATTGTTATTTCTTTATTTTACACCCAAAAAGTTTCTCCTTCAAGTTTTCTTTATGAATGTACCTCTTAATTCATCCCTCAGACTTCTAACAAAACATTTTTTATGTATTATGAAGAAATATTTAAATATATTCCTTGTTATTGTTCTTTTTTGTATATAAATATCATATTATGATGTACACAAACCAACGATCTTTATGTTTTCTGTTTTGTCATTATGATTGTTCATTGTTAGATACAACTTTGGTATATTTCCATGATCTTGTAGGTAATAAGTTTATTAAGTGTAAATGATATATGAGCGACAGGTAGGCCTACACTACTTCATAACATCAGTAACTCGACAGCACAAACTAGAACAGTTTTCCTCAGCGTTTGTAATGTCTGCACAAAGGAGACGTGCAGCTGCTCGAAGATCTCTCCGTTGGAGGAAACTGTTGATTTTATACTCGAAAAATTTAAGTAGGCTATCGCTCTTTAAAAATTAATATTACCTCAGAATGAATTGCATTATTAGCCCACCCCAAAACTTAAACAAAATAATAATATTAAATGCTGACCAATACTTAATTATATTACTTTTTTATATACTAAAAATTATATAATTTAATAAAACAAGCAAAATGTAATTTGTTTTGTCATATGACTTATGCATGAATACACACTAAATGCAGTGAAACATCTCAATTGTCAGTCAAGCAATGAATTAATGCATACATTAATTCAATAATTATATTTTATATCCTGACAACAATAAGAAACATGAATAAATGAGTAAAATAACAAATAAAAGTAACCATCACAATAAACAAATGCATTTACAAGACAACAACACATGAAACAAAGCTTTATTCAGACTACAAGCATGTATTTACAGGCGGTGAACCGCACATCATAACATCTCAACACAGCGGTTCCCGTTCTGGGCTTTATCCTGAAGCAGTCACCAGAGCTGAGCCGTGCCTTCGTGCCGGTGTTGTGCCGAATTTCGACCCCCGCCAAATTATTACCCGCCTAGCATTGGTATTTAGGATTAGTTGTGGGGAAGGGGCTAGGATTAGGGGTGGGGTTAGGATTAGATCAGTACCTGATACTGACTTCAACGAGGGGGGTAATATTTTGGCAGGGGGTCGAAATTCGGCACAACGCCTGAGCTTGTTACTGCGCTTCACAATCTGGGGCAATAAGGGCAGATGGAGTGATGGAGCGTCTCATCCACGGCACCGTCTCCAGGATTCAGCTCTGGGCTCCTCATCCTCAGTGCTCACAGCCTCACACTAGTCTGCAGACATTTCAGATCCTACAAAAATGCCCAAACATTATACAAAATTTTTTACAGCACATTTGTCTAATGTCAACATTGTTGACAACAGTGAATTGTCCTGCAAAATAGCACACATTCATCACTCAGATGTCTTTTTCATGTTGTGATTTGCTCATCTGCAATACTTATACAATATTTTCCTTACAGATGTAAATAGACATTTTAAATACGCGTGTTTAAGATGTATATGGTTATGTAAATCCCCTTTAGAGAGTTAACGTTACGTGTGCTTACTGGAGCTCCCCTGTTAGTTAGCTATACATGATAAAACATGTTTTTACAGCAAAATCACAACTATACTATACTGTCTAACTCCTTTACACCTTGAACAGTTAAAACGTTTAGTTTAACGCATACGATTTAAACACAAGGAACCGTGTTTACTCACCTTTGAAAACCCCCGCGTCGCTGATCTCCGTGATGTTTGATAGTGACGTATGCTCTCGCGTGGCCTCATGGGATAGATGAGTATCATGAGTAACCATCGGTTGAGCACTCAAAAATCTGTGCTGAAGCAGTAGATCATCCGGGAACTTCTCGCCTACTCTTTTATGAATACTGATGTTTCGAACGTACTGCTTCTTTCACGTACTGTTTTCGCCTACTATATAGTAGGAAAGTAGGGATATTCGAACGCACTATCGTCCAAATCTCGCGATAATTAGTACGTCACCCAGGTAATTCTCGCCTACTCTTTTATGAATACTGAGGATTCGAACGTACTTTTTCGCTCGCCTACTCTTTTCCCCTACTATATAGTAGGGAAGTATGCGATTCCGAACGCAGCCGAAGTGTGCCATTTGGGATTGGGCCAAAGGGTGCATTTGGCGTCGCTTTTGAATCAGGGTAGCCTTCGTCGCGCCGCGATGACGCAACCGGCCTTCGAATACGGCCTTCGGAGGATGCAGAACTGAATTGGGACAGCCTTCATCGCGCCGCGGTGACGCAAGCGGCCTTCAAATGCGGCCTTCGGAGGATGCAGCCTTCACATTGGGACACAGCTCGAGTGTGTCTGTGCGCGAGCGACAGTGTGCCAGAGAGACCGAGTGTGTCTGGTTTTGACCGAGCGGGAAATGTTGCGTATCGGAACCCTGCGAGAGACTTCCCCCCGTCTCCATATGCTCTACTTCTATTGGATAGTCGCGTCGCGTCCAACGGAATTCATTTGCATAAAGATGGGCATCGGCCATTTTTCTAAATGAAGCGCCGCCTTCCCGGCTCAATATACTAAAAATAAAGAAGGGATGGATAGTCTTTCGGTTATGCTTCAGTTTGATGAAGAAAGAATGCCAGAGAGGATAAAAATAGCCTATGTAAGTTACCCAGTAAGACCTTATGTACCTCCTCCACTAAGATGTTATGGACATGTTAGTGCGGTTTGCAGAGGACATGTGCGATGTGCGAGGTGTGGGGGCGAACATGAGGATGGTAAATGTGATGAAGGAGTGAAGCTGCAATTGTGGTGGTGAGCATAGTGCTGGATTTGGGGGTTGCATCGACGTCACGTTCTGGGCGGTAACCCGGATGCGCGGCCATTATGGGGGTACTCGGTGTAAACAACTGAACGGATTACAATGGAGTATTGTGCACTTTGGATACTTTAAGTGAATGTAGCCATGTCTAAACCACAGAAAAGCTCATCAAAACGCGTCCAAGATGCAAAGGCATATAGGGAAGGACTTGGACCTCAAGAAAATGCGCGATATTTCGAGAAATTACGATTTATTGGCGGTGCAGATCCCTACGAGTTAGCTCCCTCTTCTTGGATCCATGACGACCCGGTGATTCTTCCTTCAGTTGCAGATCCCGATATAGTCAACTACCTAGTTTTCTCGCCGAACCCATACACAGCTGAAGACCTTAAATCCTACAAAAGTTAGGAGGCCTATAACCAGATGGTGTGTGGATGGGTGAGGGAGACGCAGTACCAAGTTATCAACGACCATTGTGTTGTGAAGGCCAAAGTAAGTAACGTTAATGCAGTAACGTCTTTAATCAACCTAACCTTAACTGTATGATATCAATGTGATACTCAAGGTGTAGCTAAGTGACTCTCAATCGTTTTATTTTTATTTAAAAGACCCCCAGTTTGATATCTACACTGTCCACTATCTGAGTTAGTTTCATAGTATTTTATTCTATCATATACATGTACAATCTGACACCCCAAAAAACCACACACTATTAGATTGAAAAGGAGTAGGCTGAAGCTATCAAGCTTCATAAATCCAAGTGTGCCATTCTAGGTGCTTCTCCCGAAGGCTTTGTTTCTTGTGATTGTTGTGGCGTCAGTGTAATTGAAGTAAAATGTCCATTCTGTGTGAAAAGTGACAAGTTAGATAGTTTATCTTACTTGGAGAAGGACAGTGAAGGGAAACTGACACTTAACCGAAACCACCAGTATTTCTACCAGGTGCAAACTCAACTTGGGGTGTGCAAACTGGAATCTGCCTGTTTTGTTGTTTGGACAGAAAAGGATTTGCATGTTGAGCAAATTTTATTTGATGAAGAATTCTGGGGTATGATATGCCAGAAAAGCAAGAACATTTTCGGCACAGCCATTATGCCAGAGTTAGTTGGCAAGTTTTACACAAGGCTTTCATCTACCATGGCCACTGTGTCCTCACAACCTGGAATATGTGCCTCGGCTGAATCACATGGCTCTGATTGTGCTGCAAGTGCCAGTGACCAAGAAAAAACCTGGTGTTTGTGTGGCCAGGTTGAGTTTGGAAAGATGATTCTATGTGATAATGCAAAATGTCATATTAAGTGGTTTCACTACTCGTGCATTAATGTTAAGATTGCACCAAAGGGAAAATGGTATTGCCCACAGTGCCAAAAGCTACCCCAGTCTCTGCCAAGAAAAGGAAAGAAACCTCCAAGTAATAAAACAAAAAATAGCCTACATATTTTTTTAGTTGGCTGCTGTGAAGTTTTGCATTTCAGGCACTTTGTTTTAATGTAGGTTAAATTATATTTAATTTATTTAGAATTGTGCACCTTTTTTGAAAATATGACATGTTCTTTAAATATTTTTGGCATTTCATTTCAAGTTGGTGAGATTTTTGTAAAACTATTTTGAAAAAAATGTTATACTCAAGTTACATACAAATTGTGTTTACAGTTAGTGTATTGCACTATATTATAATGTATAATTTATAGTAGTGTATAGTTTCTGTGTTCTGTATTAAGTGTTCTGATAAAAGTGTGTTTTTCCTTTAATAAATCTGTGTTCTGATGATATGATGTGTGTTGTTGTCCACAACAAAACAATAACAATGACTTAATGACTGTAAATTAACAATCATTTATAGATCTTTTTAGGCTATATAGACAAGTCCAGACATGGATTAATTAATATTTTTATTGGCAAAGTGCATATAAAAATATAATTTAGTCAAAATCAACTACTGATGGACAAAAGTTCACAACAGACAAGTCCAATCTTATCTATGGTACAATACCCATCACTATCTTTGCACATCAAGAAATCAATTGGCAATATTCCCCCCAAAATAGTATATTTCTGGCGCACACAACCAATCACACGCTCAACATGAATCCTGACGTGGGCGATTTTCCTTGTGGTTTCTAAGTCCACAGGAGCTAACTGTGACTTTCCACGAAGGAAGGCTGGAATTTGTACATGAGCCATTCTACAACCTAAAGTGGCCTGAATATTAAAGCCACGGTCGGCAAGAACTAGATCACCAGGAAGTATGTTGTCCAAAAAGCCACAGTTTTCAGTTATGTATCTGTCACTTACTCTTCCTCCCCATGCATTTGAAATGTAGGAGACTGTGCCCTGGGGTGTAATACCAATCAAGAATTTAACTGTGTTATGGTGCTTGTAGGAAGACCATTTTTCTGCTCTGGCTATAAGGTTAGACGGACGTTCTATAAAAACCTCAAAACAGTCTATAATAACTGCACATGTTTCCTGAACTGCATTGGCATGGTTTTTTGCAATTGATCTCTTTCTGGCCATATGATAAGTGGCTTCATGCGAATAAACATGACATCAATGACATCAGTGACTATCCTTGAAGCAGTGGCTATTGACACGTTGAATACATACGACAGGAAGGTTGTGGAAACATTAAGCCTAAGACGCATCAATGTCAGCATCAACTGCTTAAACTTATCAAGTGACTTCCTCACAGGGAGGTGGGGACTAAGGAATGTGAAGAGTACTAACAGTATCTGGGATGTAGGTAGGCCAGTGAAAAATTAAACCTTTTCATCCTTATCAACAAAGGCACTTTGGTCATAGGAAGTGGACACATGTGCAACATCAGAGCTAAACTGAATGTTTTCAGTTCTAAGACTTTGAAGTTTAGTGGTCATAGCCTCAATGACATCACCAGTCAATTCAGTTTGAGTCCCTGTGCAGCAAAAATTATCGCCGACATAATCACTTGTGGTCCAACAGATGGCACCCAATCTGGGTCATCCTTTTGGTAAAGGTCAGACTTCTTACCTGGAATATAATGAGAGAGACAGCACATTTTAGCTATGAATTATATTATGTCAATGTCAGCTGTATTTATATAGCAAATTTAAAATAGCCAGTGTCCTACCAAAGGCTTTACTGTTTTTACTGAAAATAATCACACAGTAAAAACAATAAAAGCAATAATTGTTTTTACTATTTACTATTAAAAATATTATTATCATTACAACAGAAAATGTGTTATGAGCCGCTGCAATCAACATTTCACAATACCTGACAAGAAATGTGCCGAACAAATCCGGATGTTGTCCAGATTTTTCCCTCGTAGATCTTGATTGAGCTTTGCCAACCACAAGCGCCTCCTTTCCTCTGATAACTTCTGGCATTCCTCTCCCTGGTTTTTAATAACTTTTGGAAGTCGATAATATTCCAAATGTTTGTCTCGGTTTGTCCTATTGGTACAACCTGAAACACGGCAATAATTAACCATTTTCCTTGACGACGTTCGGGATATACTTCAGTGCCTGTGCTTTGTTGTGATGCGGAGTACATCCAATATGGCGACTTCCGGTCTTCCTATGACGCGTTGTGAAAACCCTCTATAACATAGTAAGGAGAGAGGTGGCCACTTTTATTAAGAATGGTATAGAATACTCAGCAGGGGCGGTTTCTTCATTAGGGCGATTGGGCGACGCACCACCAAAGTGTGAATCACATTTACAATCTCATTCACCACAGACAGAGTTACGCTAGCCGTCACAACCTCTGGATATAGTCCAATCAGCGTCATGTCACGGTCTGTGGAGTACCGCCTCTTTTTGGGCGATTTCACTCTGGCTGAGTGTTCCCATAGACTTACATTCAAAGATGTTTTTTTTCGAACTGCAGGCACTGCAATGCATTCTCTATGTGTTCCGGGAGGGCTCGCACTAACGTGCTTACATCATCATACGTATCCTTAACTTGAGCAGCGATTGGTGGGAACATACACTATTAAAAATCTTTAAGATTAAGTGACAAACAATATTTTAAAACAATTTTGAATTTAAACAACAACAATAAAAAATGAAACACAACTTTATTATCTTCATCAAATTGATAAAATTCAATTTCTTCATCAAAAAAAAAAAAAAAAAAAAGCGAGAGCGAGAGCGAGAGAGACTGTTGGGACATCTCGCGAGTTGTGGCTACAGACAGTTGAACTTGAACAACGTCATGGCGAACGCAGTTATTAATTCTATCGTGGCATTAAAAGAAATACCATTCAGCCGTCGTAGTAATCAGGATAAATTGGCAATTAAAGAGTTAGGGCCACCAAGACCAAATTTAAAGATAAAACAAGTATCTACAAAGGGCGGGAAATCATATCATAGAGGATTCTCGAGGAATTGGTACGAGCGGATAAAATGGCTAGCAGGGTGCGAAGTAGCTAATGCTTTATTCTGCTACCCCTGCATTCTCTTCCATCCTGAGAACGGGACGGACATCGCATGGACAACTACAGGTGTCACCGATATGCATCATCTCTCCGAGAAAGTGAAAAAACATGAAACGGCGAAGATGCATATGGACAGTTGCCTAAAATTGGCGGCTTTCGGGAAAGTCAATATTGCCACACAGTTGGACGACAGTTACCGGATAGCTGTACGTCGTCACAATGACGAGGTTAGTAAGAACCGCCACATTCTAGGCCGTCTCATCGACTGTGTTAAGTTTTGTGGCCTGTTCGAATTAGCATTGAGGGGCAAAGATGAGAGCGAAGGCTCAAGCCACGCTGGCATTTTTCGTGGACTGGTCAACTTGGTAGCATCGCTTGACGAGGTGTTTGAGGAGCACTTGAAAACTGCCACAGTCTTTAAAGGTACATCAAAGACTGTACAAAATGAGCTGTTGGATTGCATGCTGTCAGTCATCAGGGAGCATATAATGGAAGAGGTGAAGTCAGCTAGATTCGTAGCAATTCAAGCAGATGAGACTACTGACGTTTCTACACAGACTCAGTTAGTGCTTGTGTTCAGATACATCGACACGAACCATGTTGTGCAAGAACGTTTCTATGAGTTCATCCCCATCTTGAATACAACAGCCGAGTCGATTGCCAGTGTGATTCTGGAGAGGCTGAACAGTCTTTTCACTGATGATGACGGAGGCAAACTCATCGCGCAAGCATACGACGGGGCAAGTGTGATGAGGGGAGAGCGGGCTGGTGTGCAGCAAAAGGTGCGTGAACATTATGAAAATGCACATTATGTCCATTGCTATGCACACCAGCTGAATTTGATCATGCAGCAAGCTACATCTCAAACTCCAGCAGTTAGAGTATTCTTTTCTGATCTGAGTGGCATTACCAGCTTTTTTACCCGGTCACCAAAACGCACTACTATTCTCGACGAGATTGTTGCACGAAGGCTGCCAAGAGCCTCATCCACAAGATGGAACTTTAATAGCAGAATCGTGAACACTGTATACGAGAACCTAGATGACCTTATAGAGTGTTTCAGCTGTATTGTGACTGACAGCTCATTTGATAGCAACACGGTGAGGGAGGCGTCTGGCTTTCTGAGGATGCTGCAAGATGAAGACTTTCAGTTTTTTCTGCATCTGTTTCATCAAATCATGCCTCACGTTGACGTGATGTACCAGCAGCTGCAGAAGAAGAACATTGATGCAGTCTTCATCAAACAAGCCCTCCAGAACTTCACAATGAAAGTGCAGTCCATCAGGTAAGATCATATCATACCTTCTCTATATAGGATTATGGCATTTAAAAATGTATGCTATATGGTAACAAGATTTAGACACTTAAAAGTGGTGAACTAATTTAATCATCTGCATCTTTGGAAATTGTAATGACCTTGTCTGTAACAAAGTTTAGCAATCTTTTGAAGTATTCTCAGAAAATATATCTAAAACAGAATATTTGTGTTGCTTCTGTTTTTTTAAGACATGAATAAGTATTTTCAATGACATGAGATTATTCATAAAACATGTTTTATTCATAAAAACACTGTTGATCTGTGTTCAGGGACCAGAGCTCATTTCAGGAGCAGGAGCAAGTAGTAACAGAAAAAACAAGATCTAGGAGGGCCTTGGGAGAAGACGACAAGCAGAGGCTGTCTAAAGAGGTATTTATATCTGACCAATACTCGAGTGTTGGAATTTCACTTTATTTTTACAACCAGTTTAGGAAAGGATGGGAGCAGTCTTTTTTACTCCTAGCTTCGTACTTTGAAATTTGTACATTCCATTCGAAGACCAACACAGTCTTTATCCTACACAGCAACGATTTAGTCAACCATATTGTTTGTCGCCACCTAGTGGAATCTTTAATAAAAGAAACTCTGAGTGGACTGAAAATACATTTACTGGTCAAAAACCCTTCTCAAACTCCATTTGAGCTTGAATTTTGGTAAAAGGTTAATTAACGTAATAACACACACACACACACACACACACAAATCATCGCTGTTGTATGTCCAAAACTGTTACTTTTCAGAAAACAAAAGAACCTGTTTGTCCACCCCAAATAATTTCCAAGCTCTTAATGTTTTTCATTGGTTAAATATTTGTAAAACACATTGATGGATGTAAAGGGTGAACAATAGCATTAATTTTTTTTTTTAAATATGGAGATATAAAATCTTTATGTACAAGATATACTTTATATACCTTGTATCTCCGTATTTACATTATAATAATTTATTTTATAACTAAAATAAATGTATTTATTTTGTCAGGTCTGCGACACAATCTTGGTCCACACCAAAGAAAGGTTCGCCTTTACCGACCACCTTGTAAGTGCCACGCTGCTACAAGGAGAGCTGTTTCAACAGCATGGCCATACATTCCCTGTTGAGGCTCTGAACATCACTGTCAGGGCATACCCGATGTTAAATAAGGCGAAGCTGAAGACTGAACTGTCTCTCATTTATGAGAGTCCAGAATTCAAGGGCTGCTGTGGTGCACTGGCGCTGTACCAGGTTTTGCTGAAGTACAACCTCCAGGATACTTTTACAGAGACTGTTGCTCTGTTGAACATCCTCATAACCACTCCTATGACAACTGCTGAAGCTGAGAGGTGTTTCTCAACCTTAAAGAGAATCAAGACATTCCTGAGAAATGTAATGGGACAGGAACGTCTGAATGCACTGGCTATGCTTTCGATGGAGAGGGAACTAGTCAGGAATATGCCTGCTTTCAATGAGAGAGTAATTGATCACTTTGCTTCTTTGAAAGAGAGAAGAGCAAAATTTCAGTATAAATAAGCACTGTATTAAAGGGTTAGTTCACCCAAAAATGAAAAATATGTCAGTAATTACTCTCCCTCATGTTGTCCCAACCCCGTCAGACTTTCGTTCATCTTCGGAACACAAATTAAGATATTTTTTGATTAAATCTGAGAGCTGGATCACTCCCCCATAGGCTTCTAAAGGACTGAAACTTGCTGGCCCAGAAAAGTTATTTAAGAGATTGTTAATATAGTCCATTTCAAATACACGCGATTTAATCATATATAGCACCATTCCTGTAAAGGTGTATGAGGAAATGCGTAGCATTTACACGATGATCTGCGTAGGCCAGGATAGGTTTGAATAAATATGTTACCCTATTTTTAACAGTAATATTCTCAATTGAGATCAGAGAGCAATTTTTAATGGGTAGCAATTCACATTTATTAAAATGTAGATGTAATCCCGAGGTTTCAGAAAAGCACTGAAGAATCCCCATTGGAACTTGTGAAGAATCATCGAGGATAAAGCTGTAGCTAATCGACTCCTTCTTATTTTAGTGATCGTGTTCCCCTTAAAGAGCGGCACTGATATGTACCCGGTGTGTCGCAGTCAGGGAAACGCAGTCTCACCTGAAAGTGCGTATCAATACCACGAATGTT
Organism: Semotilus atromaculatus; assembly: GCA_031834385.1. Classification (NCBI taxonomy): domain Eukaryota; kingdom Metazoa; phylum Chordata; class Actinopteri; order Cypriniformes; family Leuciscidae; genus Semotilus; species Semotilus atromaculatus. The sequence goes on from JAULUF010000031.1 coordinate 513,636, forward strand.
ATTTCTCGTGTCATTTATACGCCAAAAATGGTTTTTGCGTGTAAATGCTACGCACTGAAAACCGCTTGGGTAGGGTTAGGGGGAGGGGGGACGGGGGTTGCGTGCGTATTACACGCCAAAAACTGCGTATCATATGCACGCGAAAACTGCGTATCATATACACGCAAAAACTATTTTTGGCGTATAAATGGCACGAGAAATAACATTCGTGGTATTGATACGCAGGTTATGTGGAGCGCTTGGACACTACATCCTGCAAAAGGAGTCGCCAAAGCCAACTTTTCCAAGAGCCTGAAATAAAAATTCGTGTTCCAATGTGTCGAAGGCTTTGTAATAATCTAAAAAGAAAATGAAGCCATCATTGTCAATTAATTCTGAATGGTCCAACATATCTAGTACTAACCGTATATTATTAGAAATGTGTCTTTTCTGCATAAATCCTGACTGAGTTTCGTCAATTATAGAGTTCAAAACATATTTTAATCTTTTTGCTATAGGACTGCAGCTATTATTTTATAATCATTATTTAATAGTGTGATTGGACGCCAATTGTCTATTAGGAGGGGATCTTTATTTCATAGTTATTCATCCTTGACATAATGTGGCTGGAAGTAATGCTTTTTCTATATTTCCTCATACACCTTTACAGGAATGGTGCTATATATGATTAAATCGCGTGTATAATTGTGAGCTGAGTCTGTTCCGGGAGATTAAACACTTTATATCTTCAGTGGTTTTCAAACTTTTTCAAGAGGGACCCCTTTTTTTTTTCTTCTTTTTTTTTGACGCGACCCATAGGCTTGTGCGCAGGAAAAAAAATCAGCTCAGCACTTTTTTTAAACCACTTTTGATGATGTAAAGTTTTGAGCCTATATGCAATCATTATGCTCACGTAACTCTCTCATTAGAATCAAAATGTTTCAACATTCGCGATGTATTTGATGGCAAACTATTCTTTATTATAGGCTTTGTGGCAACTTCACTCACGTTGCAATATCGACAGGAAAAAATCATCATTTTAATATCATATTTTATTTCGGCTATAATGAACAGGCTGCGATGTCTGGTGTATTTGTGTGTGTGTGTGTGTGTGTGTGAGGCGCGACACTGGAAACAAAGCATACTCCGTCACTTGGTTCATACAGGACATCATTCAAACTGCAAAGTGTTTATTTATATTTGTGTACACTCGCAATAAAACACAACATTGTGCTCTTGTCAAACTGTAAACTTGTCAAACTTAACCTACAACTGTCACTCAACCAAAATCACACACAGTTTAAAAGCAAATAATTCAAATGAGAATAAAGTTCATTACAATTTTAAGGAAAACAAATATATTGATCTGAAATGTGTGTGTTGCTGCCGATGGAGCGAACGAACGAGAGTGTGTTGCTGAAGGAACGACGAGTGTGTGTGTGTTGCTGCCGATGGAGCGAACGAACGAGAGTGTGTTGCTGAAGGAACGACGAGTGTGTGTGTGTTGCTGCCGATGAGCGAACGAACGAGAGTGTGTTGCTGAAGGAACGACGAGTGTGTGTGTTGCTGCCGATGAGCGAACGAACGAGAGTGTGTTGCTGAAGGAACGACGAGTGTGTGTGTGTTGCTGCCGATGGAGCGAACGCGTGCGAGTGCGACTGCGAGTTTTGTGTATGAGAAGGGTGGGCCTGCTTATTCTGCATAATCTGGTCAATAGGCATGTCAGGAGAAGCATTCAGTTTGTTTCGTTGTTTAATATTAATATTAAAATTATTAGAAAACGGAATTTTAATTTTTTTTAATTTCTTTTTTAAAATCACTGGCGACCCATTTTTTTTTTCTCACCCAGGGTTTGAAAACCACTCTATCTCCTTCAACGGATGAGTTGTAAAAATATTCACCCCCCTCACACTTTTTGCTCCAGGCTGTAAACATGTTTTTTCTGCTGTAAGGTTTGGCCATTTTAACATGGAGGACCTCCCTTCTGCAGGTTTAACTGCAGTTTAACTCACTTCCGTGCTGGTTTCAAGAGAGAGACCGGGAGGTTGCACCACGGCGTTGGAGCTATTTCCTTTAATCTTCTTCACTTACACATCAAAGATCGCAGATTATTGCTGTTCAATATTCATTACTCGTTAAAACATCAACTCGTATGATCTGGACAAACTGAGCATCATTAGAAAGGGGGAATGCAAAGGGATTTTTGACCTAAAATGTTTATATCCTTTGGGTATGAATGAGGAAATTCTTTATAAATATAGGCTATATATTTTTTCATTATCATCACTATGTGCTTTAACAAATACTCTAGCCAGCATTCCAGCCTTTTCTTTACCTGCCATTTTCCCTTCATCATTCTTTAAAACTGGTAAAGTTTGATTTCTATAGGCCTATATTCCTCCCATTTTTTTAATTGATCCCCATACTTAACTTATGTCAATATCTTCTCCTATTGACTTGCACCAATCTCTCCAAAACTTATTTTTGGCTGCTTGTATTATTCTTCTTACTTCAGCTTGTGCTTTCTTGAAATTGATCAAATCTTCAAATTAATTCGATTGTTTTATTTTCCTAAATGCTTTTTTCCTATTTTGAACAGCTTCCCTTTTTTCCTATAACTTTATCTGTTACATCATACAATACTTTACATATTTTCTCATTACATTCATCTATGTCCTCCGGCGTATTTAGTTCTAATGATGTTATTTCTACCTCACTTAGATATTTATAAGCTTCCCAATTTGCTTTATTAAATCTCCATCTTGGAGCTAAAATCCCTTAATCCTCTAATACACTCATCCCTACCTTACATACAATTATATAGTGATCGCTACCCATATTATTTTCTTCCCAAACATCCCAAATACATTTACTTGCTATCTCTTCAGAAACTAATGTTAAAACTATTGCTGACCCGACTCCACGTACCAAATCTATTCTTGTGTTTCTACCATCATTTAAACACACTAAACCATTATTGTCTATACTTTCTTCCACTACATCCCCATTATAATCATCATTACTACTTCCCCATAAAGTGCTATGTGCATTAAAATCTCCACACCAAATTAATGTATGATTTCCTGACCCAATAACATTTTCTAATGCTTTAATAATGTATTATTCTGATAGTTTTTTTTCCTGCATATATCTCTATAACCACCATTTCATGTTCTTCGGTCTCATTAATGACTGAGTATTCTATACCATTCTTAATAAAAGTGGCCACCTCTCTCCTTACTATGTTATAGAGGGTTTTCACGACGCGTCATCAGACCGGAAGTCGCCATATTGGAGGTACTCCGCATCACAACAAAGCACAGGCACTGAAGTATATCCCGAACGTCGTCAAGGAAAATGGTTAATTATTGCCGTGTTTCAGGTTGTACCAATAGGACAAACCGAGACAAACATTTGGAATATTATCGACTTCCAAAAGTTATTAAAAACCAGGGAGAGGAATGCCAGAAGTTATCAGAGGAAAGGAGGCGCTTGTGGTTGGCAAAGCTCAATCAAGATCTACGAGGGAAAAATCTGGACAACATCCGGATTTGTTCGGCACATTTCTTGTCAGGTATTGTGAAATGTTGATTGCAGCGGCTCATAACACATTTTCTGTTGTAATGATAATAATATTTTTAATAGTAAATAGTAAAAACAATTATTGCTTTTATTGTTTTTACTGTGTGATTATTTTCAGTAAAAACAGTAAAGCCTTTGGTAGGACACTGGCTATTTTAAATTTGCTATATAAATACAGCTGACATTGACATAATATAATTCATAGCTAAAATGTGCTGTCTCTCTCATTATATTCCAGGTAAAAAGTCTGACCTTTACCAAAAGGATGACCCAGATTGGGTGCCATCTGTTGGACCACAAGTGATTATGTCGGCGATAATTTTTGCTGCACAGGGACTCAAACTGAATTGACTGGTGATGTCATTGAGGCTATGACCACTAAACTTCAAAGTCTTAGAACTGAAAACATTCAGTTTAGCTCTGATGTTGCACATGTGTCCACTTCCTATGACCAAAGTGCCTTTGTTGATAAGGATGAAAAGGTTTTATTTTTCACTGGCCTACCTACATCCCAGATACTGTTAGTACTCTTCACATTCCTTAGTCCCCACCTCCCTGTGAGGAAGTCACTTGATAAGTTTAAGCAGTCGATGCTGACATTGATGCGTCTTAGGCTTAATGTTTCCACAACCTTCCTGTCGTATGCATTCAACGTGTCAATAGAGATTGCTAATGTGACGTCACCAGTGACGTATTACCAGTGGTGAACGCAAAGCATTTTGGGGATCCGCGGCACTAACAGAAGGCGCCAGACTTGATTGCATGGAGGGAAGAACGCAGTGTACAAGATTCCGTCTACCTTGTAAACTGCAGTAGTCGTTCTCACGATAGAAGTGGCATAAAGCTTTAAGCTTTAAGCTTAAGAACGGAAAGTCCTTTTATCGTTTTCCAGCGTGTAAAAATAATAGTACAAGCCATGTTTCAGAGGTGACAAAAAGGCGACGAATGGCATGGATAGCAGCAGAGTTTAGAGTGTGACAAAAGCACAATGTTGTGTTTTATTGCGAGTGTACACAAATATAAGTAAACACTTTGCAGTTCTGTTTGAATTATGTCATGTTATGAACAAAATGACGGAGTATGTTTTTATGTTTCCACTGTTCGATCCTCTCTCTCTCTCTCTCTCTCTCTCAAACACACACACACACACAGTTCGATCCATGACTGTAAAAAAAGATCGCGCCCGCGCCTCTCTCTCTCGCGGGCACACACACACACACTCCAGGTTTGCAATCTTGACATGAATTCTGACTGCATGCAGATAGATGAGAGCGAGGAGTGTGGTGCTTAAACTTTCGACTTGAAGTTACTGAAAACTTCGTGTGTCTATGCACTAACATTTAATATCATGTAGTTGTATATGGATGCTGGAAGTTGGGCAACAGGTTGACGTCTCCTGACCAGTCACTATGCTCATAAAGATCCAGTCCCTTGATTTCCTTTATTTTCTCCTCATATGATATCTCGTCTTTGCATTAGGATTTAGTTTTAGGCGGTATGGTCCAACAATGTTATCTTTAGCCCGCTGCATTTTGTAGGATTATAATATGTTTTTCACACTACTGTTTTATTTTTTTCATGCCAGAAAGCAAGCCTGCTATGCCAGCCCATGTAAACTGGCCAAATATACCCATAATTATTTGCGTTCTGATGACGTTGCCGCCCAGTTGGTCACATGTCTTAGCGATCTCTATAGCCACTGCTTCAAGGATAGTCACTGATGTCATTGATGTCATGTTTATTCGCATGAAGCCACTTATCATATGGCCAGAAAGAGATCAATTGCAAAAAACCATGCCAATGCAGTTCAGGAAACATGTGCAGTTATTATAGACTGTTTTGAGGTTTTTATAGAACGTCCGTCTAACCTTATAGCCAGAGCAGAAACATGGTCTTCCTACAAGCACCATAACACAGTTAAATTCTTGATTGGTATTACACCCCAGGGCACAGTCTCCTACATTTCAAATGCATGGGGAGGAAGAGTAAGTGACAGATACATAACTGAAAACTGTGGCTTTTTGGACAACATACTTCCTGGTGATCTAGTTCTTGCCGACCGTGGCTTTAATATTCAGGCCACTTTAGGTTGTAGAATGGCTCATGTACAAATTCCAGCCTTCCTTCGTGGAAAGTCACAGTTAGCTCCTGTGGACTTAGAAACCACAAGGAAAATTGCCCACGTCAGGATTCATGTTGAGCGTGTGATTGGTTGTGTGCGCCAGAAATATACTATTTTGGGGGGAATATTGCCAATTGATTTCTTGATGTGCAAAGATAGTGATGGGTTTTGTACCATAGATAAGATTGGACTTGTCTGTTGTGCTCTGGTGAACTTTTGTCCATCAGTAGTTGATTTTGACTAAATTATATTTTTATATGCACTTTGCCAATAAAAATATTAATTAATCCATGTCTGGACTTGTCTATATAGCCTAAAAAGATCTATAAATGATTGTTAATTTACAGTCATTAAGTCATTGTTATTGTTTTGTTGTGGACAACAACACACATCATATCATCAGAACACAGATTTATTAAAGGAAAAACACACTTTTATCAGAACACTTAATACAGAACACAGAAACTATACACTACTATAAATTATACATTATAATATAGTGCAATACACTAACTGTAAACACAATTTGTATGTAACTTGAGTATAACATTTTTTTCAAAATAGTTTTACAAAAATCTCACCAACTTGAAATGAAATGCCAAAAAATTTGTCATATTTTCAAAAAAGGTGCACAATTCTAAATAAATTAAATATAATTTAACCTACATTAAAACAAAGTGCCTGAAATGCAAAACTTCACAGCAGCCAACTAAAAAAATATGTAGGCTATTTTTTGTTTTATTACTTGGAGGTTTCTTTCCTTTTCTTGGCAGAGACTGGGGTAGCTTTTGGCACTGTGGGCAATACCATTTTCCCTTTGGTGCAATCTTAACATTAATGCACGAGTAGTGAAACCACTTAATATGACATTTTGCATTATCACATAGAATCATCTTTCCAAACTCAACCTGGCCACACAAACACCAGGTTTTTTCTTGGTCACTGGCACTTGCAGCACAATCAGAGCCATGTGATTCAGCCGAGGCACATATTCCAGGTTGTGAGGACACAGTGGCCATGGTAGATGAAAGCCTTGTGTAAAACTTGCCAACTAACTCTGGCATAATGGCTGTGTCGAAAATGTTCTTGCTTTTCTGGCATATCATACCCCAGAATTCTTCATCAAATAAAATTTGCTCAACATGCAAATCCTTTTCTGTCCAAACAACAAAACAGGCAGATTCCAGTTTGCACACCCCAAGTTGAGTTTGCACCTGGTAGAAATACTGGTGGTTTCGGTTAAGTGTCAGTTTCCCTTCACTGTCCTTCTCCAAGTAAGATAAACTATCTAACTTGTCACTTTTCACAAAGAATGGACATTGTACTTCAATTACACTGACGCCACAACAATCACAAGAAACAAAGCCATCGGGAGAAGCACCTAGAATGGCACACTTGGATTTATGAAGCTTGATAGCTTCAGCCTACTCCTTTTCAATCTAATAGTGTGTGGTTTTTTGGGGTGTCAAATTGTACATGTATATGATAGGATAAAATACTATGAAACTAACTCAGATAGTGGACAGTGTAGATATCAAACTGGGGGTCTTTTAAATAAAAATAAAACGATTGAGAGTCACTTAGCTACACCTTGAGTATCACATTGATATCATACAGTTAAGGTTAGGTTGATTAAAGACGTTACTGCATTAACGTTACTTACTTTGGCCTTCACAACACAATGGTCGTTGATAACTTGGTACTGCGTCTCCCTCACCCATCCACACACCATCTGGTTATAGGCCTCCAAACTTTTGTAGGATTTAAGGTCTTCAGCTGTGTATGGGTTCGGCGAGAAAACTAGGTAGTTGACTATATCGGGATCTGCAACTGAAGGAAGAATCACCGGGTCGTCATGGATCCAAGAAGAGGGAGCTAACTCGTAGGGATCTGCACCGCCAATAAATCGTAATTTCTCGAAATATCGCGCATTTTCTTGAGGTCCAAGTCCTTCCCTATATGCCTTTGCATCTTGGACGCGTTTTGATGAGCTTTTCTGTGGTTTAGACATGGCTACATTCACTTAAAGTATCCAAAGTGCACAATACTCCATTGTAATCCGTTCAGTTGTTTACACCGAGTACCCCCATAATGGCCGCGCATCCGGGTTACCGCCCAGAACGTGACGTCGGCGAAAACCCTCTATATCCTTGCAGAACACAATTTAGGTGTGGTTTTAACCAAGTTTCTTGCATGCAAATTATATTTGGCTTCTTATCCTGTTGATCTATTTGCTTCTTGAATTCTGGTCCATTTGCAATAATACTTCTGGCATTCCATTGCAAGACCGTTAAAACCATTATTATTATGTATTTCCACATGACGTTTGAGTACTCGATTTAGTCTTTAGCATATCATTTATTTTTTCCAACGTTACTCCTACTGCATTCAAGTACCTCTGATCTCTGCTGCCCCTAATATGATTTTAATTATCTCCGTTCTGCTTTCTGATTGAGCTGCACAATTAATCACCTCAGCCATGAATGACACAAATGCCATTTTTGCGATCACCAATTTATCCTCATTTGTCTTTTCCTGAACCAAATCACTTTCAGTGCATTCCTGAATTTTAATTTCTCTCTGTGTCTGCTCATTTAGTTCTGCTTTTTGGGCTGCTCCAGCATAAGTCAACCCCTCCGCTATTCTCACATGATGGACTTTCACAGCATGTTTATGAGCGATGCAACCCCCAAATCCAGCACTATGCTCACCACCACAATTGCAGCTTCACTCCTTCATCACATTTACCATCCTCATGTTCGCCCCCACACCTCGCACATCGCACATGTCCTCTGCAAACCGCACTAACATGTCCATAACATCTTAGTGGAGGAGGTACATAAGGTCTTACTGGGTAACTTACATAGGCTATTTTTATCCTCTCTGGCATTCTTTCTTCATCAAACTGAAGCATAACCGAAAGACTATCCATCCCTTCTTTATTTTTAGTATATTGAGCCGGGAAGGCGGCGCTTCATTTAGAAAAATGGCCGATGCCCATCTTTATGCAAATGAATTCCGTTGAACGCGACGCGACTATCCAATAGAAGTAGAGCATATGGAGACGGGGGGAAGTCTCTCGCAGGGTTCTGATACGCAACATTTGCCGCTCGGTCAAAACCAGACGCACTCGGTCTCTCTGGCACACTGTCGCTCGCGCACAGACACACTCGCGCGCAGACGCACTCTTGAGGAATGCCCTAATGAATTATACTCCATTTCCACGGAAATCGCAACATGATATTTATCAACGAGCCGCAACTCACGAAAATAACCGCCCGTTGTACCCTTCCAGTCAAATATTGTGTTGCAAACATCAATAACAGCTTTAAGTTGTCAATGCTGGCAAAGGACCATCAGTGGGAAAATTCATGGATAGCTGTGCATTTAATGCACGACGTGGAGGCAAAGAACAGGCCGACGTGAAGCCGAATTTAGTTTACTTGTTTAATTACAAGGCACCAGAATACATGAAATGGCATTTATTCTAGTAACATTTTTCTGGGGGTCCCGGCGCCCCGTGAGTCACTATAGTGCCCGCCCTGAGCGAGTCTCTCCCTTCACCAACTCCACGGCAAGTCCCACCGGTCCTTGCTTGTTTGCACAATATCTTTTTTTATCAATAGGCTACTGTTATCAAAAGTTATCGTTTTGGATATACATAACTCCCGAATAAAAATAAAAATGTATTTGGTCAGATTTTTTTTAAAATTGTAAACGGATTGGTTTGTTTGTCGATAGTGAGCGCAGAAATGCATGTGATAGTGGTTTTATTAAGCGAGTCTTTGAGTCATTCATTCAAACGTTTCGTTCAAACGCCATAGAGAAATCAGAAATGCACATTTCATACGGATTACATGCAGAGAGCCGTCTATAGTCTGTTTTCTTTCGTTTTGAATTGTTCTGTTTAAAAGTAGACATGTCTGTGAGGCTTCCTTATACGCTGAGTTTCGGTTCATTTATGAGACGAGCTCCAGTTCACGCGCCGGCGCCTCCGTTTCGTCATTATCGTCTGCTATTTACTTCTTATTTATTAAATCCAGGCAATTGGTTGATGAAACATTGATTAAAATTAAGATACAATTAATACAAAACGAAATTCACTTTAAAGAAAGGTTGTGCTTTCTGTTTGAGGTCTCTGTGAAAGCGTAACATTGTTTTTTCCTCATAAATGCGAACACGAAAAATAAAATGAAATGAATATTTTATGCTCTGTGGAGACTACTGTTAGCCTACTCATAATTTGTATTCTGAATACGTGTATTCAGGTACTTTGAATGAGTGTTTATGCTTTCGAGGTTTTTATGTGTTTGGGAAGATGTTTATGTTTTGTTGATATGTCCAGTGTTTTCTTTAAAGCCGCATGTATCATATTTGATACACGAGTTTCTAAGACATATATTGAATCAGTGAGAGCAATACTTTCTTTGAAAACCTGTTGTATCTATTTTGATACCTGTATTCTGCCATCTTTTTAGCTTTTCAAAATGGCGGCTGCGATTGGATCAAGCCAGACGCTTTCGGCAGGAAAATAAAGGCTAATTTCAAGTTGTTAAAGCTGCCGTCGGCAACTCTGGCTGATTGAGTGGACTTAGGCAAAATTTTGAATGTTTACAACTCTCATGCCCCTCCCCCACTATTAACGAATACCCTCCCACCGAGTTCGTGCTCGTCAGTGCGCCATCACTCTTCGCTACTGCGCGAACTTCAGGCGTGTGCATGTGATTGACGTGTGCGTGCACGACTTGTGATTGACAGTCAGATCTCACACCCCCCTGCGCTGATTGGACACAATGAACCGGGAGCGGTGGATTTTTGCAAAACAAATAACACGCTCCAGGTGGAGTTAGAAGCTCGGGTTTTTTTCTAAAATCACTTTATTTATGTTGTTCTGTCGGAATATAGTGTCGAATTCACTGAATATGATCAAAAAAAAGTTGCCGACGGCAGCTTTAAAGTAAAAAATAATATTGGATTGCGCCTGATATAATTAATTTAACACTTTCTGAATTGAAATAATGCATAATTACTTAATAATTTAATCGTTAAATTACAAGTAATTCGTGTTGGAAATTGTGTATCAAATTTGATACAGCAGGTATTAATGGTGCTTTATGTCTAAACAGTAATGTCAAATTGTAGTAATGTTATCTTATGACTACCACAAAGTAAAATAAAAGGACTGGAAAAAAGATCTATGAAAAAAAAAGAGAGAAAAACTGCCTAAAATGTTCTATGTTTTCAAACTGTTAACCCTTTCACGCATAGTGGTCACTACAGTGGACAGCTATTTAAAAAGCATTTTCTTGAATTTGCAAGGGTTTTGATGGCAAAGTTGCACATCAATCTCTTCAGTGGACCCACCCTGGTGCATCATCCTATGCATTGCAACCAAGTTGTAAGCCATTGTGTTTTGATTTTTCCACCCTCCAAACCAGATGGCCAATGGCCTGTCAGACATGCCAAGTTGCTCCGGAATATCCACCCATTCCTTCTATCCTAGGAGACTCTTGTAGGTAAAAAAAATATTGTAGCATCAAGCAATATCTAATGAGACATATCACAGTAAAATTTTCCAAATTTTGATTTTAGATTGGGAGAAAAATCTGATTAATCACCTGTCCACTATAGTGGACCTCATGCATCAATGGCTATATTTTAGCTACAATTCATACTTTTACTGTGAATATTGTTTTTGAAAATACTTAATCTGCAGTAACTTTTTTTTACTTTAAATAAGTTATGTAATTACATAATTTGTGACTTGTAATGCATTACTTTTCTCATTTCATCAAAAAAGTAATCTAATTGCGTAATGCATTACTTCTTAGATCAAAAAATATCTGTTTACGTAATGAATGTTACTTGTAATGCATTTATTTACTCGTAACATCAAAAAGTAATCTGATTACGTAATGCACATTATTGTAATGCGTTTTTACTTGTAACATCAAAAGTACTCTGATTACGTAATGCATGTTACTTGTAATGCATTACTTGTTAGATCAAAATTAATTTGATTACGTAATGCATGTTACTTCTTGTAATGCATTACTTGTTAGATCAAAAAGTACTCTGATTACGTAATGCATGTTACTTGTAATGCATTACTTGTTAGATCAAAAAGTAATCTGATTATGTAATGCATGTTACTTGTAATGTGTTTCTTTATTCATAACAACAAAAAGTAATCTGATTATGTAATGCATGTTACTTCTAACACATTACTTTACTTGTAACATCAAACAAGTAATCTGAATGTGTTATGCCTGCCCCAACACTGCTCATTAAGTTGGCTTGGAAAAGCCAACTTACTGAAATCCTATTTAAACTTATTATTATTCTTCTTCTTCTTCTTCTTCTTATTTTTCTTACCCAAAAAATTCTGACTCTAACTCGTCCTAGAGCTTTAACTCTACAAACTCCAAACTCGGGTCAGACCTTCAGACTGTTCTGACTCGGTGTGCTATATCTTTTCAAACTGATTTGACTTTCAGATTTCTTAAAAATTAATATTAAAAATCATAAAAATCCCATTGACTTTCATTGCAACAGTTCAAATTGAGCCAAGACTACGGTGGCCCAGTAGTGAACAACACAAAAACTCAAATCTAAACTCCCTGAAGCCCTAGATTCAATTAAACTACCATTCTATATGTACTAATGAACTTTATCTATCTATCTATCTATCTATCTATCTATCTATCTATCTATCTATCTATCTATCTATCTATCTTTCTAACTTATCTTTCTTTCTTTCTAACTAATCTTTCTTTCTTTCTACCTAATCTTTCTTTATTTCTTTCTTTCTTACTAATCTATCTTTCTTTCAAACTAATCTTTCTTTCTTTCAAACTAATCTTTCTTTCTTTCAAACTAATCTTTCTTTCTTTCTAACTAATATTTATTTCTTGCTAACTGATCTATCTTTCTTTCTTTCTAACTAATCTTTCTTTCTTTCTAACTAATCTATCTTTCTTCTTTCTAACTAATCTATCTTTCTTTCTAACTAATCTACCTTACTTTCTTTCTAACTAATCTATCTTTCTTTCTAACTAATCTATCTATCTTTCTTTCTTTCTAACTACTCTATCTTTCTTTCATTCTAACTTTTCTTTCTTTCTAACTAATCTATCTATCTTTCTAACTAATCTCTTTCTTTCTAACCAATCTTTCATTCTTTCTTTCTTACTTTCTTTTATTCTTTCTTTCTAACTAATCTATCTTTTTTCTTTCTAACTAATCTTTCTTTCTTTCTAACTAATCTATCTATCTTTCTTTCTTTCTAACTAATCTATCTATCTTTCTTTCATTCTAACTAATCTTTTCTTTCTTTCTAACTAATCTCTATCTTTCAAACTAATCTATCTTTCTTTCTAACCAATTTTTCTTTCTTTCTTTCTTTCTTTCTTTTTTTCTTTCTAACTAATCTATCTATCTTTCTTTCTAACTAATCTTTCTTTCTTTCTAACTAATCTTTCTTTCTTTCTAACTAATCTATCTTTCTTTCTTTCTAAATAATCTATCTTTCTAACTAATCTATCTATCTATCTTTCTTTCTAACTAATCTATCTATCTTTCTTTCTAACTACTTTATCTTTATTTCTAACTAATCTATCGTTCTTTATTCCTTTCTTTCTTTCTTACTAATCTATCTTTCTTTCTTTCTAACCAATCTATCATTCTTTCTTTCTTTCTAACTAATCTTTCTTTCTTTCTAACTAATCTATCTTTCTTTCTAACTAATCTATCTTTCTTTCTTTCTAACTAATCTATCTTTTTTTTCTAACTAATCTATCTATCTTTCTTTCTAACTAATATATCTTTCTTTCTAACTAATCTATCTTTCTTTCTTTCTAACTAATCTATCTATCTATCTATCTATCTTTCTTTCTAACTAATCTATCTCTTTCTTTCTAACTAACTAGTCTTTCTAACTAATCTATCTTTCTTTCTTTCTTTCTTTCTAACTAATCTATGTTTCTTTCTTTCTAACTAATCCATCTTTCTTTATATCTTTCTTACTAACTAATCTATCTTTCTTTCTAACCAATCTTTCTTTCTTTCTTTCTTTTTTCATTCTTTCTAACTAATCTATCTTTCTTTCTTTCTAACTAATCTATCTTTCTTTCTAACTAATCTATCTATCTTTCTTTCTAACTAATCTATCTTTCTTTCTTTCTAACTAATCTAACTATCTATCTATCTATCTATCTTTCTAACTAATCTATCTTTCTTTCTAACTAATCTATCTTTCTTTCTAACTAATCTATCTTTCTTTCTAACTAATCTATCTATCTTTCTTTCTAACTAATCTATCTTTCTTTCTAACTAATCTATCTATCTATCTATCTTTCTAACTAATCTATCTTTCTTTCTAACTAATCTATCTTTCTTTCTAACTAATCTTTCTTTCTTTCTAACTAATCTATCTTTCTTTCTTTCTTTCTAACTAATCTATGTTTCTTTCTTTCTAACTAATCTATCTTTCTTTCTATCTTTCTAACTAATCTATCTTTCTTTCTAACCAATCTTTCTTTCTTTCTTTCTTTCTTTCTTTCTTTCTAACTAATCTATCTTTTTTCTTTCTAACTAATCTATCTATCTTTCTAACTAATCTTTCTTTCTTTCTAACCAATCTATCTTTCTTTCTAACTAAACTTTCTTTCTTTCTTTCTAACTTATCTATCTATCTTTCTAACTAATCTATCTTTCTTTCTTTCTAACTAATCTATCTTTCTTTCTAACTAATCTATCTTACTTTCTAACTAATTTATCTTTCTTTCTTTCTAACTAATCTATCTTTCTTTTTTTCTAACTAATCTATCTTTCTTTCTATCAAATCCATCTTTCTTTGTTTTTTAAATAATCTATCTTTCTTTATTTCTAACTAAGTTATCTTTCTTTCTAACTAATCTATCTTTCTTTCTAACTAATCTATCTTTCTAACTAATCTATCTTTCTTTCTAACAAATCTCTTTCTTTGTTTTTTAACTAATCTATCTTTCTTTCTAACTAATTTATCTTTCTTTCTAACTAATCTATCTTTCTTTCTAACTAATCTATCTTTCTTTCTTTCTAATCTATCTTTCTTTCTTTCTAACTAATCTATCTTACTTTATTTCTTTCTTTTTAATTAACTTTCTTTCTTTCTTTCTAACTAATCTATCTTTCTTTCTTTCTAACTGATCTATCTTTCTTTTTCTTTCTAACTAATCTATCTTTCTTTCTTTCTAACTAATCTTTCTTTCTTTCTTACTAATCTATCTTTCTTTCTAACTAATCTATCTTTCTTTCTTACTAATATTTTTTTCTTTCTTTCTTTCTAACTAATCTATCTTTCTAACTAATCTTTCTTTCTTTCTTTCTTTTTAATTAACTTTCTTTCTTTCTTTCTTTCTAACCAATCTATCTTTCTTTCTTTCTAACTAATCTATCTTTCTTTTTCTTTGTAACTAATCTATCTTTCTTTCTTTCTAACTAATCTTTCTTTCTTTCTTACTAATCTTTTTTTCTTTCTTTCTTTCTAACTAATCTATCTATCTTTCTTTCTTTTTAATTAACTTTATTTATTTCTTTCTAACTAATCTATCTTTCTTTCTAACTAATCTATCTTTCTTTTTCTTTCTAACTAATCTATCTTTCTTTCTTTCTTTCTAACTAATCTATCTTTCTCACTAATCTCTTTCTTTCTTTCTTTCTTACTAATATATCTTTCTTTCCTTTTTTCTTTCTAACTAATCTATCTTTCTTTCTTTCTTACTAATCTTTTTTTCTTTTTTTCTAACTAATCTATCTATCTTTCATTCTTTCTTTCTAACTAATCTTTTTTTCTTTCTTTCTAACTAATCTATCTTTCTTTCTTTCTAACTTATCTATATTTCTTTCTTTCTTTCTTTCTTTCTAACTAACTAATCTATCTTTCTTTCTTACTAATCTTTTTTTCTTTCTTTCTTTCTTTCTAACTAATCTATCCTTCTAACTAATCTTTCTTTCTTTCTTTTTAATTAACTTTCTTTCTTTCTTTCTAACTAATCTATCTATCTTTCTTTCTACCTAATCTATATTTCTTTTTTCTTTTTAATTAACTTTCTTTCTTTCTTTCTTTCTTTCTAACTAATCTATCTTTCTTTCTTTCTAACTAATCTATCTTTCTTTTTCTTTCTAACTAATCTCTTTCTTTCTAACTAATCTATCTTTCTTTCTCACTAATCTTTTTTCTTTCTTTCTTTCTAACTAATCTATCTATCTCACTAATCTATCTTTCTTCCTTTCTTTCTTACTAATCTATCTTTCTTTCCTTTTTTCTTTCTAACTAATCTATCTTTCTTTCTTACTAATCTTTTTTTTTTCTTTCTAACTAATCCATCTTTCTTTCTCTCTAACTAATCTATCTTTCTTTCTCACTAATCTTTTTTCTTTCTTTCTTTCTAACTAATCTATCTATCTCACTAATCTATCTTTCTTCCTTTCTTTCTTACTAATCTATCTTTCTTTCCTTTTTTCTTTCTAACTAATCTATCTTTCTTTCTTTCTAACTAATCTTTTTTCTTTCTTTCTAACTAATCCATCTTTCTTTCTTTCTAACTAATCTATCTTTCTTTCTTTCTAACTTATCTATATTTCTTTCTTTCTTTCTCTTTCTCTTTCTTTCTTTCTTTCTTTCTTTCTTTCTTTCTTTCTTTCTTTCTAACTAATCTATCTTTCTTTCTTACTAATCTTTTTTTCTTTCTTTCTTTCTAACTAATCTATCTTTCTAACTAATCTTTCTTTCTTTCTTTTTAATTAACTTTCTTTCTTTCTTTCTAACTAATCTATCTATCTTTCTATCTTTCTTTCTACCTAATCTATCTTTCTTTCTTTCTTTTTAATTAACTTTCTTTCTTTCTTTCTTTCTTTCTTTCTAACTAATTTATCTTTCTTTCTTTCTAACTAATCTATCTTTCTTTTTCTTACTAACTAATCTTTCTTTCTTTCTTTCTAACTAATCTATCTTTCTTTCTCACTAATCTTTTTTTCTTTCTTTCTTTCTTACTAATCTATCTTTCTTTCCTTTTTTCTTTCTAACTAATCTATCTTTCTTTCTTACTAATCTTTTTTTCTTTCTTTTTTCTAACTAATCTATGTTTCTTTCTTTCTAACTAATCTTTTTTTCTTTCTTTCTAACTAATCTATCTTTCTTTCTTTCTTTCTTTCTAACTAATCTTTCTTTCTTTCTTTTTAATTAACTTTCTTTCTTTCTTTCTTTCTTTCTAACTGATCTATCTTTCTTTCTTTCTAACTAATCTATCTTTCTTTTTCTTTCTAACTAATCTCTTTCTTTCTTTCTTTCTTTCTTTCTAACTAATCTATCTTTCTTTCTTTCTTTCTAACTAATCTTTTTTCTTTCTTTCTAACTAATCCATCTTTCTTTCTTTCTAACTAATCTATCTTTCTTTCTTTCTAACTTATCTATATTTCTTTCTTTCTCTTTCTTTCTTTCTTTCTTTCTTTCTAACTAATCTATCTTTCTTTCTTACTAATCTTTTTTTCTTTCTTTCTTTCTAACTAATCTATCTTTCTAACTAATCTTTCTTTCTTTCTCTTTAATTAATTTTCTTTCTTTCTTTCTAACTAATCTATCTATCTTTCTATCTTTCTTTCTACCTAATCTATCTTTCTTTCTTTCTTTTTAATTAACTTTCTTTCTTTCTTTCTTTCTAACTAATCTATCTTTCTTTCTTTCTAAATAAAAACTATCTTTCTTTTTCTTTCTAACTAATCTATCTATCTTTCTATCTTTCTTTCTACCTAATCTATCTTTCTTTCTTTCTTTTTAATTAACTTTCTTTCTTTCTTTCTTTCTTTCTAACTAATCTATCTTTCTTTCTCACTAATCTCTTTTTCTTTCTTTCTTTCTAACTAATCTATCTATCTTTCTATCTTTCTTACTAATCAATCTTTCTTTCTTTCTTACTAATTTATCTTTCTTTCTTTCTTTCTTACTAATCTATCTTTCTTTCCTTTTTTCTTTCTAACTAATCTTTCTTTCTTTCTTTCTAACTAATCTATCTTTCTTTCTTTCTTTCTTTCTTTCTCACTAATCTTTTTTTCTTTCTTTCTAACTAATCTATCTATCTTTCTATCTTTCTTACTAATCAATCTTTCTTTCTTACTAATTTATCTTTCTTTCTTTCTTACTAATCTTTTTTCTTTCTTTCTTTCTAACTAATCTATCTTTCTTTCTTTCTAACTAATCTATCTTTCTTTCTTTCTTTCTAACTAATCTTTTTTTCTTTCTTTCTTTCTAACTTATCTATATTTCTTTCTTTCTTTCTTACTAATCTATCTTTCTTTCTAACTAATCTATCTTTCTTTCTTTCTTTCTTTCTTACTAATCTATCTTTCTTTCTAACTAATCTCTTTCTTTCTTTCTTTCTAACTAATCTATCTTTCTTTCTTTCTTTCTTACTAATCTTTTTTTCTTTCTTTTTTCTAACTAATCTATCTTTCTTTCTTTCTTTCTAACTAATCTTTTTTTCTTTCTTTCTTTCTAACTTATCTATATTTCTTTCTTTCTTTCTTACTAATCTATCTTTCTTTCTAACTAATCTATCTTTCTTTCTTTCTTTCTTTCTTTCTAACTAATCTATCTTTCTTTCTTTCTTACTAATCTTTTTTTCTTTCTTTCTAACTAATCTATCTTTCTTTCTTTCTTACTAAACTATAAACTAATTAAACTTTAAACTTCTTTAAACTTCTTCAAACTTATTGGTCCAAACTTTCACAAGCCAACTTAAAGTTTGTCTCGACGAACTTTTTCTAGTTTCAGATGAGATTGAAAAAAACGTAGGGTTTCTCAGAAGAGGGCTATGTTAGAAATGTGTCCATCTCTAACATAATCAGAATTATCAGCTAATAAGGGTAAATTGACATACTCTGGCACACTGGAGAGAGCATCTGAGTGTTTCCACAGTTGTACCTTGACAGGCTGTAGACATTTCTGATGGAATCAAATCCTCATGTTCTGATATCTAAGATACACGGAGTGCAACTTGTATGAAGGTCAATTGCCTTTGCAATATTTCGGATTTATATATATTTTTTTATATATTTTATAGTTTTCACATGATTTGATGTAATTGTATTGATTAGTTTGTTAAATACACATACTTTATCTGTTTGATTATTGTATTATGTTTAATACAGTATCTCTTCAGTTTAAACCATAAATGCATGCTGAAAATCTCTTTGAAAAATTTGTTAAAAAAAAAAAAAAAATCTAATCAAATCTTGTTTTTCATGCCCTAAGAGCAATAAAAACACAAAGAAAAAAAAATCCTGACTGAGGTTATCATAATTCATGCATGAAAGGGTTAAAGGCATAATAGATTTTTTGTATCTGTTGTAAGCAAAACGTTCCCCAAAAGCCTGATGTATCAAATGTGATACAAAAAAATATATCATAAACAAAATGAGTTGGCAAATTTTTTTTTTTTGATTTTGATTCAAGGCTTAATAAACATCTAATTTCCAAAAATATATAATTTTCTGCCATTTTTTTAATGTGTCAGGCTTTAAAGGGTTATATTTCGTTTTTGGGGCTAAACAGCACAATACTTTAATTAAGCAACGTTAGGCATTCTGTTTGTGCTGCGTGATTTAAAGAAAAGTGCGCTCTTGCTCACACGATCAGGGGTGCGTTTCCCGTACAACGCCGTAACTCGTTGCTAAACTACTATACGATGCACCGTTGGAGAAATCAACTAGTCACGAGTGTTTCCCGAAACCTATTGTCGCAAAATTGGTCGTTCAACCACGTTGGTTAATGATGTCACGCACGTGGGAGTAATAACTTCTTTTAATTAAACTGTTTGAGGTCGAAATAACGCTAGATTTTTTTATATAAATTACAGACATGTCATCTGAGGACTATTTCTAATTTTTCTCAGTTATTTTGCTTTATTACCAGACTCAATATTTGGCTCGTTCTTACATAGTAGAGCACGTTCGCACATGCGCAGTCTTCAAACACGGTACTTTAAATCTTTTGACAAACCAAAAGACGTAAATTACATTTGTATGTATTCTAAATAAAAGGTACAGGTTGTACTGAATGTCAGCTTGCTTATTTTGATCAAGATAAGGATTTATTACGTCCAAATGTCATGCAATATAGAAACGATGCCTCTAACCACAGGTCGAGAGCTGTCGTTCAAACCACACAACTTTGCGATGCTGTTTGCGAATGTTCGTTGGAACGATGGTTTCGGGAAACACTGAGTCGTTGAACTGCTGATAACGACGGAACTTGCGACCATAGTTGGCTAACGATGCTTTCGGGAAACGCACCCCAGCATGGTGATCTGGTGTTTTCTTTTAAATAAAAGGGTTTATTTCTTACAAGTGAAGAAATTAGGACAAAGGTATTGTAATTTTCCTATTCTATAGCGTAATATAAAATACAATGTAATGTAGACTGAGACTATATCATAACTAACAAGATGTTTGAGCTCTCTTTAGTACAAGTCAATGCTTTTTCTTTGTTCAATGTGCACAGTCATGGGATCGAAGCCGGTTGAAGCTCTTCATTTTGAGCTCTCAATGTGCATCGGATACTCCGGATTGATGCATTTAAACTTAAAATGTACAAAATTTTCTTGCAGGGGAGCATGCCCCCGAACCCCCCTAGGGACAGAGCTCCACACAACATGCCCAATTTTTTTTAATCAATAATAATTCACAGCACCCACTGATCACAATTACTTCCAGCGGCCCTGAAAACACCTCTCAAAATACTTAAACACATTTTTTATGACGGACGAAATTTGCGGAGGCAGTGTGTAAACGTGATTGACACAACTGGTCGTAGCCTATTTTATATGTGAGAATTTCGGACTCAGTGTGCAAGATCGAACCTTTAGCGTCAGTAGCCTATTATTTAATTATTATGCTCTATCGATCATTACATAGTAGGCTATCATAATCGATTCATGTTGTTATGCAGTGAGGTTGTTTTCGTTTGTGCCCCCCTGAAAAAAATGAATGCCCGTCCGTGAATTTGTGTCTGGCGCCGGGTCTGACCGACCCACCCACTTTTTTTTTTTGTTGCTTCTGACGCCCCTGTATACAATTACAAACATTCGGACTCTGACTTTTATTTTATTTTGATTAAAAAAAAAAGTGTGCATGCGCTAACACAAAAAGTGTTGACAATTTCGCCCTTGAACCAAAGAGTAACTTTATTTGTTAAAAATAAAGTGTCAGTGTAAAAATGACATCGAAAAATAATATAACTTTCATAATATAACTTCAAATATGCATTATGTTATTAAAAAAAAACAAAAAAAACATGCAAAGAGGGGATCTGCAACTCTGACCGATTTTTCTGTTTCACAATAATAATTGTTATAATAAGTATAACAATAATAATTCACAATAATAATTAATTATATAAAGTTACTACAACACATAAGTACTTCATACACAAAAAGGCATAATTAATTATAATAGAATAATTGCATATTCCATACAATTGTTAAATGCTTCAATTTGAGGCTATACTCTATATAATAACACATCAGAAAATGTTGTAATGCAAGATTTCATTTAAGAATTAATTAATCTATGCCTCTACGTTCCTGTTTTTTATTTTTTTGAGAACTTGTGAAATACTAAAGTAATGGCACCTCCAGTATGCTTTGTCTAGTATAGACACACACACACACACACATATGTATGTAGTACGTACGTACGATATATATGTTAGACTGGAGTAATGGATAACTTCTAATAAAGAACAGAAATTACATTACATTAAATCTCAGTTGGAAACATAATGTCACGTTTTTCCATACTTTAAATAATTTACCACATAGCTTACACCATTTATAGAGGCAGACAAGATAATCTTTTCAGGAGTTGGCTATTTATTTTCACATTTGTAACACACATTTGTATTTTCACATTTCACTATTTGTAATTCACATACAACTGTTCCTTTAAGAAATAGGGCCAAAAGCACAGAGGGGGAGGAGTTAACAACCGTCCAACATTTTTAAGGTGGAACGAATAGTTCGTCGAATAAGGAGCTGGAGTCAGCCTCGTCCAGTTCCCACACACTCAAAGTCTCCCAGTCCCCACATACAGTATGTGTATTCAGAACAGTATGATTCATAAAATAAAAATTATAAAACAGATATAATACTACTGATTATGAATATTATTAAAAAGTAATAATAATACTAACAACAATATTAAATGATGAAATTGAGTCTTCACAAACAAACAAACAATTATCTTACAATTGTTTTATGAATCTTAAATGAAATCTTACAAATGTGAACAGTATGATTCATAAAATACAATGATTACAAATGAATATAAAAGTTATAAAACAGATATAATACTACTGATTATGAATATTATTAAAAAGTAATAATAATACTAACAATACTAAATGATGAAATTGAGTCTTCACAAACAAACAAACAATTATCTTACAATTGTTTTATGAATCTTAAATGAAATCTTACAAATGTGAACAGTGTGATTCATAAAATACAATGATTACAAATAAAAATTAATACTAACAGATATAATAGCCTACTACTGATTATGAATATTACTAAAAAGTAATAATAATACTAACAACAATACTAAATGATGAAATTGAGTCTTCACAAACAAAAGTAGTTATTAGCCGGCACCTTGTGTCAAGATGATTAATGGCTTTGACCTTTGACCTTGCCCCTCCCTCTCCCCCCTCCTGCCCTTCCTGTTTCCGGGGTCACGGGTTAACCTTTGACCTACCCCCTCCCCGTGTCCTTCCGTTGACCCTCTGGCACCTGTTGTCATGGGTTAACCTTTGCCCCGTGATCAATCAAATTGAAGTTTAGTTTTGACCTTGTTGATCCGGCGATCAATCAAATTGAAGTTTAGTTTTGACCTCGTTGATCCGGCGATCAATCAAATTGAAGTTTAGTTTGACCCCATTGATGTTTTAGTGTTATAGATCAAATTGCCATTTAGTTTGGGGCCTGTTGAGGCCCATGTGGGAAATAACTCCGGAAGATTAGGTTACGGAATCCCCCCTCCCTGCCAGCCGGCCCCTTGTGGATCCTTGTCATACAAAACTTTTAAAAGTATATAAAATATATTTATTTTCCTAGTTTAACTAAAAAAGATGACAGAGCGTGTCACACGACCCGCCCCCACCCCTGAGCATTGTATATAAATGGGGTCAGGGTGCTGTACCCAGACCAGACCTGAAAGACGAAATATGAGCTACATGAGCATGAGCGGTTTATCCCCCCCAAATTCCCCCGAGGAGGGGTTGAGCAACAGGATGATGG
This sequence comes from Semotilus atromaculatus, assembly GCA_031834385.1. NCBI lineage: Eukaryota > Metazoa > Chordata > Actinopteri > Cypriniformes > Leuciscidae > Semotilus > Semotilus atromaculatus. The sequence goes on from JAULUF010000031.1 coordinate 536,652, forward strand.
AAAGTCTGACTATGGCTCCGAGAAAACCTTTCGGTCATATCCGTTTGACCAATTTTCTCCATGAAATTTCGGAATGGACTAAAGGTGAATTCATGCTGTCTGGCAACTGTGTATTCGGGTACAAATTTCATAAACCATCTCGGGTTGTTATGCTCTACACTACTGATGGTCCCGGGGAGTTTCAGCCGGGGGAAGACGCGTGCGTTGTTTTTCCCGAAAAAGACTGGTCTCTATTTTACAAATTTGTCTGGAAGGATCTGAACGACGCCGGAGAAGAGCCTTTGTACACGGCTGAGTGGGATGGTGTAACTCCGAATGTCCGGTACCGTGTGGTAGGCGACCATACTAATAAGAAGCCGAATGATGCTGTTTACATATTCTGCTGTAAAGACAAGACAAAGCTCAACAGCGCCCGGTCAGCGGTCATCCTGCCTAACGAGCATCACGATCTGTATGAAATGCAATTTTTGTTCAAGTGGGTGGATCTGGATCTGATGAGAAGTGTTTTTTCAACCATCAACAAATTGTTCAAATGGTGCGACATGCATGACGGATACAACAAAATCAAAGTGCAGCTGTTCCACCCTGAGAGATGTGTGCGCAGCCGAGCATTTGCTGCGCAGTCCGCCCCTATTCACTACAGCCATCCGAAAGCTCGTCTGGCAGACCCTCCCAAGCGTCGTTTTTAAGCGACGCCCCCTCTACTACACCTCCATAAATTCCGGCGAACCGACCCTTACAAGCAGCATATATAAACCATGGCTGAAGACGGCGGTACAGAACCAGCTCACGTGTGCAGCTGCGGAATCTCTTTCGACAGCATTCTCGACCCTGTCGACGTCAACCCACCCCTTCATATACAGACCAACGTCAACGACCCATCGGACATTCATGCAGACTGGGCTACGGCTAAAACTATCAATCGCCGCATAGACTTGGAACCGTGCTTTGAAAACGATTGGGCTCCCGGTAACATTATCAATCGGGGATTAGACTGGGATCCGCTCATCGAATGTGACTGCGGTCGTCCAAAACATTCAGCATCACCACCGTCATCTCCCGAAAACCCCTCATCTCCCGAAAACCCTGGATCTCCCGAAAACCCTGGATCTCCACCCGTGACTTATACCCCTCTAGATCAGCCCCGTTACGACGCTACAGACGGATGTTTCAACGACGTTGGATTCAAAATCATAAAAGCAGCGACCGTGGTTTTGCTGGAGCACATCATCGGCAAGAAACTGAAGGACGACTGCGAGGGATGTGCCATTGATCACCCAAGCCAGCTGCAACATTCCTGCCTGTTTGACCCTCCTAACTACTTCTTCGCCACACACTTTGATGAACTTTCAGTCACGCTGTTTAGACCCTATTTTCATACCATCATCTCTATCCTCCTGAGCCGTTTCGGGCTAAAATCTGAACCCGAGCGTATTGAAGGAACAGTCGGTACTATTCTGCACGAATTAAAAGACGAGCCATTCATCGGCGCTAAGCTAAAAGACATCAGGACAGTACTCTTGGACGAGTCCTACGAGGAAACAGTCTACGGCATTGTTGATCTCTGGGAAGGGCTCGCATTCTTAGTCGAGCTGTGACAACGCTAACTACATGGCTTATGACGACGCTAACTACATGGGTGTCGAGTGCAGTATGATGTACTTTACGAAATTCATGTTTAAAGATCATTACAAAGACCAGATGACCTGTCTGATGAAAAAGATTATTGAGGACGCATCACAATCTCCGTCCGAAATTCCGCGTGATGACGACACTACACGCGTAGCAAATCTCAAGAAAATGATGAAACATGTAAGAGGACTGAGTAATAATTCATGGTGCTCTTTGACCAGCATATGTCTTGATCCCGATGAACCAGCGTGGGTCCTGCTAAAAGAGGTTCTCAACATGATATACGAATCACCGCGTGAAATCCGTAACACCGATATGTTGTGCATGGTCACTTATGTAGTCGATGTATGTACCGAATTGATCAAGAAGTCAAACAGATGTGACAGTGACGATGAGGAGGAGTTGGCCGAACGTCGTCAATTGGTTAACAACGCTGACAAAATTGTCGGAATGTTTGCAGATTATATCCTAGACAGAAGCATGATGTCATGGCAGGCATGCCGCGATTTTCTCTTTTGGATGGATTCAGCAAATGTTATGTAACCCAAATATATAATTTTTATTTACCCTCTGCATGCAACATCGTTTTACTTTGATGTATTACTAACCATTATATCAAATTTACCTCATTTTTATTACTAATCAATTTTTTTACTTTCGTTCTATTAATACCATTATATCTATTCTTCACTATGTATATATTTGTAAAGTTTTTTAATAAAAGATTGCTTCAAATCACTCGTTTGAGTTATTCTTTCACAGCGGTTGAAACAGCAACAACATGGCTGAGCTCATGAAAGAGGCTTATTATACACCTTCCAATCCCGGTTCTTTAGGCGGTAAAAAACGATTAAAAGATGCCGTCTTAAAAGATACCGGAGTCCGTCTAAGCGATAATCAAGTTTCACAATGGTTGGCCGGCGAGGACGCTTACACGCTACACAAAACAGCCCCTGTAAATTATAAGCGAAACAGGGTGGTTGTCTACGGAGTCGACACCCAGTTTCAGGCCGATTTAGTGGACATGAGCGCCTATGCTAAACAGAATCATGGTCATAAATTTCTTTTGACTGTTATAGATGTATTTTCCAAGTATGCCTGGAGTCGCATATTGAAGAATAAGAGCGGCCCCGAGGTTACTAGGGCGTTCGAATCTATACTCGACGAGGGTCGTGTGCCACAGAAATTGCAGACGGATCAGGGCAAGGAATTTTTCAATAAACATTTTCAGGATGTCATGAAAAAGCACGACATTAATCATTTCGCTACCGCTACCGATTTGAAAGCCAGCGTCGTGGAACGATTTAATAGAACGTTAAAAAGTCGTATGTGGCGATTTTTAACGGCCACAAATTCCCAACGATACATCGATGTCTTACCGGACATAATGGAGGGGTACAACACCAGTTATCATCGAAGTATCAAAATGAGACCCGTGGACGTCAGCAGAGACAATGAGGGTCAAGTGTTTCAAAACCTGTACGGCGATATAAAGAAGATGGAGAAACCCATATTTAATTTCAAAGTCGGCGATATCGTGAGGATTTCTAAAGTGAGAGGTACGTTCTCCAAAGGTTATGAACAGAACTACACTGAAGAATTTTTCACCGTATCCTCGTGTATTCCGCGACACCCCCCAGTCTACAGACTCACGGATTATGACGGAGAAGTCATCGAGGGGGTATTTTATGAAAAAGAGCTGCAAAAAATAATTGTTAGTAAAAACAAATCTTTTAAAGTGGAAAAGATTTTAGGCCAGAAAAAACAAGGGAAATCTACGCTTGTTTTAGTGAAATGGTTAGGATGGCCTTCAAAATTCAATAGTTATATAGATAAAAAAACTCTGGTGGACTTAAAACACTCCGACGTTAACGGATGAGATCACACGAGGCAGGGATCGTCATGGAGGAGCACGGGTTCTACGTCACGTTACCGTGTAATGCATCGTCGGCGGTTTATCCGGGAAACATCATATCCAGCTATACAACGCGGCTAGCAAAAGCTATAGACTTAAAAGGACATTGGGAAGTCGGACTAGCCGAGATCGAATATCCTAGAAGCTGGTATAGCTTTAACGACAAAGAGAGCTACTTCACCGTGAACATTGAGCCGGACGGTGATGCGTTTAAAATAAACAAATCGATCCAATTAAACATAACCTGTGGGTACTACCCGAATATACGAGCCATCATCCGAGTTATAAATCAACTTATCCCAAATTATGGGGTATTGACTCACGATGAAATAAAAAACAAAGTGTTTCTGACTGCAAAACCCAACATTTCACTCTACTTCCGAGGGAGGCTCGGCATTATTTTAGGACTAACGAAGGGGATCTATCTCGGACGATCGATCGACCATAAAGTAGCAGATTTTACCCAGAACATCATAACATACGCTCCTCATCAAGCCGATATCAACGGAGGGTTCTACACATTATACGTTTACACGGACATTATCCAATATCAAGTGGTCGGCCATTCTCACGTACCTCTTTTGAGATGCGTACATATATCGGGTAAAACCAACGACACGGTCATTGCTAGATACGACAAGCCGCATTACGCATCGATCAGCAAGGACCACATCACAGACATCACCATAGAAGTTAAGGACGATCAAAACCATAAAGTACCTTTCACTTACGGGAAAGTCGTCGTAAAACTGCACTTTAAACCAAAAAATAATTATATTCTTTAAATATGAGTTATTATAGACCCAGAGAGACCTCAGACTATGTCAGCTACTACCAAAATCAGGCCGGAGGGGGGTTACCGGGCTATGCCGGGGGAGGGGTTATGTATGGGGCGGGGCTAGGGGGTCTTTTCAGAGGTCTGTTCAGGATGGCCATTCCTCTGCTAAAAAGAGGCTTTAGCATCGCAAAACCCCATCTAAAATCAGCCGCTAAAAATATAGTATCCGACGTCGTCTCCAACGTATTGACCCGTTCGCAGAATGATAAAGCTCAAGACGGCTCCGGTCTGATGGTCATGGCTCGTAAGATGATGTCTAAACCGCCGGGGGCGAGGAGGCGTGGTCATCGAGTAGCTAAGACGAAGAAGAAAACAACACACGGTGGAAAGAAGCACTCAGTCGTACGTAGAAAGCGTAAGAAGTCTGTTAGTCGAAGAGTGTCGGTCAAGAGATCCGCAAAAACCATATTCTAACATGGCGTTACTGCATCGTATGTCGGGAGAATGCATCAAGTCCGAGTTGGACTTATTTACCGTACCGATGACGCAGACAGTGATTGAGAAAAGCAGCTATTTAGAAGTTACCCCATTATCGGCTCTTTCACAATCTGCGCCGATTGAGTTTTTTATCGCGGGCAACGGCGATGATTATGTGGATCTCAATAACACGATGCTCTATCTACGGGTGAAAATCACGAAACCTGACGGCGGAAACATAGATGCGGATGCTAAGGTGGGGTTGATTAATTACCCGGGAGCTACAATATTTTCGCAAGTGGACGTGACACTCGGTGATCGGCTGATATCTCAAAGTTCAAGCACTTACCCTTACCGTTGCATCATGGAGAGTCTGCTCAACTACAGTAAAGATACGTTGGAAACTATTTTCAACGCGGGTCTGTTTCACAAAGACAAAGCAGGCTTTATGGATGCGGCTGACCCCGCAGGGGGTAATACTGGATTGACAAAGAGATCGGGGTATACCGGCGAAAGCAAGGAACTGGAACTGCTTGCCCCCATACACAGCGATATATTCTTCCAGGAGAAATTGATGATAAATGGGGTCGATATTAAGATACGTCTTATTCGAGCAAAAGATGAATTCTGTCTGATGAGGGCCGACGACGTGGATTACAAATTAAATATACTGTCGGCATCCCTATTTGTCAAGAAAGTTTCTGTATCACCACCGGTCAGACTGGCTCACGCCCATGCATTACTTTCGACCACGGCCAAGTACGCCGTCGATAGGGTCAGTCTAAAAACCTTCTCAATACCTGCAGGGTCACGCATTTTGAATCAAGAAAATCTGTTTTTAGGAAGTCTGCCAAAGGCTATCGTCATTGCTATGGTCGACAATGACGCATTCACCGGTTCCTACAGAAAAAATCCATTCGCTTTCAAACATTACAATCTGGAATTCTTAGCCGTCTACGTTGACTCCCAACAATACCCCGCTAAGCCTCTACAGCCTAATTTCGACGATGGTCTGGCCGTACGTGAATTTTATCAGCTAGCGATGACGACCGGAAGACACCTTAAAGACCAGTCGCTCTCTATCGACAGAAATGATTTCATGAACGGATACACACTTTACGCATTTAACCTCACCCCGGATGAAGAGTGTGGTCAGCACATCTCCCTCGTCAAGTCCGGGACCATCAGAGTCGAAGCTCGTTTCAGACGACCGCTAGGCAGTACGGTAAATTTAATAGTCTACGCTGTGTTTGATAGTATCATTGAGGTGTCTAACCGCAGACAGGTACTGATCGACTACTATTGAGATGAACACCCTACAACTCACCGCTATCATGGATAAAATTACATGCGGGACTCATTTTCTCGGGGTTCTACCGAGCGACCAGCTGCCCAAAAAACCCCTGAGGCTCTTGCCGTCATTATCGATCATTAATACCGATCCTGCCCACCTACCCGGTGAGCATTGGGTTGCCGTTTATTTGCCCGAAGACGGGCAGACATGTTTTTTCGACAGTTTTGGTAACCCCCCAAACAGTACCCGTTTTCCAATCAGCATCGATAACTTTCTAGCAACCAACGGCGTGTCCGTATTATATTCAGGCAGACGAGTCCAGGATTATTCGTCGGATACCTGTGGACATCACTGCGTGTTTTTTCTATATCATTTAGCCAAAGGTTACGACTACACCCATGTGATGAAACTATACACGGATGACTATATTAAAAATGACAAAATGGTGTCTCTGTTTGTGAAGAGATTAAGACCGTATGTTTGTAATGATAAAATGTTATCCTGTATCGACTGTGTGCAAACGTGTTTGATGTATAAATAAAAAAAATCTTAAAACCATTATATTTTCATCGTCTTTTATTTATTCATAAGATACATATTAATGTACACACATTAATAATCCATCCATCGTTTTCGACGGATAGTCGGTGATTTAGACACTGAATCGTCGCTCTCTGGAACCACGGACCGTGAATATCTCTGCGCTTTTTTAGAACGTCTACCAGAGGCTGGGGTGTCGGGTTTATTCTTTAGAGAATTAATCATGCTCCTGACCTGCTGATTCGGCACCGTAGAAAAAGGAATGTTTAATTCGGCAAAAGCCTGTAGAAACTCAGTCCATCCTAGAGGTCTCCGGTCATTGCGCACCTTTTGTGGGGCCGTCACATTTTTTAACAAATCGAGCATGTGTGAACCTTGTATGGGTTTCCCCCTGAACACAAACTCCCCCGATTCGTTCCAAGCGCTGAGTCCTTTAGCTTTAGACATCTTGTCTAATATGTATCTACTGTTTTTCACACTTCTCGAAGGCACATTCTTCAGAACTTCCTCCACCACATTAGTCTCACCAACGTCTTCAACGCTGCTAGCAGCCGATTGTTCATATTTAAGCTTGGGATCACTAGGGGGTAACGAAAGTGTTAAAACACTGTTCTCACGATCGCCTTGTCTAACGATGGTCAAAAACCTGGTTAGGGTATTTGAGTAAAGTTTGGCTTTGTCGTAGGGATTCAAATCAGACCGTTGTAAAATATTTCTTATGCTCCCGTCCAAATCGTTTTCCACACTCTGCTGAATGTTCTCGCGAACATTTTCAGTTTTCAACTTATCCAGTTGATGCTGCGGTACTAAATACATCTTCTCGGCATAGTCCATCCTATCGATTGGTTATCAGGTTCGAAAGAAATGGAAGTGCTATACTTAGCAGAGGTAGAAGGAACCCTCCCTTCTGGTTGAAGACTCGTTTCTTGGCCGCTATGCCAATTTTTTTATCGGCTACAAATTTGATTTCCGCTTTTCTCCTTTTCAGTTTTTGGTACTGTTGTCGATTGACCGGAATCGTGCCATAGAGGATGTTAAGCGCCAGTTCACACAGTGATAAAATGAAATCGTCGGAGGCCGATTGTAGAATAAGGCGTCGTTGTTTAGGAGACGCTTTATGTAGCAGTTTCAACACCGGGAGATGTTTACAAAGTCTAGCGGACATGACGATTGATCACGTTCTTCTTTTTTTCGGGATATAAACCACCTGACGATCGGAAAGCAACCCTGTTCTGAGTCGGTACTGCTCCGGAGTTTTTGCTTTATAGTCTATCATTAGGTATCCGAAAGATCGGTTGACTGCGTCATGATAACACTCCATAAAGTATTTTGCATTTCCCGGGTACATTTGTCGTCCTAGCAGAGCTACTTGATTGACGTCCCGAGGGTTTTTAAACAAAATAATATAATTGGCGTTTAAGCTGATGGTTCGACTGGACTTGCCCTGTACAAATAAATTTTGCACTATATAGATTGCACTGAGATTGCGGTGATGGACATACTGTGTAAAGACGCGCTGGAGTTCCAGGTTGGCGCTAGCTTGTTGCATCAAATCATCCACGATGAGCAGATTTGCTTTGTGAACGGGGAGTAAATCATCATCATTCAGACTCTCGGGTATTCCTTGTACAAATTTAATGTTATACAATTTCAGTAAATCGTCATACAATGTCTGCCAGCAATCATACAACCATACAATGTTTTCAATTTTCTTGGAGATTATAGTCAAACCTTTTTCCAACAAAAGTTTTACAAAATAAGACTTTCCAGAATTGGACGGTCCGCTTACAACGCAACTAAATGGGTGTTGAAGTCTGAAATCAAAATCGGAAACATCCAACAACCCTCTGTGCATCATCTGATCAGTAGCCATAAGGGAGTGTGGTGAAATCGGGCATAAGCCTGCGTTTATTGTACACCACCTTAAACCTTTTAACGACTGATTTGTTGTGCAATGTGAGAGACTTTTTATTCCTCACAATGTTTTCAGTGTGAGCCAGGATGTATTTGGTACCATCGTGCGACGTCACATAGCCGTCAACCAGACCAATTAGGGATTCCAGACAGATGGCTCGGGAATTCTTTGCATTCAAAGTGACACCCTTGGCCTTCATAGACACTTGACCTTTGGCGGTGCGAAAACCATAAGATTTAGGGCCGCTAGAGCAAAACTGAGTAATATAGTCGCCCGCGTCTATTTCGCTCGTCAGATCCCCCAAATAATCCCCTAGAGGCGGCTCCCAGTCTCCGTCCCTAGACACAAAGATGACTGAATCCGTATCTGAGTATAGAAGTCGGTCGCCGAGCCTGTCCATCAATTCGTACAATTCTAGTCTGGCATGAGCCGTTGTAAACGCCCCTATAAACACATTAACGTCGCGGGCCTTGCAAACATCGTCTTTGTCCGGTTTATGTTGAACTAGAGCTACGTCGTCTGAGACGAATGTGAAATAGGACAACCTGTCGGTATTGCCAAAAACGATACTGGTGAAATCTTCGGGCTCGCTCACCAGAGACGTTTGAGGTAGGTTCTGTCTTAAAGAGAAGCGTCCCCAAAGCGAATTCAGAATTAATTTAGTGATGGCCCTCTGGGCGGCGTTGTACTTGATTTTTTCGGGGTCGAGTTGAATCCCCTCTTTCTCAAAATAGTCGCGAATGTAAGTCGCTTTCTCAGCGTCCGTGACAACGTTCGACGGGTACCCGGAGGCTTGTTGCTTCAAACGCAGAAACGTTTTTACATAATCGACAAACAATGTGTCTGACCGTTGTGGAAAATGCCAAACCTCGTCTATTTTGACCACCGCATAACCCTTTTCGACGGCTTTTAAAAGCTCGATGCTAACCCATGTCCCCGAGAGAGATCTTTCCTGATCTGTGTGACTACAGCTCGTGGTCTGGTTTTCCTCGCGAGCGCACGTACTACATAATGGGAACATGAGTTTTCCTCCACATCGGTAAGGGAGAACCGGATGGAGTAATTTGCGGGGAGGGAGCACAGTCGCTTTGATAAGTCCGTAATAATTTTCGATCGGTTCAAAATCTTTGAAAATTATTTGTGGATGCTCAATCGGATAGGCTTTCGTAGCCTGGCAAAAGGGGTAGAGACTGGTGAAATCGAGGTACTTTATTTTCTCGCCTTCAACCACCTGGTGATAGAGTTTATAAGCGTTGGTTCGACCTCCAAACAACGCGTCTCTCGGTTTCAATCTCTCTGGGGCCGAATAATCGCTCATAAATTCTATCACGCAGGGATCGGTCTTTTTCATTTTGTTCCATTCGCATTCCCATAGAACCTCGATTTGCAGTCCGTACGCGTTCTGCAGAATTTCAACCTTATCGTTAAACTGTCTCCTGAGAACCCCATAGGGGACAGCCGACAAGGGGTGTCTCTGATGGGGTTCGAAGCGACAACAGTGACCATGGTGAACACAGCCGTTATATTCTAACCCGTGCTTCACTCCCTCGTGTTCATAGTAACCATCTAGAAAGTACTTACCGAACGATACTTCGCCGTGGTTGACGGCGTGGTGTAAGTCCACGTTTCGAGTCTTTTTGACATACTCGAGCCATTCAATCGAACCGGATGAATAGGTCTTGCTCTGTTGGACGTACGCATTGCTGTGAGTGAGAGCCAGCGTATTTTTCTTGAGATACTGTGTTTTGAACACCCCCATTGCGCAACTTGCTAAAGTTACGAAGGAAAAGGGATCTAATTTTGCGCATTCGATGAACGACTTTCGATATTTCATACAGCCTTCGCGTAATAAGACCACGTCGTTAACGCCGTACTCGTACAGCTGTTTCCTGAAGTCAAACCACTTACCCTTAACCGTGGCGTACCAAGCATCGAACTTTTCCTGCTCTTTGTCCGACATGTTATCGTAGTTGTAAAACTTTTTGTCAGGGTAAGGGCCTAAATAGTTCTTATTTTCGACCGTGTTGAACAGATGGGGAAAATAGCCTTTTTCACGCGCCGTTAAGTCTAACGCCGCTGGCATTTTCGCTAATGCCATAGGAAAGAATGAGAAACTATCGATATATCGTTGCTCAAACGATTCGTCGTACATGTACATTAATTTACATCCCTGCATAATAAGTTCAAGAGGAACGCCTATTTTGCAAAAATACTCGAGAATTAGAAAGGCATCAAATCCGGAGGAGTAATGTGCAATGAAGCAGTAACCTTCATATCGTGGCTGTCTGAAGCGTTTGATTAGTCTAGCAATACATTTAGTACCGCGCGCGACAAATTTCTCTCCTCGGAACGTGATCGCGCAAACAAAATTAGCCACGTGTCTACCATTTTCATAGCGTGTTTCAAAATCGTAGAAGATGTATTTCTCGCATAATTCCTTAGGTGCTAAGGGCTGTATGAAGCATTGATGCGACCCTTCATCCGGCAAAATTTCACGGCAATGCCTGCATTTGTCCGGAGCGCATATGTGGGGGTTTTTCTTATTTCCCGGTTTAACTATGTATCGTCGGTTACATAGCTGGCAGTATTTTATAACACTGCAGGCGGGGGCTTCATGGCCTGGAGGCGGATTTTTTTTATGCATTTCGAAGCAATAGCGCGATTTACAGTAGCGGAAGCACTCTGAACAGTGAATGAGTCTTTTAGGGAAGCTGTAACATTCGGCCCCGAAGCATATGTTACATACGTGCTTACATTGATGGTCTCTGCGACGGTTGTAACTTTTATAGCAAAATTCACACACGTATGACGAACCGATGAACGCGGGGAGATTCAAGATCATGTAGTAATGCTCGTTATCGAGATAGAGGTGCACCGTTTTGGGGTGGGGTTCGTCGTTATTTTTGTACGTTTCTAAGACCGAGGCATTTGATCTGTGAAATACGACAATTTTAATGTCTAGCGCACGTTCAAACGAGGCTATATTGCTAAAAGAGATTGAATCTTGGCATGAGAAGCCTGCGCTGTTTTGGATGGCACCTGCCAGTTTTTCTAACTCGCTCTCGGGGTGTTGGGGGTTAAGAAAACGGGCGAGGCAAATGGAGAAACACAAATTATTTGAAATATTTGTGGGGGAAAATAAACTCGTTTTTTTTCGTTTAACGACCTCGTCAACAGCCAGATCCGTCAGTTTACGGCGACCCCCACCCTGTCGGTTCAAAACAACAGACGCGTCAATTTCTACAGCGGAATCCGATAATAACTGATCTTGGCTCTGTAAAACTTTTTCAATTTGATCGTAAAGTAAATCGGCGTCGTAATTATTGCCCGGTGTTAAAACAGCGCTGATGGGTATTTGTAGACTAGGAGCCGAGACGGTCATATTAATCACGGGGTGAATTCCCCCAATATCTCTAGCGAAGGTCACAAGCTCGCTCAGCGTATCGTGCAAGTAGCGGTGATAAACGGCTAAATCTGTAGAGTTAATTCGGCGCAGGTTCATGGATCTTCTCAATGACACGCTATTGAAACGAGGTCTTGGTATTACGTGATATCCGTTAACGTACCCACCTTCGCGAATAAGCGCATCAATGGCGGGCGGACTTAATCGCTCATCGCGTGGACTATCGACGCTAGCTATAAAGGGTACATCATTGGCGGTAGGATGTTCTGCGCTGTCAGGATCTTTAGGTCTATCAGTGTCGGAGACGGGATTATTTAAAACACCGCCGTATTGCCCAAACGAATCATAGAGATTAATATTTGGATTTACGGCTAGTTCAAAAAGATCCAAATTAGTAGAGGTTGATGGTGGTTCTACATCGAGATAGTGTTCTAAAGAATCGGGGAGCAAGCTTACCATTTCAGCCTCGTCATGTGATAGGTCCGATTGGTCTGGATGACATACATCTGTAAAGAAGCATTTTGAACCATCCATTTCAGACTAGCATACAATAATCACACAGTATAAAAATCAGCAAGTATAACACATAAATGAAATATTACAAATCATAGCGTATAGATGACATATAAAAGACATGAGATATAAAAATCAGAGTATAACAAACAGATGAAATATTACAAATCAGAGTATAACAAAACAGATGAAATATTACAAATCATAGCGTATAGATGACCTAAAAGGCATGAGATATAAAAATCAGAGTATAACAAACAGATGAAATATTACAAATCAGAGTATAACAAAACAGATGAAATATTACAAATCATAGCGTATAGATGACCTAAAAGGCATGAGATATAAAAATCAGAGTATAACACTTGAGATATAAAAACATGCATGCAATATTACACAACACAATAACGTATAAAAATCAATACATAATGGTTTTGAATTTCAGACTAGCATACAATATTCACACAGTATAAAACACAAAATAGGAATTACAAATATAAAATCAGGCATGAACTCATAGCGTATAAATGGAATTTAGAGGAGTATAAAAAATCAATACATGGAATTTAGAAGAGTATAAAAAATCAATACATAATGATTTTGAATTTCTGACTAGTATACAATATTCACACAGTATAAAACACACAAAATAGGAATTACAAATATAAAAACATGCATGAACTAATGACGTATAAATGGAATTTAGAAGAGTATAAAAAATCAATGCTATGGGCCTACAATGTAATACAAATAGATAAACTCATCTATGAGCTTTCGTCAATGATGGTTAGAATCAGATGGTGAAAAGCGAGCATTATCTCACTATGCTGACCGCTTAGCATGCGAAAGTTTCTAGCAAAATCGGCACGGGTCTCTGTTTGCATAATATGAATACGTCTGAATATTTCATCGACCACATCCTGAATAAAGCGATCCTGGACATCCAATCTGCTATGTGTCTCTAGCTGTGAGGACCTTAGCTCGTTGTGAAATGCAACTAATCTGCTAGTGTTTTCGATTTGAGCTTCATGTATAGAATTCATTTTGTTGTTTACATCACGAAACTGTTCCCCCACTGTATCTAATGAATTAATGAGTCTACTGATCAGTGCGCTGTCGACGGGTGCTGCATCGACGGGGTGAGGCGTTGCCGCAACTTCTTCAACATCGATCTCTTCCGACGACGACGACGACGATTGCGGAGAAGAATATGGCGTTTGACCAGCGCTTGCGGCAGTCACCTGTCCGGGTTCACTCGTCCATGAACTCTGCTCCCATGCGTTGAGTCTTTGGGTGTCCCAGCTAGCTACATCGCTCGCTGCATCATCGTCGTGTCCACCGTCCTCTGCTGTGTAGAGATATAATACATATAAATGATATGACATAATCTCAGTTTTAATACTAATAATGTTGATAGACTTACCATGAAACAGCTCGGTCTCAGTGCTGGTCGGGGGGCTGCGGAACTCAGTTTTTCTAATCTTTCTCGGTGGTTCGTCGCATGGCTCAGGACCGGAGTCTAAAGCCAAAACTCTAGGGCCTGTTTGATTACTGGCCTCTCCCAATGTAGAATCTGGTACAATGGTCGGGGGTGATGATTGTTCGTCCTCGCTGTCAGTGTCTTGAGTGAGGTCGACAAAACCAGGCGGAGTGACAAATCTTATGAAATCTAAAAAATAAAAAATAATCATAATTAGTTCATTTTCCCATAAGTATTAATACAACATTATGACGAAGATGTTTACCAACAGCTGGGCTGTCTGCATCAAACCCCCGTGCAGTCACTGTGAAATACAAAAAGACAAAATTAAAAATAGATTCATTTTAATTTATAACATATATTAAAAATTGTATAAAGACAAATTTATTTTAATTTATTTTAATTTATAAGATATGATCTTACACGAATTAATGACTTCGAAAGCGCTCAGCTCAACGTTCGAGTCTGTGGAGAGAAATGCCTGTTATGGTTAAAAGACAAATGTGAGCTGTTTTATAGGTGTCTGGTTGATGACGCCACAAAAACACACACACACACACACACACACAGACACACACACACACACACACACACACACACACACACACACACACACACACACACACACACACACACACACACACACACACACACACACACACACACACCCAAAGATGCATAACCGATTAAAATTTTTTATTAATCATAAATAAAAATCTATAACATTGAATCCTAAAATTAATTGTTTAAACATATATATATATATATATATATATATATATAAATCATAACAACATTTAACCTTTAACATTAGGATGAGTAAAATGGTCAATACTGAGTTCTGTCCCCCTTTTCACTGTAAAAATCGCATGCTATGTCATCTCCAGATCGCTAGGGGCAATATTTTCCCGTGTGTATATAACATTCCCATTCCGCCCCACTAGAGGCGCTATTTACCGGAAAAGAAGCAGTTGGACCTCCGACCCGCTAGAGACGCTATTTAACGGCCAATTGAATGCAGTTTGACCTCCAGATCGATAGAGGGACAATGACGCTTTTTGACATTGCTTAAACATAACCGTTACGGGAAAAAAGCGAGATTAAATCATTAGTATTGCATTATCTGAAAGATATAAATACAAAATCAATCGATATAGAATATGTAACAATGTTTACGAGCACTTACTAGCGATCATAATGTGTTAAGCGTGGGCTAACCGGACGTCCGAGTAATTTCATAATAAAAGTCTATGGGTATAATTTACCCCCAAAATAGTTTTACGATGATATTTAGCACCGAAGTCACTATCAATAGAGAAAATCACAGATATAGTCGTATATTGTTATTGCAAAAACCACGTGTCAAAGAATGTTAAGCTAAAACATGAGGTTACAGACCGTTATGTCTAACAGGACGTTCGCGTATTTTCAGAATAAAAGCACGAAATAAACACAGATAAAACCGACATTGTAGATTTTAGTTACATTAGATAAAACAGCATTGTGATCAACCAAACATAGCATAACTTGAAAAATGTATATCAACTCATTGGTATATTATAAAAGCACGAAATAAACACAGATAAAACCGACATTGTAGATTTTAGTTACATTAGATAAAACAGCATTGTGATCAACCAAACATAGCATAACTTGAAAAATGTCAACTCATTGGTATATTAATATAGCAATTACAACGATCCAGCGGCTTAATGGAGATAAAAACAGCAATAACATAACATATTTAAATAAAAGAATAATGTATAATGTTTAAACATTATTTTAAATAAAAGAATAATCTATAAACACTATTTTAAATAAAAGAATAATCTATAAACACTATTTTAAATAAAAGAATAATCTATAAACACTATTTTAAATAAAAGAATAATCTATAAACACTATTTTAAATAAAAGAATAATGTATATAGATTATTTTAAATAAAAGAATAATCTATAAACACTATTTTAAATAAAAGAATAATGTATATAGATTATTTTAAATAAAAGAATAATCTATATACATTATTTTAAAATAAACCAGCATTGCATAGAGAAATAAATATAGAAAAAACTTACTTCTAGCCATGGCCCTTTGAGGAGATGTCTGGAGAGGAGAGCTTCAGCTGGATCTTTTGGTCAGGAAATAAATTTGGAAGAAGAAGGATGCCATGGTCTATTTATAAGATTGAAGATTGGAATGTGGACACCTTTTGGCTCTTACAGCCTATTGTGGATACGGCTTTTAAATGACCACAAGATGGAGCCATTGTTCTATGAATGTTTTAGGTTTCACCAAAGACTATGACCAGAACTAAACGGAAGAATTTTCACCTCCTCATGAACTCAGTATATGCCTTATGGCTACGTATTTCATTCACAGACAAGTCACGCTCTTCCATCCGTATCGACCTTTCTAAGTTTTTTATTAGACCCGTGTTTCTATGGTGCAAGTGTGAGCGGTTGTCCTGTTTTGAAGATAGGACAATTGCTGTTATGTTCACCCTTTGTATTTTTCAAAGAGTAATAAAACGCTAATGACATCCGTTTTCTCACGCTCATTACCGGTACATAGACAAGCACACATACACACAAGACCCTAGGTCAAGCGGGGCAGGGGAGTGCGAAATTTAAGGGGGAAAAACACATGTTTTTCAACATGATGAAATAGATGATTTTATCTGGTTTATATACTTTTAAATGCGCCATGCTATTTTGATTTAAATGATCAATAATATTTTACCTAACTGTCACAGAGACCGAAACAAGCAGACACTACAGTCCTGTCAGATGGTGGGGAGAGAGAGAATCACTCGGGGTGTTTTTTAATCAGCTGAAAAGTAAGGGCATTTTTATTTATCTCTTTTGTGGTTTTTGAAAATATCTGGGATCAGTAAGATGTGTATTTTAAAGAAGCGGATGGTTTTCAACTTCGGTAATTTAACAAGATTTTTAATGAACAGAATGTTGCTGTCAAATATTTTATAACCATTTCATTTATATACTTTTAAAGATCAATGTTTTTCAACTTTAGTTATTTAGTAAGATATTATATACTTTTAAAGATCAATGTTTTTCAACTTTAGTTATTTAGTAAGATATTATATACTTTTAAAGATCAATGTTTCTCAACTTTAGTTATTTAGGGAGATATTTGAGGGAGTGAGTGAGGGAATGAGTGAGGGAGGGAGCGAGGGCGGGTGGGAGGGATGGATAGTGTGACACACACACACACACACACACACACACACACACACACACACACATACACACACACACACACACACAAAGATGTATAACCGATTTAAAAATTGTATTAATCATAAATAAAAATCTATAACATTGAATCCTAAAATTAATTGTTTAAACATTTCATTTATATACATTTAAAAGATGTTTTTCAACTCTAGCTAGTGTGAGACATATTCACCTCACTTTCATTGTCCAGCAATGAGCTCAGGAATGTGAAAGCTACCATGTGTCAAACACAGTCTGGTTCAGGGCCTGTCAGATGCTGGGGAGAGAGAATCACTCGGGGGATTTTTATCTAAAAATATTTTATCGAATAGTAAGATATTTATTTTAAATGAACAATGTTATTTTGCCTAACTGTCCCACACACACACACACACACACACACACACACACACACACACACACACACACACACACACACAAACACATACACACACACACACACACACACACACACACACACACACACACACACACACACACACACACACACACACACACACACACACACACACACAAACCATGCACGTTCTTTTTTAGTTAAACTAGGAAAATAAATATATTTTATATACTTTTAAAAGTTTTGTATGACAAGGATCCACAAGGGGCCGGCTGGCAGGGAGGGGGGATTCCGTAACCTAATCTTCCGGAGTTATTTCCCACATGGGCCTCAACAGGCCCCAAACTAAATGGCAATTTGATCTATAACACTAAAACATCAATGGGGTCAAACTAAACTTCAATTTGATTGATCGCCGGATCAACGAGGTCAAAACTAAACTTCAATTTGATTGATCGCCGGATCAACAAGGTCAAAACTAAACTTCAATTTGATTGATCACGGGGCAAAGGTTAACCCATGACAACAGGTGCCAGAGGGTCAACGGAAGGACACGGGGAGGGGGTAGGTCAAAGGTTAACCCGTGACCCCGGAAACAGGAAGGGCAGGAGGGGGGAGAGGGAGGGGCAAGGTCAAAGGTCAAAGCCATTAATCATCTTGACACAAGGTGCCGGCTAATAACTACTAACAAACAAACAATTATCTTACAATTGTTTTCCTTAACATTATGTTTTGTCCTTTACGGTGTCATGTTCATTAAACCCAAATATCTCAGCTAACCTGCTGCCGACGGCACAGTGAATAAACCACGTTCACGGATTATAGAGTTGAGGTTTTTCTTGATATTTAAAAAATAACTCTCTAAACCTTTGATCGGTTCATAATTTGAGTAAACAACATCCATAAAAGCCTTAACCATTTTTTGATCACTACAGTCATGTTCATATTTTGTAAACTCTAATTCACAATCTTTAACGTCCTTATTGTGCATAAAACAGGCACTTGGATGATGTATCCCAGCAGTCATATAACAACAAGCTAAATTATATTCAGCACGATACCTGAAAATGTTAGAATCGACCTTGTAAGTCTTGTATTTCTTCAGCAAGTTATCCAGGTCCTGTAAATACAAGCCGATGGCAGCTTCGATAGCCTTAAGATAGTCCTTTGCAGGTTTACCAGTCTGAATATTCAGGCGAGCCTCATGGATCAGCATCTGGACGTGGAAGGCGGCTCCGTTGACCCAGATCTTGAACCCACGGGTCCTCATCTGTCCGTCCAGCTGCAGGGAGTTTCTGAGGCTGGTGAGATCGTTGCTCAGCTGCTTTTCCAGTCTACTTATTTCCTCCAGTAATCGTTGCTCATTGTCAATGTACATTTCATGGCGTCTCAGATACTCTGACATTGTGTCTCGGACTCTCGAAGCTTTCTCTTCCCCAAACACACGTTGTAACAGGCTGTATGTGTGCTCTCTTTTCTGAGTGCTGCTCGTGGTGGTGATGATCTCTATGATCAATGAAATCACCAAAGCTCCAAGTCCAACAGCATTCGGGAGTGTAGTCATCGGGCCCCAAACGGACCCCAGCCTGCCGACGTAGCCTGGCACTGATTTGGCCATGTCAGACTGAACCTGCAGCACAGCGTTAGAGTCGGAACCAGAATATTTCCACAGAGACTCATCTATGCCCACATCTGGTAAGAGGCATGGTTTAGAAACAGCACTGTGATAAAACGAAAGAGCTTCCGATTCATAATTTGGTGTTGAGTCGGTTTGGCCCATGATTTTTCCTCTCGATCTGTAAGTAGTGATGTTACGTGTGACACCGAAGCTTGCTTCAAACTCGAACGGTCCTTGCAATGAACCACTACTTCGGAGCTTGTATCATTACGTCACTAGTCACGTGAAAATGACGTCTGAAGCAAACACACTAGGCTTGTATGGAGCGCGATCGGGGCCAATAGTCTGTTTACGGAACGCGTGAAATTTGACCGCGTCAACACGCACTGTTTGTTCGCGTTAACGCGGCAATTTTTTACGTGTTTCTTTTGAACGTGTAGACACGCTCATTCTGGTCGTGTTAAGGCGTCAGTTTTCGTCGCGTTACTTTAGTGCGTGTAAAGACGCACAGTTTTACCATGTTAAGACGACCAATTTGAACGTGTTTCTTAACGCGCACATTCTGTACGTATTGAAGTGTAATATTTTAGAAAAACAGACTTACTTTAAGATGTAGCCTTCCTACATATTAATCATTCAGTTTATTGTGGCATTGCTTTACTGACTACTGTGCTAGAGTAAAGTAATGTTACATTGTATATTAAGTAATGCTAATTATAATACAATTATTATAATCTTTATGGGTTATTATTTGTTTTTGTTTTAAGTTATAATTTCCAAAAGTATTAGGCTAACTTACACAGCACACATTTATAACTAAACACACACACACACACATACATTTATTCACTTTCACATAGCCTAATAATGTTTTGTAATTTGTACACATAGCCTAATAATGTTAAATAATGGTTGTATAGTTTCTGCTGTTCTGTCTGTATTGCAGCAACATCATCTTGGCTGCTGCAGGCTGATGAGTGCTACAATAAAATTACTACATTATATTTAACATGGGTTTTGATATTCATTATATTTTTATTATGAATATGTTATTTACCCATACACTTGTCTTTAGGGATCCATAAGTTATAGTGGCAAGAATAACTTAGGTAAATATTTAGGGGCGGTTTCCCAGACGGGTTTATATTAAGACAGGAGTTTAATTCATGTTTAATTCATGTAATTCATGTTTTTAAAACACAGATTAACCCTTTGATGCACAACATGGGTCTAAAATGACCCGACTGAGTTTTCATTTTCTATATCTTTGCAAGAAATTAATTTAATCATTCAGCATTCCAGGTATTCCTCAATTAACTTGTTTTAGATCATTAAAAATCCTAATTGAAATTTTTCATTTCTTACTTTTCGAATAAAATTGTTTTTGTATCGCAACCCTTCTAATGCGCAACATGGGTCTAAAAAGACCCGTATTCATTTCCTATGTTATTTCATGCATGGCTGAGTGTTTTTTTGCTGAATCTTTAAAATATATCTATTTTATCATTTGTTATTCCAGGTATTCATTAAATATCTTGTTTTTGATTTCCACAAATCATTATGTTTTTGTTTCCTTTCTTACTTTATAAACAAACACAGTTTTTGTATTTCTACATTTTTTTTTACATACATGGGTCTAAAAAGACCCGTATTCATTTCCTATGTTATTTCAGTGATGGCTGAGTATTTCTTTGCTGAATCTTTAAAATATATGTTTTTTTTTTTTTTGGTAACACTTTATTTTGATGGTCCCTTTTGAATATTCTGTTGATTGTAACTTTGCAACTACATGTCAACTAACTCTCATTACATGACTATAAGTAACTTTGCAACTACATGTCAACTTATTCTAACCCTAACCCTACCAGTCTATTACTCTACTAACACTCTACTGAGAGTTAGTAGACATGTAGGTGCAAAGTTACTTATAGTCAACAGAATGTGTTAAAGGGACCATCAAAATAAAGTGAAACCGTTTTTTTTTATTTATTTTTTTTATTCCAGGTATTCATTAAATATTTTGTTTTTGATTTCCACAAATCATTGTGTTAATGTTTCCTTTCTTACTTTATAAACAAACCGTTTTTTTTTTTTTTTCTACATCAATTTTACATACATGGGTCAAAAATGACCCATATAGAAACCTTTGATATTTGCACATTGTTGCAAGTAGGAACATTTACTGCAGAATACTATTCACCTGCCACACATTTCACAACTCAATACGGCTGCTTTTGTATATTTGATGCAAGTCTTATTTTATTTTAACCACAGAAAATATTTTATATTTTGTAAAAGATGGACATAATATTTGAATATTAGGCTATGGTTATCTTGACCTTGTAATCCTAGAAAGAAATTACTTGTGAGAAGGAGAAACATGTCCAACACTATTAACTATAGCTAGCTGGTGACATATTCTAGCTAGCTAATGTTAGCTAAAACAAGATTGTATTTTAAAGCTTATTTACATGTAGAAGGCCTAATAGTACAGATGCCGCTGTACCCGTGTGATTTTATTTTGTTTGTTTTGTATTTTCTTTTATTAAATCACATTCACCACAATTCAATACAGTTACATAGTTTAATTTCAGTGTTATCAGTGATCTGTGATATGTGAATGCTATGTGAGACAAAGTGGCAAATAAACATTTTAAGTGTTAAATGTGTTGTCTAAATGACTGCTAATGATTAATTTGACAAAATGTTGTCTTTATTCTTTTGTTTTATCATGCTTGATAAGTAAATTTGATATAGTAACACAAAACCTAGAAAAAATTTAAAAAATAAAATAAAAATTTATAATTTTTGGAAATTGAAAACAAGACATTTTTAATATTTATAAATCATGGAATTTATAGATCATGGAATATTAAATGCTTAAATAAATTGATCTCAAAAGATAAAAAATAAAAAAAAAAGTCCAGCCATGCATGAAATAACATAGGAAATGAATACGGGTCTTTTTAGACCCATCATGTTGCGCATTAGAAGGGGTTTCCATAGCTTGCGCATCAAAGGGTTAAGTACAGATTACTAACAAACAGATTTACAGATTTCTTTTCTTTTATTCCAAAGCTGATGTGTGCAAAAAAAAATTGCTTGCATTAAAATAATTGTCTCTTGTTTTTTTTAATTGCAGTCTTTTTTGTTGCTTCTCAATTCCATGCAATTTTAAGATTTTATTGGTTCATTCCATAGGCGACCTCTGTCACAGTTTGTTTTACAGTTTTTTCAAATTGCTAAAACGCTAAAAGTGGAATCTGAGGCTCACTCGGTGAAACCATTCACTCATGTACCCAATCTTTAGAACAAGTCTGCAAAAATACAAGGACATTATTGCTTTGCACTGAGTTTGCATTTGAAAAACAAACTTTTTGCAAAACTCAAAACACATTTCTCTACATTACACACATCATAAACATTTCTAAGAGCCATGGTTATGGTTTCAGCTGCTTACTTTTCTACCTGATCGCGTTTCATACTGAGAAAGAACGTAAGGCATGACAAATCATGACATAAGGCTGACATCACACACTACGTACCAATGCATTATCCCTCATGAACAATTATAACGTCTGATGTTTGCATGTGTGTACCATTACGACATCATTCATTAATAAACATGACTTCTGATGTTTCTATACGTACATACCAAAGAGAGACATACGTACCATCGCGTCACATATGCAAATATAGTCTCAAATACAGCAATTTCATTTGCTACTGTGCTTTTTGACGCGTTAACGCGAACAAACAGCGCGTGTTGACGCGGTCAAATTTCACGCGTTTCGTAAACAGACTTTTGGCCCCGATCGCGTTCCATAGGCTTGTTTGAGATGCGCCTTGCCTCGCCTGAAATGTAGTCGAGAGTAGGCGGCTGCAGTGAGGGGAGGAGTGAAGAAAGTGCAGGCAAGACGGACAGATCTCTCTTCTCACGGTGGATCACACACCTGCGGGATCAAAGGCGGATATCGCGGGATTCACGGGATTCACGCTCGTGCACGGTGTTGCTAATAAACTGGATGTAATTTAAGTTCTGTTGCTTTTATATGAAAATAAATATAATGAACAAGACACCCAAAGTACTTGCTATTTAATTCCATTCCAAATATGTGTTTATCAATATTTTTTTCTTTAATACAGACATATCTTTATAATTGTTTTATGTTTTTATAAAAATGACATCACATAACCCATATCGCACTGTCAGAGAGTTTATTCACACATAACGTACGTATAGCCTACACAACAAATGATACCAGAGTTTTAAAATCGAACATTTTAAAAAAGAACAATACATCACGGTTGTTTAAACCAATGAGCATTAAGCTGTGTCCTCAGCAAGTCGTTTCCCATCATGCTTTTGATCAGCGCAGTCGGTGGAGAGCAACTGCGCGCGACTGCAGAATCCGACACGTGCGCCTTGCGCTCGCGAGAGTTTTTTGACATACGTCAGCATGACATCAGAGCAAGGCGGACCGCTCTCGGACACATTTCTAACCGGCATGCATCTCGCGTTGATCACCGGTGATCGATTCTGCGCAGATTTTGCTCATCTCAAACAAGCCTACTGCTTCACTCCTGTAGTGACCCACCCGACTGCTTTGACAGGCCAATCCAGTGTCGACAGGTTTGAAACCTGGCGGCTGTATTTCTTATAAAAGTGAAGCTGTTTTTGTGTACTCCTGCATCATCTGTTCCATGCGAGAGGATATTCTCTAAAGCTGGTGAAATTGACTGTGGAGACTGTGGAGAAAATAATATTTCTGAATAAAAACCATACCATTTTATGAACACTTATAAGCCTTCTGTATGATGTAGCCTAGCACAGCCTCTGACACATTTTATTATTATTATTCATTTGAGAACATATGAACATTGTTACATAAAAATATGCATCAAAGACAGAAACTTCAAAAACTCTCTGCTACATTATACAACTACAACCAGTTACACAAGCACATCCTTTTCAACATACAAAAATATCAGTCCCTCCAGTTAACAAGTTATAGAGGTATGCTTCCCACAGCTAAACAAGATAAAGCTTTCACACATGATAATGCCCTGCTAAAAAAAAAAAAAAACTATAGACACCATTACAGAAATTCTATTGGATTTAATGGTTTTCATGGGAATTTTATTGGTTATAATGGAAATTATAGTGGTGTCTGTGGGTCTCTACTGATTAGGCCTATGTGTTGGGTTCTATTGGTGGGGGCATCAAATCCTAATGGAATATGTGCCAAACACACTACAAAAATAATTCTGTAGTGGTTTAAATGGTAAAAGCCAGTTTAATAGAAACCATTTGAATTTCTGTGATGGTTTCCAACTTTTTTTAAGCTGGTCTGATCTTCTGTCCTTGTTGTCTAAATAAATAATTACACACACACACACATCATGTTTAATGTTTTATTATCAAGGTGAACACATGAAATTCACCTACATAAATGAGTTTCACAGCACTAACACTGTTTCAGCTTTGATCGCCTCGGTAAACACGTCATAAACGGGGCGTTAACATAAGCCTACTTGCATTTTATGGTTGTCAGCTTTGTTGCATTACATTTACTTCACCAGGAGATGGTGCTGCAATTTCTATCTGAATGAAGCTTCGAGTAATGAACCATTTTCGACACAATTGGATCGGAAAGCAATAATGCTTCGAAACGCTTCATTTGGCCATCACTATCTGTAAGCGCTAAATTTTAGCGTTCACGTACTAATTTGTACAAGTTCTCAAATTCACATCTACGTACTCTCGGTGTTACGTCTGTGTCGTATTTTGGTCAAAGAGTATAGAAGCACAAGAGGCGAAACTCTGATGCTTTTTTGGTAACAGCCACTAGGTGGCGCTTCGGTAGCGCGGCCGCCATTTTGGAGTGAAGATTCCAACTGAAGTTAATGGACAACAGCACAGATAACAGTTTTTTGAGGTAGTTTTTTCTTGCATTATTGAGTGTTTCCATTTTATGCAACTTTACACATTTTAACTATTATTAGTTACCACCTCCACTAGGCCTGAAATATATTTTGTAGGTTTTAATCCCCTGGATCATGCTACAAACACGATGATCTTATAGAACATGATGCATTGCTGTGTCCGTTATCCGATAATTGCCACTTTTGTACAGTGTTTTTGTTTACATAGTCTTGCTTTAACGGTCATTAATATACGATATAAGAAGTTTACTGCAAAGCTATTCTATTTCTGTTATATATTTGTTGCCCAACATTTACATTTTAGTAGGCTACAGTTATATTTATTTGCTGAATTCGTGTATTTCATTGATAACTTATTTTTGAACATATCTCGTTATTTCAACATATGCTGGGACATTCTAATCTGCATTAAGCCAAGTGTTCTTATAATGGTTTTCTATGGGAGGAAAATGCCTAATGTGTAAGCTAATTAAACACGTTGCGTTTATATTCTGGGCTCACCTGATTTTTTTTAACCTACTTTATTTTGATTTTAGTATACTGTATACGTGTTGTAGCCATTACATAAGCGCATTTAGTTTCATATTTGTTTTTTCCCCATGTTGATTATGAAAAGTGAACGGCATAGGATGATATCGGGAGACATGAAGTGGGTCATACATGATTTTTTTTGACTCATTAGCCTACGCTGTGTTTTGTAGAAAGCCTTTCTTTAAAGTGAATTTCGTTTTTGTATAAATTGTATCTTATTATTTTTATTTTTTTTATTAATCAACCAATTGCCTGGATTTATAAGCAAATATAGCAGACAATATAAGCATGACATGGAGGCTGAATGTTGTGCTTATTCAATTTAGTAAAATTAAAACTTTAGTTGTGATAATTAAAATTATTGAATATTAAATATTGAAGTTTTGCTTATTTAATAATAATATTTATACAATATAGGCTATATAATTGCGCAGCTCCCCCTGTCAATGATCTAGCACCCCCTCAGAACCTGCGTTAAAAACTTAATGTAGAGAGTAGCCTAATATAATGAATTAAATCCTTGAACTTCATTGTCTCAAGTTAGCCTATGTGGGGGGAAAAGCCTGGTTAGCTACTTCTTTTTCTTTTTACCTAATTATTTCAACCTAAAAATGACCTCTGCACTGGAATAAATATATAAAATATGACTGCCGAGGCGAGTCGCTTTCACCCCAAAATGGCGGAAGCTCAGGGCTGCTGCTGGGCGCTGGTGTTGCAATGGAACATTCTATTGGCTTTCACTTCTTGTAAATATATGTTCTTTGTTTTGGTTGTGTTTTCTTCTTCTTCTTCTTCTTTGTCGTTTTACGGCGGTTGGCTGTTTTCTTCTTCTTCTTCTTCTTCTTCTATTCGAGTTTTATGCCGGTTGGCACACAATGAAATGGTGCATTACTGCCACCTACTGGCATGGAGTGTGGTACTGAATGACTATTACTTACTTTTATTATAAAAAAAATAAAATCATCTCACTCATATTAATTATTCTAAAATAATGAAAAACAATCCCATAACACTTTTCTTTCAAAATTTTCCTAAGAATTTCTACTTAATTAAACCGTACTCTTTCCTTTTTCAAATTTTGGATCATTTCCCTCCTTTTTCCCTCATATTTTTTGCAGTGTACCATGACGTGTTCTATTGTCTCTTGTTGTTCACAGTACTCACATCTGCCGGTGTTATGTTTACCTAGTTTAAATAAAGTGCTGTTTAGTCCTGTATGTCCAAATCTAAGTCTAGATATGATTGTCTCATCTCTCCTTTTCCTTCCTGTACATCTCATTTCCCCCACTTTCCTCTGAATTTTGTAAAACCATCGTCCTTTTCTCTCTTCTTCCCATTGTTTTTGCCACCTTTTCTTCAAACACTGTTTAATAATACTCTTCATTTCCATCTTACTGATGTTAACTTCTACATCGATGTCTTCTCTTTTTGCGGCCTCCTTTGCAGCCTTATCTGCCTTTTCGTTTCCTTTAATTCCAATATGTGCTGGTACCCACACAAATATAACTGTACTACCCATCATTTGAATTCTATATAATGCTTGATGAATTTCTATCCATATATCGGCTCTACTATCTGAATGACTGCTCTGTAAACTGACTAATGATGATGCAGAATCTGAACAAATAATAATTCTCAATGGTCTTACTTCCTCTATCCACTGAACTGCAATCAGAATTGCTAACATTTCTCCTGTGTATACTGAAACATTATCACTTATCCTCTTCGCTGTTGAAATATGAAACTCTGGAACAAAAAAAGCTACTCCTACCCTATTATCTAAACTCTTTGATGCATCTGTGTAAATCTGAATATAACTATAATAATTATCAATATATTCCTGTAGGCTACAGCATACGAGTCAAAAATTAACCCCATGTCTTTGTTCTTCTTTCCTAATAATACTAGATCTACTTTTACTTCTGGTAATATCCAAGGTGGGACTATTGGTAATGGTACTGTTGGACTGATTTTTAATCCGTTAATTTTAACTCTGTTGCTTTTTGTATAACTGTCCACCCAAAGCTTTTTGTCTCCCTCTTCTCCCTTTCCCAACAAGATTTTAAAGTGATTTGTGCTGGGTGATCTTCATTATGGCCCTTTATTAACCCAATAATTCAGAAAGAGCTGTATTCGTCTCAACTCGAGTGGCATTTCTCCCATTTCCACCTGCAGTGCTGCCGTTGGAGTTGTTTTAAAAGCTCCTGTACATAATCTCAAAGCCTGAAACTGAATGGTATCTAATTTTTTTAAGAGATGTGCTTGATGCCGATCCATAGGCTACACCACACATCCATAATCCAATACTGATCTAATTAATCCACAATAAATTGCCTTCAGTGCTGTTCTGTCAGATCCCCAATCACTTCCCACCAAACACCTCATAACATTTAACACCTTCCTACATTTTTCAATTACTTTCTGGATATATACATCCCATGTTATTCCCTCATCAAACCATATTCCCAAAAACTTAAAACACTTCACTCTTTCCAATTCTTGATTATATAACTTTAGTTTTACCTCAGTACATATTCTTTTCTTTGTAAATAACATTATCTTTGTCTTATCTATACTGAAAACTTAAACCCCCATTTATATGACCACTCTTCTATTTTCCTAATAGCTTCCTGTAGCTTTTTAACAATACATTTCAGATTTCTTCCCCTCTTCCAAATCGCCCCATCATCCGCAAAAAGTGAAAATCCCATCCCATTCTCTATTCCCCTGTACACATCATTTATTAATATGGAGAATAATAAAGGACTTATTACACTCCCTTGAGGTGTTCCATTTTCAACAATATATTTCCTGGAATAACTCTCCCCTATTCTAACTTGTATCAATCTTCCTTGTAAAAAGTCCTTAATCCATCTATACATTCTTCCTTTGATACCTAATTTACATATTCGAATTAACAAACCTTCTCTCCACATCATATCGTAGGCCACAGCCACTACACTTTCTTTATTTACTTGTGCTTTTCTAATTTCATGCTCTAAACATACCGCTGGATCCATTGTATTTCTTCCTTTCCTAAAGCCACTTTGATATTTGGCTATATATCCGTTCTTTTCCATATAGTACGTCAACCTTTCACTTATCATTTATCATTATAATAGGATAATGATCACTTCCTACTGTCGTTCCTCTAACCACTTCCCATGTGCAAATGCCTGCTAATGAATCTGACACTAGTGTAAGATCTATTGCTGATTCTGTACCAGTTCTGATATTAATTCTTGTACCACTTCCATCATTTAAACACTCTAAATTTGTCATCTCCATTATCTCTTCAATCACCATTCCATTAGTATCATTATATTTATCCCATAATGTGCTATGGGCATTAAAATCTCCACAGCAAATCACCTTCCCTACTAACTGTATCATCATTTCATCCAGCAATTCTAATGACAACTTGGATTATAAAAGTTAACAACTTTAATATTTCCTTCTCTGGTCCATACTTCAATTATTAAATATTCCAACTCTTTTCCTTTCCCTAAAACTCTATATTGCATTCCTTGTTTTATAAATATTATACATCCTCCTCCACTACCCTTCCCTCTAACTTGTGTCCAAGTGCTATTTTCCATTTCCCAATCTCCCTCTTCTTCCTGATTTGACATTCTAGTCCAGTCACTGATGACTGTCTAGTCCTAGTCCTGATCCCAGAAAACGGGGGCTTAACACGAGAATTTTCTCGAAAATCTGTGTGTTTGTCTGCATCCAACCTCCGGTCTCCCTTCCATCAAGTGTGTGACGTCAAGTCCTTTCACTCCTCTCCTGTTTTCTTCTTTCCCCTTCCCCTTTCTTCTGTTCTCTGCTGTCCTTATTTTTAGGTCTCATGATTGGTTGGTCCGTGTCTATCATGATTATTCAACGTGATGACATCCCCTCCTAAAGAACCAATCCGACCTCACCTCTCCATATAAAGACCTGGAAGTGACGGGGGCGTGTAGTGATGGCCAAATGAAGCGTTCGAAGCATTATTGCTTTCTGATACAATTGTGTCGAAAATGGTTCATTACTCGAAGCTTCATTCAGATAGAAATTGCAGCACCATCTCCTGGTGAAGTAAATGTAATGCAACAAAGCTGACAACCATAAAATGCAAGTATAGATGAGATCATCACACGTTTATCAGGATATTATAGATGAGATCCTCACACACGTTTATCAGTGCAACTTGTATGAAGTTCAATTGCCTTTGCAATATTTCGGATTTATATTTTTTGTTTTGGCTCACAGTTATGTAGCATCCTGCTACATTGTTACAAAAATATGGCATTGGTGTATTCAAAGAAGATTTCTTTTATTAAGTATTTTAAGTAGGCTATTCTTAATTTGTGGTAAGATGTGTCAATTATGTGGAAATTATTTATTTTATTTTGTGTGTATTTGTATATATTGCCAATCATTTGCCAATGTTATTGTTTTTCGAGGATTAATTAAAAATTCAACCCCAGCACAGTAGGTGGCGCTATGAACCTTCAACCTTATTTTGTTTGCTAATCATCAGTAAACGCATAAAAGAAGAAGAAACGCGGACAAACTTTAAGTAGCCTACATGATGGATTTGTACTATGAGCAAGCACACCCTGTGTCTGTGTGTTATACACGGTCGGTCAGAGGATGGGGAAGGCGGTCCGGTTCGTCCAGGCGGGCCAAACTCCTTCCCACTATGGGTCCAGGTAACTATAGTGATCCAGCCGCTGTTTCTGTGAGTTTGCTACTGTAACATTTGTTTGGCATACACTGTTCCTCGCGATTTCAAAAATAAAAGTTCGCAAGAGTTTGCATGTTTTGAAGTCCACATGTTTTTGTTAAAGAAATTACATTCGCTATAGCATTTCTATCGTAAAGTGGGCAAATATTACAGATGGAGTCGGCAAACGCGCCGGCGCCTTTTGCGCGATTTTTTTTTTTTCACATAGCATCGCAAAATAGACTTAAAATACTCTGTTGATTTTGAACTTGCATGTAAGTGTTATACATCATTCAAAACTGTTAAATGTCGTCTTTTATTTGTGTACACTCATAGTAAAAACAAATGTAGTGTTTTTCGTAAAATAAAGAAAATAAACGCGATGCGCGTTCTGCCGTCTCTCTCAATGTGAAGTTCATTCTGAAACGCGACAGAAAATCTGTAACTCCTCGAATGCTTATCACTGTGACATGAAACATACGTCTTTACGAAGCTTGAAGTCTCCATTTTTAATTGATGTGAATCATATCAAAAACAAATATTCTCTGTTTAAGTAATTCGTATGAAAGCAACGACATGTACAGTTTCTCCAGCCTGAGCTCATTAACGCTAATGTGACCACACCCACGCTCGCGAGAGCTGTTCAGATGCAAATGAGCCACGTGAAGGAACGCAGAGCTGGAAACGCCTCAAAACACAAAGAACGGCGACTTCAGTAGCCTCTGCTTTTCGTCGAGTTTGGAACTGTGTTTGTGCTGTTTCCTTGGATTTACCCAGAGGTGTCAAAAGTATTCACATTCATTACTCAAGTAGAAGTATAGATACTAGGGTTTAAAAAGACTTCTGTAGAAGTTGAAGTATCAACTCCAGTTTTTTACTCAAGTAAAAGTGTACAAGTAATGGTTTCAAAAACTACTTAAAGTATAAAAGTAAAAGTAATGCAAGGAAAAAATGCCATTAATGACCAAAGCTTAGGCCGCGCCACAGGGTCTATAGTGCACTACACCTCCTCAAAAAAACATTTTTTTAAAGGCCAATGACTATAATGTTATATTAAAATGTTAATGTTGAAAAATTTGGGATGCACTAGACTCCCTGTTTCAGCTGCATATATGCCCCTAGAAAATTAATTTCAGTTTTATTTAAATTTTAGTACAATGCAAACCATATGTGTACTACTGAGCATTAACGTGTTTCATGAAGCGGAAGATAGAATCACCTATCACAGAAAACTTTCTGGATTTTTACTTAGTCTGTTTATAAGCTGTTTTCCCCCCAAAAAAATTACCCACAAGGACAAGGATTTCGGATATTGCCATCTTTTTGGGGATATTTTGACCCTGTATTGTAGGGTTGCACACACACACACACACACACACACACGATTCTCCAAATCCTCGATTTGATTACATTTTCGATTCTAAGGTCACGGTTCAGTTCGATTCTCGATTTTTACATTTATTTTATTAAAGCACAGTTTGCTATGCCATTTTTAGACTAGACTTTTATGTAATATAATATATGACCTTTGTTCGCAATGTACACTACATTGTCAAATTTAAAACATTTATTAACAAAATAATGTCACAATAACTTATATCTTCAGTCAATTGGAAACTTAAGCAAAATAACCTGCCATGTAGTTTCTATTTTGTAACTGCAGTCTTATTCACAGAAGATGACATTCAAGTTCACAACAAAACACACTGCAAAAAAAGCTTTTCTTATTTAGTATTTGTGTCTCGTTTCCAGTCCAAATATCTAAAAAGTCTTAAATCAAGATGCATTTACTAGATGAGTAAAAGCCATAAGATATTATGTCTTGTTTTCAAGGGAAATAAATAAAAAATAATTGAGTTTTTGCTTTTAAAAAAAAGCAAAATTATCTGCCAATGGAATAAGAAAAATAATTTTAATTCAAACAAAAACAAGGTTATTTTTCTTATTCCATTGGCAGATAATTTCGATAATTTTTTATTTATTTCCCCAGAAAACAAATAATATCTTATGGCTTTTACTCATCTAGTAAATGCATCTTGATTTAAGACTTTTTAGATATTTGGACTGAAAACAAGACACAAATACTAAATAAGAAAAGCTTTTTTTGCAGTGCAAACACGGTTTAACAGATACATCTATGTTTATCTTGCTTTACCTCGGTCTTAAAGTAAAAACATGACTGTGAAAAATATTAGTATTTAGTATTTAATTAAATGCCTTTATGCGCTGTCACTTTAACTCAGCGCGTGCACAGCAAAAATAGACTCGGTGGTGCGGAAATGAACGACACTCATTCGGAAAATCAAGTTATTTGTGACATGCAAGATTTGTTGTATAAAGATTTATACTGTTCTGAGTCCGAGTCTGCAGTTTTTGTCAATTTAAAGTTTTAAATTAAAAAGTGGAAGAATATGGTACACGCACATACATTACAAACTGTGGCTTTTTTTAAGTGCTTTGAACGCGAATGTGAGAGGACTCGCAGCACTTCAACACGAGTGTTTTTTTCCGCTTTGCAAACCGACTGGACGTGACATGGGGGCGTGACAGCATCGACGATTCCATTTTTGAATTCAAAGTTCGAGATTGTGACTTAATTTCGAAATCGTGACACCCTTACTCTCTCCTCTTCTTTCTCTCTCTCTCTCTCTCTCTCTCTCTCTCTCTCTCTAACACACACACTCACTAACGATTATCTTTGCCACTTATCCCGCGATTGTCATACAGTATATTGTAAAAACGGCTGTCCCCCAAATCAATATTTGACGCGATTTGCCCCGTATTGTTGAGCAGAAAACTGTTGATTTCTCCGTCCTTACCGCATCTCTAGGTTTCCTTCGGAGGAGTTTTGCCGCTTCGCACAACCAAATGTACAGGCTCTCACAAGTTAGAAAGAAAACACAAAGCCAATCAGTTTAGCGATGTGTGTTCAGGAGGCGGGACTCAGATCTATTAACCGTGTTGGTCATTTTTTTTTGTTGAATCATTTATTCAATATTGATGACAAACGGAATGAAATAGGAGTAACGAGGCTATTTTTAAAATGTAAGGAGTAGAAAGTACAGATAATTGCGTGAAAATTTAAGGAGTAGAAGTAAAAAGTCGGCTGAAAAATAATTACTCAAGTAAAGTATAGATACCCAAAATTTCTACTTAAGTAATGTAACGAAGTATTTGTACTTCGTTACTTGACACCTCTGGATTTACCTCAGGAGTAAGAAGAACACGATTTGATTATGAGAACGGTGTTTAAGGTAAGACACTAATAGTAGCATGTTATTGTTTCATAAACTTTACATTGCAGCTACTAGTTAAACTGATGCCAGTCTAAAATGTACATTATGGAATGTGATAAAACATGAAGCACGAGACTGTTTTTATGTTCAACAATTAAACACAGCACGATATAACAGGATATGGCTCGTATTTGTTTATTCATGGTGAATATTATAATGTTTTGACCTGTTTACTGTTAAATACTGTATTTGTGGACACGTGGATATGTATAATATGGCAAGAATATAGTTTGGAGGCTCGATCGCTTCAGTAAATGTTTGCACGCGCTGAGAGTTTGAGTCGCGCTGTGTGTTTGAAAAGCAAAACGCACCAAACGACCTATGGTTTTACTTCAATCTCATTTCATAACGTCATAACAAATGGAAATGTTTGAAGTAACATGGTAATCATGGGCGTCAGTTTGGTTTGAAATGTGCTGGGGACAGAGACGCATTCTGAAGTGCATTCTCAAAAGTGCTGGGTACAATGACGCATAATTTTTTTTCTCTCTTTCGCGCAGGTCATGGTTTGAAAGACTATGTCCTAGCTTACTGATGTAAATAAATAAAATAAGGGTCGGCAAGTAGGCCTAAGTTTGGCATCGGGACAAAAAATTATATTTTTTTGAAACAATTCCCACTAGATGGCAGGCCAGAACATTCAAAGGATACTTTAAGAAATGAATTGATGAAAAATGCGAGTTGCTTGTGACAGACACATATGTGTGGCGCCAGTGGCGGTGTCCGGATTTTACACTGTCGAATATTCGATTAGTTTATTTAATTATAGATTATCGAATAGGTTGTGTGATTATTGTCTAAAAAATCCCCATGTTTGCGGATTCGGTGGTGACGCGTTCATGTAACCAGAGGGTGACGCTGCCAATAACAGCTGTCACAAGGAACCGGCAAAAGTAGCCTAATGATTATGAATGCTACAAATGTAGAAAGGAGACATTTTTATTGTTTATTAATAAATTAGTGTTTTCTGTGTCAATGTCGACTGGATTAGTAACCGCAGTAACACACCTATAGAGAAATGCACATTATTCTACATAAGCAGAAAGTAGTCGGTTTCTTTTTGTTTTGAATTGTTTTGTTTAAAATTAGACATTTCAATTTCTATATATTTCTCTATATTTTTCTCGTGTCTGTGAGGGAGCTTAAACGTTGAGTTTCGGTTCATTTATGAGACGAGCTCCAGTGCGCCGGCGCCTCCATGTCCTGTTATTTTGTCTGCTATATTTGCTTCTTATTTATTAAATCCAGGCAATTGGTTGATGAAACATTGATTAAAATTAAGATACAATTGATACAAAACGAAATTCACATTTTAGAAATGCTTTCTACAAAACAAAACTTAATGAAGAGGTCAAAATCATGTCTGGCCCACATGTCTCCCGATATATGCGGCATCTTGCAACACATCCCGCCTTGCTAAAACACACATGTGGGCTATCCAATCTTTTGTCAAGCAACATTATTTATTTCCGATAAAAAAAAAAAATTGGTTTTAATTTAAAAAAACGATTTAACGAATGATACACGGGGGCTATTTGTAAACCGTTATTGTAAAATAAAAATAGGCTGATTAAAAAAAAAATAATAATAAAAAAAACGGACTTCTAAAATAATCCGGCCGGCCAGAAAATATTGCTAGGGCGCCTGTTGCTGACCCCATGATGTCCGACCAAAAATGTGATGGTACTTTGGGTTTAATTGGTCGTACAATGAGATGTTGTTAATGTCGTGAATAAATACATCCGCCTGGGCCGGGTTTCCCGATAACGATGTATCTTAGCTCTTAAGAGCGCTCTCTAAGTGCAAGGTCACGAACGTTCGCCGCAATTCCACGCGCGATTCCCAAAAATGCACTTAACATGAACGCGCGAGAACGCGTTCTACGTGCTACTTAAGCGTCGCTGTCCATTCCCGAAGTGCTGAAATATAACCTTATATGAAATCGCATTCTGAACGTTTAACCTAATAATCGTAATTTGTTGTGGATTAGAAATCAAGACAAGTCAAAGCACCTATACAGGCGGAGAAACTGACAAAATGGCTGTAGAGAAACAAAACAAACAAAAAACAAAAGATACACCTTTCAAACGATCAAATGAATGTCCTTTTAGAGGAGATAGAGCGAAACAAAGATTTTATTTTTAACAGATTTAAAGGACACCATACAAATAAGGAAAAAAAAAAAACATCTGGGAGGACATTGCAAACTAACTGCAACCAGAGGTGTTCAAAGATCAGGGAAGGAGGTCCGCAAGAAATGTCCAATATGGCTAATTTTCGTGCACGTCAGCAAGTCATTGACAGAATTTTTTGAATTCGTCCCTATTTTGCCCAGTCTTTAAAGCATATTTCCCACATTACTACTTTTATGATTTTTTTTTGTTTATTCATTTAATTTGTATTTCTATTTTTTCTTCCCTTTAATTATTTAATTTATAAATTCATTTAAACAAAACACGAGTACAATAAAGTGTACAATGAAGAAACAATCAATAGGCCTACCTTATTTTATACTCACGTTGCAGTTTAATCTATTAAATCTAGATAAAGTGTAATCTGCCGGTTGTCCTGCAGGAGACCTCATAACTCTGTCTACTTACGATGCACTTGGGGATGTACGATTACTCCAGAGCACTCGTAGTTCTACGAAGATTTTCAAGTGCTACTTAAGTTACGATGCTTTTGGGAAACAGACCATAATATTAAGATCAGTCGTACGATCGTTTTTACGATCAATTTAGGCTTACGATGCTTTTGGGAAACGCAGCCCTGAGCCCGGTTTTTCAAAAGGTTTAATCTGGATAAAATTGATCAGGATTTAGTAATCCTTTTTTTTTGCGATCCGTGATCACGTAATCCAGCTTACTTTTGAGCCAGTTTTTCAAAGCAACATCGGATTGGATCAATCTGATCCAGATAGGAACTTTTCAGGATCACCTAATCTGGATAACCAGTGCTCAAACAGGATACAGTGGCCCTTGGAGACCCGAACCAACCTCCTGCATTCTGCCAGAACGAGCAAACAGAACGTGCAACAAGGGACGCAATAGTTAGACACTATTTCTAATTTGGATTTGTTTTGGATTTCAAAATTTTTTTTTGGTTATTCTGTAATCAATACATTTTGGGCATGAAATCCACGCTGAATCCACCCTTCTGATGGGATCAGTTTAATCCAGATTTTTTGGATCAAAGTGATCCAAATTCTACAAAAAAGTTCTGAAAAACCCAAACTAAAGGTTTGATCCGGATCAAAACCAAGATTGGACTACGTGATCTAATCCGATTATGTAATCCGTTTTTTCTTTTGAAAAACACATTTTCAAGATTTGATCCAATCCGTTATCCAAAATCCCACTGGATTACTTTTGAAAAACCGGGCCCTGTATGTAGGCCATGCGCTGTAATGATCCAGTGGCTGAATTTTTGCCTAGCGTGTGGCAGATTCCAGGTTGTAATCCGCACTTGTATTTTTTTTTTCCCCCTCATCAAAACCGATAATGTTTATCAGTGGTTGTATATCAAGCAGGGACACGTTTGTTTGCATTTTGAAGGAATAGAATCTCCGCAACGGATTGAAGCGCGAGTCCGAGTGAAGACATTGCGGCGCGTGCGCAAACCTCAAGAGAACACGTCCGCGCCACAACGAGCACATGATAAAAAAAAAAAAAAAACATTTCAGTACTACTAGATCGCCTCTTATTAAACAAGTAAACGAAACGAATGCTGCTATTTAACTTGAGATATTTTGTTTGTATTGGTACATCCGAGATGCGAGATGTTTTAAAAGTGATGGGGACAATATCGACCCTGCCAAAAAGTGGTGGGGACATGTCCCCACCGTCCCCCCCGTAAATGACGCCTATGATGGTAATCCATATAGTTTTCTCTCGTGTTCTGTTACTGAAATTTTCCTTTTTAGCGATAGGCTGCCTGCTATCTATTACTGCAGCCCTACACATATATGCCTACAAGGCACAACAAACTTGGTGTTCATATAGTGTATGTATTTAGTAAATTTCATAATATTGACCAGAATAATCTAAAATGTATTCCCAAAATCGTGCAGATTCTCCTGATATCAGCATTTTCACTTTTTTTTTTTTTTTTTGAACTTTTTTTTTTGGTGGTTTTTGCAAGGCCCAGATGCTTAACTGGACGAGTCCTGCTAACTTCGACATTCACATGAGTGAACTCTGTACATGGCAAAGTAAAAAATCTAAAACCTTGGAGATGACAGGTATGTAGCCTACTATGTTTTAGGAATGGTACAATGGTGTCTGTTTAGATCAGTGTGTTCAATAATGTGCTTTTGTCATTATGTTGTGTTGTAAATAAATCCAAACAATCTAAAAGCCATTGTTTTATAAGTCTCTCCTCATTCTTTGTGCAAGGCTGCTGATAATGACAGCACCTTATAGGGCCATTAGGGGAGGGTCTTTGTCTTTCTCAGTGTGAAAACACTATATATTAATGAGTCGTTCGCCTCCTCGCATAAAGCTTTCTTACACAAAACATGTCTTACAAATTTTAAGTCAATATAGTCTTATCTGAATGAGCAGTCAGGATGATTTTCACATAGTTTTGAAGCAAATATTCTAGGCTACATGATACAATTTTCAAAAGTCTTGTGAAGAAATAATCAGTATGGTTTTCGTTACTTTATTTCAGTGACAAAATTTTTTCACAAACCACGCATTGTCTCAAAACTAAAAACTTTTACACACATGCTGCTGACACATTACTGTAGCAGAGTTTGTGCTGAATACACAGTCCCTCCAGGATTTCACGATTTTTATGTGTGATTTTTGCGATCAAAGTGACTGATTTTGTGCTGGTAATTTTCAGAAATTTGTGAAAAAATTTGCGCTTTTTATAATTAGGACATCACATTTACCATAATAGTATTATGTCAGATGCAAAATAGTCATACATCACACAAATCACAAACAATAATCAAATTCTCATCAAATTAACTTTTAAAACAACCTATGGCCAATTTTTCTACCTGACCTAATTAACATTAATTGTTGTTGCTTGATTAACATTAACAAGACTGACAACAGCAGATAAATTAGGTTACTGTCACTTTAAGACCTACAGTAATGACAAACATCCCAATCAGTTATTACTTAATACTCGCCTAGATGAATATTTTGAAGTGTAGCTATGTATTTTTTCGAGCGCTATAAAGAGAATTCAATACTGTAACGCTGACAGGCGGTGGCACTCAGTCAGTCACACACACACACACACACACACACACTGCAGTCACTCAGTCAGAGACCGACTGTCACTCGACTGGCTGAAAATAGTTCTCTTTCGCGGTATAC
The DNA here is from genome assembly GCA_031834385.1 of Semotilus atromaculatus. Classification (NCBI taxonomy): domain Eukaryota; kingdom Metazoa; phylum Chordata; class Actinopteri; order Cypriniformes; family Leuciscidae; genus Semotilus; species Semotilus atromaculatus. Next base: position 575,629 of record JAULUF010000031.1, read on the forward strand.
TGCGCTTTTATAAAACGGTTAGTTCCAATCCTTGATTCTGATTGGTCAATAGCTGTGCTTTATTTCACGATAAAACACGGCTATGACCGCTTCACCCAATGGTTCTATGTATCACTACACAACACCCCTAGCAACCACTCTTAGCAACTTAAACAGATGTTTGATCTCATTGATATTGTTCATTTAAAGCTAGAGTAGAGCATTGTGAGAGATCGAGTAAGTGAGTGTAACGTTACCTGCATCCTTCAGGTCAGTCCTATATTCATAATAAAAAAAATGCGTTTGAATGTCCGCTGCGATATGTTGTCCTTTTAACAGTCATGGGGTTTTCCCGTGCATAACGTTAAGTTAGTCATCTGTCGCGTCTTCCTTCTCCGTGATCACATGTTCGAGTCCTTTCAAAAGCCTTCTCTACTGACTCACTCACTCATAAAGACAGTCTTTGCCGCCATCTATTGGCGAAATAATATGTAACTTCTGTTGCTGTTTACGGTCCGGGACTATTTTTTCCAGCGGAAGGAATGCTTATAGTGATTTTACTTCATGAAAGTTGCATAGAAACATCGTTTTCGGCTTTAATATTTTTATTGTGTGGCAACCGTTTTATAAAAGCAATAAGGTACTCGAGGCAAGTGCTGTATCGTGAATAAGTAACGGCTGAAGGGGTTGCAGGCACTCCGCTTCGCGTCGTGCCTAACAACGCCCTCCAGCCGTTACTTATTCACGATACAGCACAGCCTCTCGTACCTTATTGCTTACTTAATAATTGTTTTTAGTACCATGAAGCATATCATACTTTTTGTGATGTCATTCAATCATGTGAAACGCGTTAATAAGTTTGCCATAGCCAGCAGCGCCCAATGAACTTTAAGCTAGAAATATTTAAATTGGGTGATTATAATTTAATGTTTTGTTAAGTTTTTTTCATTTTTGTGATTATTTTGCGGTTAAACTAGGAATTATGCAGGATCGCAAAAAAAGCGACATTTTGTTGATTTAGCGTTGTATTCAGCGATCGCGGAAACCTGGAGGGACTGAATACAGTGTAATCAGACTTTAGCCTTGAAAATGTCACACGTATCAGAACAAGCATGTCAGAACAGCTCCAGGACCCAGAGAACACCTCAGACTAGTACAGAGGGTTAACTGAACATGTAAATGAACTGTTTGTCCAGTATTAACTCTGGGGTCGGCAAACGTTCGCCGGCGCGTTTTGGCAGATTTTTTTCACATGGCAGAAAAATTAATGAACGAATGAACGTACAGATACGCACTGTTACAGACGAAATAAAAGACACCATTTCATTGACTAGTTTTGGATAAAGTTTTTACTCTAAAATAGACATCAAATAAGCTTTTGTCAGCAGTTTCTGCTCATATGTTAAATATATAGTATGTTTTGTCAAACTAATCAACTAAGATGTTATAGTGACTAGTAACTAGTAAAAATCCAAATCACAGTCTCTGCTGCACCAATGTAATTTATATTAATACTAGTGTAGAACATTGTATAGAAACTGTGTCTATTCCTCGTTCACTGAGATCAAATAATAAATCTACTGCGGGATCTAGAAAAAATCTAATTGTTATTAAAACAGAAAATCTCGCTATTAGTGAATAAAAACAATTTCTAAAGCTAGGTCTTCTTAACATTAGATCGCTCACACCTAAGGCGGTTATTGTAAATGAAATGGTCACAGATAATAATTTCGATGTACTGTGCCTTACTGAAACCTGGCTTAAACCAAATGATTATTTCGGTCTAAATGAGTCTACTCCGCCAGGATACTGTTATAAGCATGAGCCCCGTCTAATCGGTCGTGGCGGCGGTGTTGCAACAATCTACAGAGATATCCTTAATGTTACTCAGAAAACTCGTCATAGGTTTAATTCGTTTGAAGTACTAGTGCTAAATGTTACGCTCTTAGATTTAAGAAAAAAATCCCTATTATCTCTAGCCTTGGCTACCGTATATAGACCTCCAGCGCCTTACACTGTTTTCCTAAAAGAGTTTGCTGACTTTCTATCAGATCTATTGGTCAATGTCGATAAAGCATTAATTGTTGGAGATTTTAACATACACGTAGATAACACAAATGATGCGTTAGGGGCTGCGTTTACAGATTTATTAAACTCCTTGGGGGTCACGCAAAACGTCACCGGACCATAAATGGAAACAAACTAATTTAGAGGTCTTTAGAATCGCGTGCTAACCCTTCCATGCGCACCTTATTTAGGTGTCATATTGGAACCAAATTTAGGCTTTAAAAAACATAAAGTTATCAAATACAATAAAATGTAATAATATGGCACAATTCAGATACATTCTAAATTTCCTAACAATCGAGGCCTCAGGAGTCTATCTGAATGCAATGATAGTTCCTCATCATTTTCGATATTGTATGACGAGTTGGTCACAGGCTCCTAAAACTGCCCTTAGCCACTCGAGTCATTACATAAAACCTCTCTAAAGATTCACGATCAGAAATGCATAAAAGTCATATTCTTGTAAAAGACCAATTTCTCAGCTTTGAAATTTTGATAATTCCTACCAATCTGTGTTTGATGTATAATAATTGATCTCTTTGGGCTCAACTCGAGCCACTCGATCTACAGTGCGAGGGGAATGCAGGATCCCTAAACGCAGGACAGCATTTAGAAACTCTGCTTTTTCTGGTGTGGCCGCCCGTCAGTGGAATGTTACCTACGGAGTTGTTTAAAAGCACAAGTTCTTACACGTTCACACGTCAGGCAAAGAAATGGCTTTTATTAAATCAATCTTGTTGTTCTCATATGTGACCGCATGTATGTGTGTATATAAGTGTGTGCTCTAAGGAAAGGTGTGAACATCTCCTTTTGTACATTTTTATTCATGTATGTTTATGTATCTTCGCTTAACGGGGACTACGGGTGAAAATTAGCTCTTGAGCTAAAACAAAACAAAAAAAACAAAACAAAAAAAACCTGGTGACGGTGACAGAAGAAGCAGCATTTACATACAAGCGTGTCAGGACTGATCACACACTGAGCTGTGTTTGTGCACATGAACAAAGCATCTACACAAAGACTACATTCACTATATTCTCCTTCCTCATGTTTCCCTCTGTTAGGTTCACGGTGCGGGTCCGGCTGGGCCGGGAGTTGTTCCCGGAGGGGTCCGGGCGCAGTAAGAGGGAGGCGAGGGAGGCAGCGGCCCGTAACGCTCTTCAGGAGCTGAGGAGGAGAGGGCCGCTGCCAAACAGGGTGAGGGAACCACTGACACCACAGAAACACGGTTCCCTTCAGACGATGTGTTATTCATTAGTGAACCGTCACCAGTTATTGTAATAGTCCAGGGACGGCTCTAGCCCTTTGGTTGCCCTAGGCGAGATTGATTTTTGCGCCCCCCCCCCCCCCCCTCCTTTAAAAATGAGTATTTATTTAACTAAACAAATATGCTCTTATAGTCACTCCAAAACTTCAACAAGCAAATTATGACTTGAACTGTAATTAATTGTTTATACAAATGCTACAAAGAACGTTCAAGGATATTTCAATCATCCTACATAGTTGCATTGTACAAATACATTTTATCTGACCATATCATAATCTTTAGGCTGCTACAAGGCTAGGGGGGTTCGGGGGCATGCTCCCCCGTAAGAAAATTGTGCATTTTAATGTTAAATTCATCAATCTGGTGCACTTTGAGAGTTCAAAATTAAAAGCTCCAACCCATATTCAGTGTTCAAATTAAACAATGAAAAATTCAAACCTCTTTTAGTTAGTGTCTGTGTCTGTTTACATTACATAATAATAGTTATAATATTAATCCCATGATAATACTCATATATTGTAAAACAATGCATTGAAAAATAAAGGAAACTTTCATAAGTTTTGTCCTAATATTTCTATACTAATAGAAAGAGTATTTTTCTATACTTCACATTAAAGATGTGATTGGGCCAGCCCAGTGTCAATCAAGAAAACAACCAATGGGCCGCCGATCTACGCGATTCATGCGGTGTCAGAAAAAAAGCTAATGCTGACCTTTTTTTGACCAATGCATTACACCAGCACTAACCCAGCGCCGCCGATTAAGCAAAACAAAACGAATGGGCTATTTATATTTTAGCCCCCGAGCGCTTTTTTGCTTTATCCATCTTTTTCGACGAAACTCACTACTCGTGCCTGTTTGCTCAGCGCTCACGGCGCCCGCTCGCGATATTATTGGAGGGGGGTCCCCTGTCAAAATTCTATGATGAAATCTTATGAGGGCGCCTACTCCGCTACACATACCGGTATACACACTTTTTGCGCCACTGGCAGGCTTATGTAATTGCTCCACTCTTGCAGTGTTAATGAAGTAGCCTACAATAAAAGCGGAAAGTTCCTTACGCGGCTCTGGCGCCCCCCCTAGGGTATAAGGCGCCGGCGCCCTTAGCATTTGCCTATACTGCCTATTGGCGCTTTTCCACTGCATGGTACGGTTCGGTTCGGTACGGCACGCTTTGGCGCTTTTCCACTGCATGGTACGGCTCGGTTCAGTACGGCTCACTTATGGCGCATTTCCACTGCATGGTACGGTACGGTACGGCTCGCTTCGGCTCGCTTTAAATGGTACCTGGTCTGTTGAGGTTTCAAGCGTACCGTACCGGTACTAAAATGTGACGTGCAAACACTGCAGATCACTGATTGGTCAGACAGAATCGTCACTACCAGTGTCATTGTATTTGCGACACGAGACGAGACACTAAACCCGCTAGATTTAAATAGCCAGTAGACAACAGCCAACGCTGTAGCGTCTGTTTTTAAAGTACTTGCTTGAAAAAAGAAGATGAAAACTTTGCAATGGCTGAAGCGTGGTCAGCGAGGTGCAGATGTTCCTCTCGTTGGTTGCCGAGGAGTCGCGCAACTATAACGATCAGTCCCACCCACTTGAAGCGGTACTAACTGCAGTGGAAAAGCAACCGAGCTAAAGCGAACCGAACCGTGCCGTACCGAGTCGAGTCGTACCACGCAGTGGAAAAGCAAAGCGAGCCGAACCGTTCCGCGCCGAGTCGAACCGTACCGAGCCGAACCGAACCGTACCATGCAGTGGAAAAGCGCCATATGCCACGGGCCGGCCCTGATCTAGTCTCTGTGAGAGATGATTGACTGACAGCTAGTGAAACGCATGAGGCTTTAGTTCACAGTAGTGTTGTCACAATACCAAAATGATTGTTTCCATACCAAGTCAAGAATTGCGAAACACTCTCAAATATCATTGCTGTGCTTTTATTTTAAAACCAGGACAACATTATAATCATGCAACAACGCACTAATAAATGAAACCTATGAACAGCAGATATTATGTTAAACATTTGAACAAAATATAAAAAATAAAATTAGAGCAATGACATTCAAGGTGAAAAAAGAATAAATTTAGCACCTTTATCTCAGTTATCATAAGAAACATAAGAGTTACCGGGAACTGATAAGATTTTATCAATCAATGCCACTGACGATTCTGCTTATCGATCCGATTCTTTAACGATCCTCTTATCGATTCTTGATCGCTGTTCTGTACCCGTTTCACAGTATGTGTCGAAGTTCATTTTTGTTCCGGAACTGCCATCTAGTGGACCTTAAAGAAACTGCAGGTTTTTATAGCAGGAAGTGCAGCTAGGCACATGGCTGATGCATGTTGCTCCATCAGAGTGTTTATTTTGTGCTTTTTTTCTGTGGATAATCCTCATCAATCCTTGCTTTGGAAGTTTGAAGAGCAATAGCTGTACGTTTTCTTTATGTAATTGCTTTGAGTATCTCAAAAGTATATTTTGACATTAACATGTAAAGTTATTAGAGTAATAAAAATTTTTTTTACATTTAAATCTTAAGTTTTCAAGTGGTTTTATTTTTTTTATAAAGCTTTCACTTGAGTAAGCAAACTGTATTTTTATGTAATAAATGAAACCTTATTGTAAAGTGTTACCGATTAGTTATACACCGATTCAGACATCTCGTGAGTTCAGTGTTGGAAAGATCAGTTGTTTAAACCATTTATTAAAACGAATCGCGAATTGGACGTGTCATTATCGGATGTGTGCGCGTTGTGTGATTATCCCGGCGGTTAGGACATCCAACACGATTTGTGTCCTCACAGAAAATCACTGGATAGTTTTTTTTTTCTCGTTTATTTAAAGTGTTGTTTCTGTCAGCTGAATGTGCGGAAATATAAGTATATAAGTGTCTAGGTGTGGTTATTGATTGTTCATTTACTTGAAAAGCCCACATTGATTACGTTGCCTCAAAATTCCAACAACGCTTGTATTTTTTTTTAAGAAAACTTCGGCTGTTTGGTGTAGCCTAAATCAGAGAATTATGCAGTTATTTTATTATGCAGTTTTAGGTAGCCTTTTAAATTATGGCATGCAAAACTTGGTATGGCAATCTTTCGGTTCAATTAAAATCACAGCTTGCACGTCTTGTGAGAATTGCCATGAAGGTTATTATGGGTATAAGGGAATACTCATCACTTCAATCAATTTATGAATTGTTGGCTTTAAAAAATGCACAGACAATAGTAGGTGATGCCAGCCATGTTTTATTTCCCATGTATGAGCTGCTGCCATCAGGGAGACGGTATAGAGTCCCACTGCGTAAGAGTAACCGTTATAAAAAATCCTTTATTCCTCTTATCAATTAATATGTTAAATAGCAAGATGCAATAGTTTGTGTGTGCTTTAGTTATATGTATATATTAATGCAGCCTTAAGTCCATTTGTTGTATGTATATTGTGTATTAATGCAGCCTTGAGTCCAAGACAAATATCCGGAAAAAGGACATTAAAGTATACAAACAAAGATAATCAAGGCAACGTATTTTACCACAATTCACACTCAGCGGTAATTCAGGAAAAAAAAAATCTCAGAATACTCCACATGAAACTTTAGTCTTCCGACCTTACCATCGTGTTGATTTTTTTTATTAATGCTCTCTCGTTCTCTCTCTCGTTCTCGCGCTCGATCTCTCTCGCTCTCGCTCTCTCATTCTCGCTCTCTCTCTCTCTCTCTCTCTGGTGCATGCTGGGAGTTGGGGATAGTGGTGGTGGTGAGAGCTGTTGTGTGAGGGTGAGAACTTTATTGTTTTGTTATTTTTATTTACTTTTTCTTTTTCCTTCCAGAAAATACATGGTTTAGGAAACGAATTGTAAATATAGTGGTGGTTGTGTGGCAGGATGGCGTCTCTTGATGAGACGCCGTCATTATCACTCCGCAATGGTTTTAGGTGTGTTCCTGAGGATAATGCCACAGTGGAGGATGTGTTAATTGCAGTTGGTGATCAAATTGGTCATGAGAACATTGTATCTGCATCACGGATGAATCAGGCTGTCGTCATTTTTTTGAAAGAACAAAATTTAGTGCATCGTTTGATAGTAAATGGCCTTACTGTTAAAGATGCTTTTGTGCAGCTTTCTCCAATGTATATATCGACAACAAAGGTAACAATTTCGAATATCCCGCCTTTCGTATCCAATGACGTTTTGCAACGTGAGTTAACGCGTTTTGGAAAAGTTGTGAGTCCCTTTAAAACTGTCGCGCTTGGATGTAAACATCCGGCTCTGAAACATGTTGCGTCTTTTAGACGGTACGTTTACATGGTGTTAGAATCGCCTGAGAATACACTGGATATTAATTTTCGTGTGAAACACGAGGGAAGATTATATATGGTGTATGCAACTACTGGCAGCATAAGATGTTTCGAGTGTGGAGACATCGGACACAAGCGCCTGATGTGTCCACATAAGAAAACGGGTGCAGAAAACGCGACGGGAGCAGAGGACGAGGGCGAAAGCAATAGCGTTGATGCGGCCCAAGATGAGGTTGTTCCACTAGTTGAGGTGAGTGATGTGAATGCAGATGCAGATGCTGTGTTACCGGCTGTTGATACTGGAAATGAGGATGTTGTAGCTTTTGTAGCCCCAGAGATTAGCATAACCGATCTAGTTTCTGAAGTTAACACAGAAGTAGCTAGTGCCAGTGGTACTGAAATGAGGGAAAGTGCGAATGATGGAATTGAATCGTTTTCACGTATCTTGAATAGTGAGGAAATGGAGGAGGAGCAGTCTGATGATACTGAGTCACAAGTTTCCATGTGTGAAAATGATGGTAGTTCACAGGGAAGTGTATTTAATGCATCTCAGACAGGTTTTTCGGGAGTTTTCTAGTCTGGAAGAAATTAACCATTTTTTTGGATGAAACGTATGGTAAACAAATCAACATAAATGATTTTTTCTCTGATGTAGACAAATTTGTTCACTCTGTTACTTTTTATCAGAAGAATGTTGGAGTTGATGAACTTTGTGAGAAGAAGCGTTTTCGTTTGAAAAAGCTTCTTACCACTATCAGAAAAAGTAAAGCAATGAGTAAGAGAGAGTAAATAAAAAAAATTGTAAACCATGTATTATACGGTGTCTTTTCTTTGCTTTTCTATCATGCTTTGTTCTTTATTTCCCATCTTAATTTTGTATATGGATGCTTTGAGGATAGGCTCTTTAAATATTAATGGTGGGAGGGATAGTGTAAAGCGTGCTACAGTCTATGAAATAATTGAGCAAAAAAAGCTTGATATCGTCTTTCTCCAAGAAACTCATAGTGATTTGATGAATGAAGTTGAGTGGAATTTGTGGTGGAAAGGACATAAAATACTCAGTCATGGTACAAATTTAAGTAGAGGTGTGGGTATTTTTGTTTCTTCAAAAATAAGGGCAGATATTATAAGTATAGAGGAACCAGTGAAGGGTCGATTGTTGGTGGTTAAAGCTCAAGTTCAAGAGATGATTGTTTTTCTGATAAATATTTATGCACCAACTGTGGGACAGGAGCGCCTACATTTTTTAAATATACTTAGTGAGAGTCTTAAAACGTGTTTTAGTGAAGGATGTGTTGTTATTGGTGGAGATTGGAATTGCACTATTAATTTTACTATAGATCGTAATACTGAGGAACCGCATATACAGTCCTCAAGTGCATTGTCAAAACTCATTAAAGAGTTCCAGCTCTTGGATATGTGGAGAATTAAACACCCAAATGATAGACAGTATACATGGATTAAGGCTTTTAATAATCGAGTTAGTGCTGCCCGACTAGATAGATTCTATGTGTCAAAATCTTTTAACAGTAGAGTAATTGAGTGTTGTATTTGTCCTGTGGGTTTTTCTGATCATCATTTAATTATGACAATGAACATGTCAAATACACCTAGAAAATCTGTTTATTGGCACTTTAATGTAAAATTGCTGCAGGATGCTTTGTTTTGTGAATTTTGTTTTCTTTTGGGATGATTGGAAAAAGGAAAAGAGTTCTTTTGAAAACTTGAAACAGTGGTGGGATGTAGGTTAGACTCAAATAAAACTTTTCTGTCAGCAGTATACAGCCAACTGTAGCAGTAGAATAAAGAATGTGATTGAAACACTTGAAAAGCAAATTAATTTAATGGAATTGCAGTTGGTTGATGCACATAATTCTACATTGTACAATGATTTGCAAATAAAAAAGAGAGAGCTTGGTCTAGTCTTAAATGAGAAGGTTAAACGAGCCTTGATGCCCCAACTTCTTTTTTCTTTAACCTGGAATATAAGGCAGCTCAACAAAAACAAATGCCATGTCTGAAACTCCCTGATGGAAGGATAACGTCTAAGACTGTAGAAATGAGGAACCATGCTGTGGAGTTCTATTCAAGCCTCTATGCTGCAGAGAACTGTGATAATAGTGACTGTATGACACCGCTTCTTCAGGGTCTTCCTCAGCTGGACTCGGGCTCTAAAACTGTCTTGGATGCTGGTATAACATTTGAGGAAGTTACTGCTGCTGTGGGACAACTTAATTCAGGACGATCCCCTGGAATAGATGGGCTGCCAGCAGACTTTTATAAAAGTTTTTGGAACTGCATTGGCCATGATTACTTTGATGTTTTATGTGAATCTATAAGAGAAGGTGTTTTACCAACTTCCTGTCAATATGCGGTTTTATCATTGTTACCAAAGAAGGGTGATTTAGGCCTTTTAAAGAACTGGCGTCCTGTTGCCCTTCTTACAACAGAATATAAAATATTTTCAAAATGTCTGGCAAATAGATTGAAACATTTTTTGAGTTTGGTTGTACACAAAGATCAGTCGTATTGCATTCCAAAACGGTCCATTATGGATAATTAGTGCGAGATATTGTGGATATTTGTAATGGTTTCAATGTGAATGTTGGGTTAATTGCCTTGGATCAAGAAAAGGCTTTTGATCGTGTGGATCACAATTATCTTTTTAATGTATTGAAGGTTTTTGGTTTTGGTGAAACATTTTTAAAATTGATACAGTTATTATATAATGGTGCATGGTGAAGATAGGGGGTACTTTGAGTCGGCCAATTCCTATTTTAAGGGGTATTAGGCAAGGCTGTCCGTTGTCTGGTCAACTATATAGCTTAGCAATTGAGCCACTGCTTTTTAGACTTCGAGATAGACTGTCGGGTTTTAATGTGCCTGGTCTTTCTTTAGACTCGAGAATGTATCTCTCGGCCTATGCTGATGATATTACAGTTTTTGTAAAAAATGCTGGAGATATGAACTGTCTATCTGAGGTACTCAGTCTTTATGAGAAAGCTTCATCAGCTAAAGTGATCTGGGCAAAAAGTGAAGCTTTTTGGGCTGGTAAAGGGGAGTTTGAGTCTCCCAAAGTTACCCGGAGACCTAAAGTGGGGCAGAGAGGGACTTAAACTATTGGGAGTTTTTTTGGGGTCAAATGACTATCAAAGGCAAAATTGGGAGGGGATAGTGGAGAAAGTGTGCAGCAAGTTGTCTAAATGGAAATGGTTGCTACCGCAGTTGTCCTATAGGGGGAGGATTTTAGTGACCAATAATTTGGTTGCTTCTACCCTGTGGCATAAAATAACTGTGCTACAGCCACCTGTTGGACTTATTGAGGAGATTCAAAGGAAACTTGTGGGTTTTTTTTTGGTCCGGACAACACTGGATTCGTGCTGCTGCTTTATACCTTCCGGTTCAAGAGGGAGGTCAAGGATTGATTGACATCAGATCCAGAATCATGGCTTTCCGGTTGCAAGCAGCTCAGAGACTGTTGTATGACACTGATGCTTCATGGCTGAAGACGGCTTCTGCTCTTCTCAGGAGGGTCAGAGGTATGGGATTGGACAAACATCTGTTCTTAATGGAGCTCCAGAATGAGGATCGTGTGAATTTGTTTTCTATAAGTCAGTTCTGGAGGCATGGAAGGTGTTTACCATTTCACGTACACCGAATACACATGCCGGATTATGGCTTTTTGAAGAGCCAATTTTTCTTAATGACTTTTTAACATCAAGGCTTGTGTCTGGACCCAGTTTGCGTGCATGTTTCACTGCTGCGGGATGCACAAAGCTGGGACATATTTTGACCAAGAGTTTAGAGGAATTGAGTGAAAGGACTGGAGTGAGATCTCTGAGGCTGCTGGAACAAGCTACAACTGGAATTTTAAAGTCTTTGAATGCGGACCATAAGATTTTTACAAAAGATTCTATAGCAACTGATCAATGGAGAAAGGGGGTTCCTTATGTTTTTCCTTCTCTGAATGTGAATATTGCTGTGGGAGAGTGGCAAGATGATGAGAACTGTCTTTTGAAACCCCTCAGCTTGGAGTTTTTGAGGAAGTGGGGAAAAAGGCCCTCTATATCTCCTGTGTGAAGGCATCTAATGCTGGTCGCTTGCATGGATTTGCTTCAAATAAATGGACTGAATTTTTTGGGATTCTTTCCTCCCCTAGAGGCTGCTGGCGGTCCTTATACAAACGCCCCATTGACAAAAGAACGGGAGACCTTCAGTGGAGGATCGTTCATGGGGCGATAGCCACAAACAGATACGTGGTGCACATTGATCCTTCGGTAGGGGTGGGCTGTCCCTTCTGTAAAGAGGTTGAAACGGTTTTTCATTTATTCGTACAGTGTGATCGGCTGAACGATTTGTTCTCATTTTTATCTCAATGGTTCATTGAAATTGGTGAAGCTTTCTCTTATGAAATGTTTATATATGGTACAAAGTATACAGAAAAAAGGAAAAGTCAGTTGATTTTGCTAAATTTTTTGTCTGGTACAGCAAAACTTGCTATATGGAAATCCAGAAAGAATAAGTTGTTGGGACAGGGTTCTCTGGCTGTGTTGATGACCTTCAAAGGCTTGGTGGCGGCTCGGCTTAGAATAGAGCATGCCTATTATAAAATGGTAAATTGTGTAGAATCTTTCATGTACATTTGGGGGATAAATGAGGTTCTTTGCAGAGTAGATGAGGATGGTGATTTAATGCTTGCGTTTTAAATGTTTTTCATTTTAACATGAATAGTATATATTATATTTGTTCTTGTTTTGTGAGTTTGTAATATTATTGTGAACACCTTATTGTTTTAAATAAAGGTGTATTTAAATTCTCAAGTTCTATTATTGTGAACACCTTATTGTTTTAAATAAAGGTGTATTTAAATTCTCAAGTTCTCTCTCTCGTTCTCTCTCTCTCGTTCTCTCTCTCTCGTTCTCTCTCTCTCGTTCTCTCTCTCTCGTTCTCTCTCTCTCGTTCTCTCTCTCGTTCTCTCTCTCGTTCTCTCTCTCGTTCTCTCTCTCGTTCTCTCTCTCGTTCTCTCTCTCGTTCTCTCTCTCGTTCTCTCTCTCGTTCTCGTAAAACGGACGAGACACACCGCAGTAAACCTGTAGCGACCCGTATGGTTTCTATAGGAGACGCTTCAGCCGTTTAATACAGAACTAGAGTCAGACGTTCACTAACCACACACTTTTATTCCCTTCTGCTGTGTGTCACATGATGTAATCTCGAGTTTCTCTGTCTTAGCAGAGACCCAGAGGACATCCGTGGCTGCAGGACTGCTTGCGCAGGCATTCTCTCTCTGGCCTGCAGCGTTATGCTGCTGCTCATGGCAAGGAGCTCCATGTGGAGGTGCAGGAGCAGGAAGCGGCCCCCAATCAGAGGTACTCACTCACTCAAACTCACTCAAACTCACTCACTCGAGCTCACTCACTGTGTATGGGTGCGAGTTGACGGAGTTTGTGAGCTTGACTGGCTGTGAGCTGTTTTCTATTTTTCCCCTTGCTGGTTTTCTGTCTTTTTCTATCTAGTATTTTTGGTTCTTTGTTGGGCCGCGTGCTATCCACATTATCGGGGGGGAATGTCGGCCCCACGCGTGCATGTTTTGAGTTCACTCGCGCGGCGTAATGCGGTTAAAGTGGCCGCCGTGTGGAGGGATGTTGTCTGCCATTGGTGAGGTGGTCTGGCCATTGGTGGAGGTTGTCTGGCCATTGGTGGAGGTTGTCTGGCCATTGGTGGAGGTTGTCTGGCCATTGGTGGAGGTTGTCTGGCCATTGGTGGAGGTTGTCTGGCCATTGGTGGAGGTTGTCTGGCCATTGGTGGAGGTTGTCTGGCCATTGGTGGAGGTTGTCTGGCCATTGGTGGAGGTTGTCTGGCCATTGGTGGATGTTGTAGGGCATGAGAGTGTGCTGTCCGCCTCCAGAAAGAATAGTACCATTGTGGTGTTTCTTAATATCGTAGATAGTCAATGAGGTAGTCGAACACGGAATAGTCATTGGTGGTGATTTTTGTCTCTGTTCTTCTTTCATTGCCAGCTAAGAGAGTCACTTTGTCAAATGTTCCACTGTTCGTAAGTGATGAAATTGACAAGCTTTATCCCGATATGGAAAATTGGTATCTCCGATTAAAGAGATCCCAATCAATAGCGGTTCACCTCTGTTGAAACACACAGTTTGATGGCATCCCTGTGTTAACACTTCGATAAGTGGGGGAGTTGCCATTTTATTCACAAAGAATTTTAGTCCTACCTCTTATGATGTGGATGAAATAGTAAAAGGTAGGCTTTTAAAAGTTAGAGCTGTTGTCTAAAGTTGTTTGTGTATTTTTATTTGTGTACCAACTGCACCAGTTGAAAGTGTTTTTTTTAGACATACTGTGTTCAACTCTACAGAACTGTTGCCCTGAAGACTTGTTCCTAGGTGGTGATTTTTCAATTGAACTGAGCTCAATCTAGATCGAAATGACATTGAGCCTCATTTGGCTTCACATAAACGTCTCAGTCATATTATTAAAAAGTATGATTTATGTGATGTTTGGAGATCTCTAAATAGTAATGAGAGACGGTACACTTGGGTTTACACACGTGACAATAGCTGCGTTTACATGGTTCAATCGGAATGTAATCAATCCGATTGATGAATCCGAACACGGTGTTTACATGAACGATAAATAAAGTAATTGGGTTTATGTGCGCGTTTATATGTCACAAGATTCAAATCGGAATTGATTTTTTGACATGCGCAGACTGCATGAATATGCCACTGGTCGCGCATAACTATTCTCCTATTGGTTCTTTATTTGTTTTAAACAACAGACTTAATATTTATCCGTCTCTGGTCATGATTTGGAGGCGAAGAGCATGAACCGGTTTGCCGCTGCTTATATTTGTCACGCAGTAAAACCCCGCGCCCAAAAGTCATGTGTGGATGAGAATCTAAAACAAGCACTGGTGGGCCGTTGTCCTGGGGTTTCAGAAAGGAGGTTAAGTGAAAACTGAGTATGTTAACTCTGAAATGAGGGAAACTCTGCTTTCTGAGGTTTGACTTACCTCCCATTCTGAAACAGAAAACCCAGAGTAAGTCAAGCTCGTTTCTGAAAGAGAGGTAACTTATACTCAGAGTCAGTGACCATGGTAACTTACTCTGTGAACCTAACCTGGTCGGGAGCAGGTTTACTTCCGTAAACCCAGAGTTTATTTCGGTTTCCTCCCCTTTTTTAAAGAGGAAGCAGTGTTTAAACACCTCATTCATTCTTTCGGTACATTTATTCATTGCTGTTTTTTTTTTTCTTCAATTTTCAAGAATAAGATGAAGTCTATATAACTTCTTAACTGGCAACTGAAAATACAGTAGATTAAAGTTACATCACGTAGTTCTAAACAAATTCTACATAATTAAACTCTGGCATTCACTGAAAATCACTGAAGTGTGTTTATCTGTGCACCAGGGGCCTCATTTATAAAACTTTGCGTAGGATTTGCGTCAGAAGTGGCGTACGGATGAAACATAGGACGTGCGTACGCACAGAAATATTCGGATTTATAAAACCGTGCGCACGCACGTCCTACGCAGTTTTCCCTTAATAAATCACAATCAATTCTAAATGTAGCGCAGCTTTTGCGGCTTCGTGTCACGCCCATAGTTGCCCATAAATAGTCTGTGAAACCCCCACAAGTTAATATTCATCGATTGCGAAATCATGGCAAATACAGAGAGGAAAACCAATAAACTTAACTTCACTCAATGTGAAGTAGAAATGATCATTGGCAAGGTGGAAAAGAGGAGTAAAATGTTGTTTTACATTTTACAGGGCACAGTGTGGGCATTACTAATGCCAAAAAGGCACTTGACTGGCAAAAGGTTGCAGACGCCGTTAATGCTGCAGCCTCACAACCTCGGACCGTGGCCGAAATAAAAAAGAAATGGTCGGACAAAGTCGATGCAAAAAAGCGTATAGCGCTCCATTACGCATTGTGATGGCATCATGGCATTTTATTACCATCCATTTGATTGCATCTGACAAGCAACAGATGTGTTATGAGGATGAATTGCATAACATGGCAATATTATTGCAGAACATATTTCACTTTTCTTTTTGCAAATATGTGTTAATTTGCATTTCTGTTGAAATCTTCGTTTGATTTTTTTGTTTGTTTTACACTGCAGTGCAGATCGATCAAACGGGTGTTCGTGTAGGCTGTTAAATGTAAGACTTGCTTTGTGAAGTCTATTTATGAGAGGCAGTATTGCCATTTCTTTTACACAACGGTCTACAGTTTCACACACTTTCACGTGTTTCTTCCATCCGCCGACGGTGTCGCCATTTCTTATTTCACCCGTTTTTGTGCGTACGCCTGGGTCAGAGCTTGCGTGAAGAACCGCACATTTTCCCGTCAAGTTTGCTTTTTATAAATACCAATTATTGCGTAGAGAGCGGCGTACGCCTTCTTTTGTGCGTACGCAACGTTTATAAATGAGGCCCGAGAAGTTGATGGACCTTCCTCCTGCTGTTCTTCCACACTCCGGGGACAGGGAGAGAGATAAGAATATCCGTTTATACTTGGATATAAACTTAGATTCTATAGGCTACTCCACATAAATAATGTGAAGAAATGTGAATGTGTAGACATAATATTAACATTTCCTCTGTAGGTCTCTCTGTGGCAGCAGAAACTGTTTCTTCATCCCCATCGTCCTGTGAAGATGAGCATTTGATTTGTCATAATTTCTGGTGTATTGAGTAGGCTACTTACAACTGTCTGGGGTTCTGTTGGGACAGGAGGCTCCAAAAGACAGAGATTACCGTCAGAATCTGTTGGGGGCAACAAAAAACCCAACCCAAAGTAAAATATATGGAAATATCAAAAACCTAAAAAAAAAATAACTCCTATGTAGACCTCTTACATTTTATGAAGGCACTTGAATCTTCGGGAGTGACTGTCTCTGAAGTCCCTCCAGGAATTCCCTCAGCCATTGGCCTTCCAGCATTCAGGCTCAGGGCCATCTCCATCTCCATCTCCATCTGCATGTCCATCTCCATCTCCTCTGCATCTCCTCTCCATCTCCATCTCCTCTGCATCTCCATCTCCTCTGCATCTCCATCTCCTCTGCATCTCCTCTGCATCTCCATCTCCATCTCCATCTGCATCTCCATCTCCTCTGCATCTCCATCTCCTCTGCATCTCCATCTCCTCTGCATCTCCATCTCCTCTGCATCTCCATCTCCTCTGCATCTCCATCTCCTCTGCATCTCCATCTCCTCTGCATCTCCATCTCCTCTGCATGTCCATCTCCTCTGCATCTCCATCTCCTCTGCATCTCCATCTCCTCTGCATGTCCATCTCCTCTGCATGTCCATCTCCTCTGCATGTCCATCTCCTCTGCATGTCCATCTCCTCTGCATGTCCATCTCCTCTGCATGTCCATCTCCTCTGCATGTCCATCTCCTCTGCATGTCCATCTCCTCTGCATGTCCATCTCCTCTGCATGTCCATCTCCTCTGCATGTCCATCTCCTCTGCATGTCCATCTCCTCTGCATGTCCATCTCCTCTGCATGTCCATCTCCTCTGCATGTCCATCTCCTCTGCATGTCCATCTCCTCTGCATGTCCATCTCCTCTGCATGTCCATCTCCTCTGCATGTCCATCTCCTCTGCATGTCCATCTCCTCTGCATGTCCATCTCCTCTGCATGTCCATCTCCTCTGCATGTCCATCTCCTCTGCATGTCCATCTCCTCTGCATGTCCATCTCCTCTGCATGTCCATCTCCTCTGCATGTCCATCTCCTCTGCATGTCCATCTCCTCTGCATGTCCATCTCCTCTGCACCTGCATCTCCTCTGCACCTGCATCTCCTCTGCACCTGCATCTCCTCTGCACCTGCATCTCCTCTGCATCTGCATCTCCTCTGCATCTCCATCTCCTCTGCATCTCCATCTCCTCTGCATCTGCATCTCCTCTGCATCTGCATCTCCTCTGCATCTCCATCTCCTCTGCATCTCCATCTCCTCTGCATCTGCATGTCCATCACCATCTCCATCTCCTCTGCATCTGCATCTCCTCTGCATCTCCATCTCCTCTGCATCTCCATCTCCTCTGCATCTGCATCTCCTCTGCATCTCCATCTCCTCTGCATGTCCATCTCCTCTGCATCTCCATCTCCTCTGCATCTCCATCTCCTCTGCATCTCCATCTCCTCTGCATCTCCATCTCCTCTGCATCTCCATCTCCTCTGCATCTCCATCTCCATCTCCTCTGCATCTCCATCTCCTCTGCATCTCCATCTCCTCTGCATCTCCATCTCATCTCCTCTGCATGTCCATCTCCCTCTGCATGTCCATCTCCCTCTGCATGTCCATCTCCCTCTCCCTCTGCATGTCCATCTCCCTCTGCATGTCCATCTCCCTCTGCATGTCCATCTCCCTCTGCATGTCCATCTCCCTCTGCATGTCCATCTCCCTCTGCATGTCCATCTCCTCTGCATCTGCATCTCCTCTGCATCTGCATCTCCTCTGCATCTCCATCTCCTCTGCATCTCCATCTCCTCTGCATCTGCATCTCCTCTGCATCTCCATCTCCTCTGCATCTCCATCTCCTCTGCATCTCCTCTGCATCTCCATCTCCTCTGCATCTCCATCTCCTCTGCATCTCCATCTCCATCTCCTCTGCATCTCCATCTCCATATCCATCTCCTCTGCATCTCCATCTCCTCTGCATCTCCATCTCCATCTCCTCTGCATCTCCATCTCCTCTGCATCTCCATCTCCATCTCCTCTGCATCTGCATGTCCATCTCCATCTCCATCTCCTCTGCATCTGCATCTCCATCTCCTCTGCATCTCCATCTCCTCTGCATCTCCATCTCCTCTGCATCTCCATCTCCTCTGCATCTCCATCTCCTCTGCATCTCCATCTCCTCTGCATCTGCATCTCCTCTGCATCTGCATCTCCTCTGCATCTGCATCTCCTCTGCATCTGCATCTCCTCTGCATCTCCATCTCCTCTGCATCTCCATCTCATCTCCTCTGCATGTCCATCTCCCTCTGCATGTCCATCTCCCTCTGCATGTCCATCTCCCTCTGCATGTCCATCTCCCTCTGCATGTCCATCTCCCTCTGCATGTCCATCTCCCTCTGCATGTCCATCTCCCTCTGCATGTCCATCTCCCTCTGCATGTCCATCTCCTCTGCATCTGCATCTCCTCTGCATCTGCATCTCCTCTGCATCTCCATCTCCTCTGCATCTCCATCTCCTCTGCATCTCCATCTCCTCTGCATCTCCATCTCCTCTGCATCTCCTCTGCATCTCCATCTCCTCTGCATCTCCATCTCCTCTGCATCTCCATCTCCTCTGCATCTCCATCTCCATATCCATCTCCTCTGCATCTCCATCTCCATCTCCTCTGCATCTGCATGTCCATCTCCATCTCCATCTCCTCTGCATCTGCATGTCCATCTCCTCTGCATCTCCATCTCCTCTGCATCTCCATCTCCTCTGCATCTCCATCTCCTCTGCATGTCCATCTCCTCTGCATGTCCATCTCCTCTGCATGTCCATCTCCTCTGCATCTGCATGTCCATCTCCATCTCCATCTCCTCTGCATCTGCATGTCCATCTCCTCTGCATCTCCATCTCCTCTGCATCTCCATCTCCTCTGCATGTCCATCTCCTCTGCATGTCCATCTCCTCTGCATGTCCATCTCCTCTGCATGTCCATCTCCTCTGCATGTCCATCTCCTCTGCATGTCCATCTCCTCTGCATGTCCATCTCCTCTGCATGTCCATCTCCTCTGCATGTCCATCTCCTCTGCATGTCCATCTCCTCTGCATGTCCATCTCCTCTGCATCTCCATCTCCTCTGCATCTCCATCTCCTCTGCATCTCCATCTCCTCTGCATCTCCATCTCCTCTGCACCTGCATCTCCTCTGCATCTGCATCTCCTCTGCATCTCCATCTCCTCTGCATCTCCATCTCCTCTGCATCTGCATGTCCATCACCATCTCCATCTCCTCTGCATCTGCATCTCCTCTGCATCTCCTCTGCATCTCCATCTCCTCTGCATCTCCATCTCCTCTGCATCTGCATGTCCATCTCCATCTCCATCTCCTCTGCATCTGCATGTCCATCTCCTCTGCATCTCCTCTGCATCTCCATCTCCTCTGCATCTCCATCTCCTCTGCATCTCCATCTCCATCTCCTCTGCATCTCCATCTCCTCTGCATCTCCATCTCCATCTCCTCTGCATCTGCATGTCCATCTCCATCTCCATCTCCTCTGCATCTGCATGTCCATCTCCTCTGCATCTCCTCTGCATCTGCATCTCCTCTGCATCGCATCTGCATCTCCTCTGCATCGCATCTGCATCTCCTCTCCATCTCCTCTGCATCTCCATCTCCTCTGCATCTCCATCTCCTCTGCATCTCCATCTCCTCTGCATCTCCATCTCCTCTGCATCTCCATCTCCTCTGCATCTCCATCTCCTCTGCATCTCCATCTCCTCTGCATCTCCATCTCCTCTGCATCTCCATCTCCTCTGCATCTCCATCTCCATCTCCTCTGCATCTGCATGTCCATCTCCATCTCCTCTGCATCTGCATCTCCTCTGCATCTGCATGTCCATCTCCTCTGCATCTCCTCTCCATCGCATCTGCATCTCCTCTCCATCTCCTCTGCATCTCCATCTCCTCTGCATCTCCATCTCCTCTGCATCTCCATCTCCTCTGCATCTCCATCTCCTCTGCATCTCCATCTCCTCTGCATCTCCATCTCCTCTGCATCTCCATCTCCTCTGCATCTCCATCTCCTCTGCATCTCCATCTCCTCTGCATCTCCATCTCCTCTGCATCTCCATCTCCTCTGCATCTGCATCTCCTCTGCATCTCCATCTCCTCTGCATCTCCATCTCCATCTCCTCTGCATCTGCATGTCCATCTCCTCTGCATCTCCTCTGCATCTGCATCTCCTCTGCATCTGCATCTCCTTCTCCTCTGCATCTCCATCTCCTCTGCATCTCCATCTCCTCTGCATCTCCATCTCCTCTGCATCTCCATCTCCTCTGCATCTCCATCTCCTCTGCATCTCCATCTCCTCTGCATCTCCATCTCCTCTGCATCTCCATCTCCTCTGCATCTCCATCTCCTCTGCATCTGCATCTCCTCTGCATCTCCATCTCCTCTGCATCTCCATCTCCATCTCCTCTGCATCTGCATCTCCATCTCCTCTGCATCTCCATCTCCTCTGCATCTGCATCTCCTCTGCATCTGCATCTCCTCTGCATCTGCATCTCCTCTGCATCTGCATCTCCATCTCCTCTGCATCTCCATCTCCTCTGCATCTCCATCTCCTCTGCATCTCCATCTCCTCTGCATCTCCATCTCCTCTGCATCTCCATCTCCTCTGCATCTCCATCTCCTCTGCATCTCCATCTCCTCTGCATCTCCATCTCCTCTGCATCTCCATCTCCTCTGCATCTCCATCTCCTCTGCATCTCCATCTCCTCTGCATCTCCATCTCCTCTGCATCTCCATCTCCTCTGCATCTCCATCTCCTCTGCATCTCCATCTCCTCTGCATCTCCATCTCCTCTGCATCTCCATCTCCTCTGCATCTGCATCTGCATGTCCATCGCCATCTGCATCTCCTCTCCATCTGCATCTCCTCTCCATCTCCATCTCCATCTCCTCTGCATCTCCATCTCCTCTGCATCTCCATCTCCATCTCCTCTGCATCTCCATCTCCATCTCCTCTGCATCTCCATCTCCTCTGCATCTCCATCTCCATCTCCTCTGCATCTGCATGTCCATCTCCATCTCCTCTGCATCTCCATCTCCTCTGCATCTGCATCTCCTCTGCATCTGCATCTCCTCTGCATCTGCATGTCCATCGCCATCTGCATCTCCTCTGCATCTGCATGTCCATCTCCTCTGCATCTCCTCTGCATCTGCATCTCCTCTCCATCTCCTCTGCATCTCCATCTCCTCTGCATCTCCATCTCCTCTGCATCTCCATCTCCTCTGCATCTCCATCTCCATCTCCTCTGCATCTCCATCTCCTCTGCATCTCCATCTCCATCTCCTCTGCATCTGCATGTCCATCTCCTCTGCATCTGCATGTCCATCTCCTCTGCATCTGCATCTCCTCTGCATCTGCATGTCCATCGCCATCTGCATCTCCTCTGCATCTGCATGTCCATCGCCATCTGCATCTCCTCTGCATCTGCTTCTCCTCTGCATCTGCATCTCCTCTCCATCTCCTCTGCATCTGCATCTCCTCTGCATCTGCATCTCCTCTGCATCTGCATCTCCTCTGCATCTGCATCTCCTCTGCATCTGCATCTCCTCTGCATCTGCATCTCCTCTGCATCTGCATGTCCATCTCCATCTGCATCTCCTCTGCATCTGCATGTCCATCGCCATCTGCATCTCCTCTGCATCTGCTTCTCCTCTGCATCTGCATCTCCTCTCCATCTCCTCTGCATCTGCATCTCCTCTGCATCTGCATCTCCTCTGCATCTGCATCTCCTCTGCATCTCCATCTCCTCTGCATCTGCATGTCCATCTCCATCTGCATCTCCTCTGCATCTGCATGTCCATCTCCATCTGCATCTCCTCTGCATCTGCATCTCCTCTGCATCTGCATCTCCTCTGCATCTGCATGTCCATCTCCATCTGCATCTCCTCTGCATCTGCATGTCCATCTCCATCTGCATCTCCTCTGCATCTGCATCTCCTCTGCATCTGCATGTCCATCTCCAGGTGGTGCTGCACATTGGTGGTGGTTGAGGAGATTCCCCTTCCATGTAAAGCGCTTTGAGGTCCCAGATAAAGCGCTATATAAATGTAACGAATTATTATTATTATTATTATTATTATTATAATGTGTGTTTACTTTTAACCTTGATAAAATCTAGAGTTTTGATTGATTTTCTGTTTTATAAAACTATGAACAATCTTCCAACTTTTGAATTCTTATGGTGCAGTCATGGTGCTTTGTTTTTCTTTGTAATTGCTTTAGGTATTAATATACTCTTGTGTAATGTGTTGAATGCATTAAATGGTCAGTTTATTGTGAAGAGATGCTGTTAAAGTTGTAAATCAAGTTTTTTTTTTCAAAATTCAAATTCTTTCTTTCTTTCTTTCTTTCTTTCTTTCTTTCTTTCTTTCTTTCTTTCTTTCTTTAGCTGGACTGACACTATTTTCTTCTAGAAACAAACTTTGTTGCATTATTTTCCTGTTATCTCTGTAAAGCTGCTTTGAAACACTGTGTTGTAAAAAGTGCTGTATAAATAATGGAGACTTGACTCTCTCACACATCTGACCCTCATCTCATTGTGTCCTCACTGTCATGATCGCGTGTCACACACCTGTCAGTCTCTTCTCTCTGTCTCTCAGGTTCCTCTCCTGGGTCAGATTGGGCGGCCGATCCTTCCTCGCTATGAGCGGCAGCTCCAAGAAGCAGGCCAGAGAGAGGGCAGCCAACGCAGCCGCGGACGTCCTCCTCGCCGAGGCCTCTCAGGTACACACACACACACACACACTCTCCGCTAAAGCTTTTCTGTCTTTGTAAATGCTGAAATCTGCTGCATGCGTGTCATTCACTCCAGAAAGTTCAACGTCATCTCAGACACGCATCACATGGTAACATATTTTCCCCGTAGGAGCAAAAGTGCAGCGCACCTGTTCAGTCCACATGTGTTTATTTAAGAGAGCAACCACTGCACACATCTGCATCACACTAACTACTCCAAACCTGATCCTGAAGCTTTGAATTTGCTGTCAGAAACATTTCACACTGAAGCTTGATTCCTTTCCCCATCAACACCTGATCTAGTCAAGTCATCGTCATTTATATAGCGCTTTTAACAATGTAGATTGTTTCAAAGCGGCTTTAGAGTAATAAACAGATAATTTAAGGTACCAGAGATTGGTTTGGCTTTATAGCGGTTCTTGAAGAATGTTATTTTCCAGGTGATCCTAGTGATCTGTTGGGTTTATATTCAGTGAGCATATCTGCAATATATTGAGGTCCTAGCCCATTGAATGATTTATATACCAGTAATAATACTTTAAAATCAATCCTAAATGTAACTGGGAGCCAGTGTAAAGACCTGAGGACTGGTGTGATGTGTTCATATGTTCTGGTTCTGTATGACCTGACACTGTCTTATGGTCTTTTTGGGAAGGCCAGTGAGGAGTCCATTACAGTAATCCACCCTGCTGGTGATGAAAGCATGCACTAGTTTCTCTAAGTCTTGACCGGAAACAAAGCATCTAATTCTTGCAATATTTTTCAGATGATAATATGCTGATTTAGTTATTGCTTTGACATGACTACTGAAACTAAGGTCTGATTCTAGAGACACACCAAGATTCCTGACTTGATTTTTAGTAGTTAGACCCCTAGAGTGAAGGTATGCATTCACCTTGAGAACTTTACATTTACATTACATTTAGTCATTTAGCAGACGCTTTTATCCAAAGCGACTTACAACTGAGGACTAAACCAAGCGAGTCATCGTGAAGAGGCAGAAACAACGCAAGAAGTGCTCAAAATACAAAGTTCAGACATAGCTCAGAGTAGCATAAGCCAGGCAAGCGAGGATTTAAAGGAAAAGGGAAGTTTTTTTTATTATTATTTATTTATTTATTTATTTTTATGTTAAGTGCTCCCGGAAGAGATGAGTTTTCAGTTGTCTTTTGAATGCTGTCAAGGATTCTGCATTCCGGATGAGGGTGGGGAGATCATTCCACCAGCAGGGAACCGTGAATGAGAATGTTCTGGAGAGTGATTTTGTGCCCCGCTGTGACGGTACCACAAGCCGCCGCTCATTGACCGATCGTAGGCTTCTGGTAGGGATGTAGACTTGAAGTAGTGAGTGGAAGTAGGAGGGAGCTGAACCAGTGGTCAATCTGTAAGCAAGCGTCAACACCTTGAACTTGATGCGAGCAGCGAGTGGTAGCCAGTGCAGAGAGATGAACAGAGGAGTGACGTGGGCCCTTTTGGGCTCGTTGAAGACAAGACGGGCTGCAGCATTCTGGATCATTTGTAGAGGTTTAGTTGCACATGATGGAAGTCCAGCCAGAAGAGCATTGCAGTAATCAAGCCTAGAAATGACCAGGGCCTGGACGAGAAGTTGTGTTGCATGCTCAGTTAGGAAAGGTCTGATCTTCCTGATGTTGTGCATAGCAAACCTGCATGATCGAGCTGTCTTTGTAATGTGGTCTGTGAAGGTCAGCTGGTCATCAAAGATTACTCCAAGATTTCTGACTGATCTTGATGGGGTGATTGAGGAAGAATCTAGCTGGATAGTGAGGTCGTGCTGTAGAGACGGATTGGCAGGGAGGACGAGAAGCTCAGTCTTTGCCAGGTTGAGCTGCAGGTGATGTTCCTTCATCCATGCCGAGATGTCCGCCAGACAGCTTGAGATCCGTGCAGCTACTGTGGGATCATCTGGTTGAAATGAGAGGTAGAGCTGGGTGTCATCAGCATAGCAATGATAAGAGAAACCATGTGCCTGTATGATGGGCCCCAGTGATGTGGTGTAAATGGAGAAGAGGAGCGGTCCAAGAACTGAACCCTGAGGAACTCCTGTGGTCAGTTGATGTGCTTTGGATACCTCGCCTCTCCATGTGACCCTGAAGGACCTACCTGTGAGATAGGACTCGAACCAGTTGAGGGAGGTTCCAGTGATGCCCAGTGATGAGAGGGCGGACAAGAGGATCTGATGATTCACAGTGTCGAAGGCCGCAGACAGGTCCAGGAGAATGAGAACTGATGATTTGGAAGCAGCTTTTGCGATCCGCAGGGCTTCCGTGACCGACAGCAATGCAGTCTCGGTTGAATGCCCTTTCTTGAAGCCAGATTGGTTGACATCCAGCTGGTTGTTCAGAGACAGGAAGGATGATACTTGGTTAAAAGCAACTCGTTCAAGTGTTTTCGCAATGAATGGTAGGAGAGAGACAGGTCTGTAATTCTCTAGAAGTGATGTGTTTAACGTTGGTTTTTTAAGCAGAGGAGTTACCCGAGCCTGCTTAAATGCTGTAGGGAAAATGCCAGTGTGGAGGGATGAGTTGATAATGTGAGTGAGAGCTGGTAGAAGTGTGGGAGAGATGGCTTGTAGAAGGTGTGAGGGGATGGGATCTAGAGGGCAGGTGGTAGGATGACTGGAGAGAAGTAGTTTAGATACTTCTTCCTCGGTTAGTGGAGCGAAGGAGGAGAGAAGGATATTG
This sequence comes from Semotilus atromaculatus, assembly GCA_031834385.1. Lineage (NCBI taxonomy): Eukaryota > Metazoa > Chordata > Actinopteri > Cypriniformes > Leuciscidae > Semotilus > Semotilus atromaculatus. Next base: position 601,445 of record JAULUF010000031.1, read on the forward strand.
GCTGTGGGAGAGGTTAGTCTGGGTTCCTGTGTGTGTGAATCTGAGAACTGACTGCTGATAGTTGTAGTTTTGTTAGTGAAGAAGTTGGCAAAATCATCAGCAGTTAGCGAGGAGGTGGGTGGTGGTGGAGGTGGACAGAGGAGAGAGTTGAATGTCTTGAACAGTGTTCGTGTGTTAGAGGCACTGTTGATCTTGTTGTGGAAATATGAAGATTTCGCAGCATGAACATCAACAGAAAAGGAAGAGAGCAGAGATTTATACCTACTGAGGTCAGATGTGTCTTTTGATTTGCGCCATTTCCTCTCCGCTGCCCTGAGCTTGGTCCGGTGTTCACGAAGAACCTCAGATAGCCAGGGGTTAGAGGGAGTGGCACGTGCTGGCCTAGAGGAGAGAGGACAGATATTGTCTAAAGAAGAGGTTAGGATGGAGCATAAAGTATCTGTTGCAGTATTCACCTCCAGAGATGAGAAATGCGAGGGTGAGGGAAGAGAAGATGACACAGCAGAGGAAAGATGGGATGGAGAAAGTGAGCGCAGGTTTCGTCTGAAAGTAAATGGTGGGGAGGTTGGTGGAGCATGGGTAGTGAGTTGTAGATTGAAAGTAATGAGAAAATGATCTGAAACTTGGAGAGGTTTCACCAAAATGTTGTCTGTGATACAGTTGCGTGTGTAAACCAGGTCCAGTTGGTTGCCTGACTTGTGAGTACCGGTGGTGATGAGCCGTTTGAGATCGAAGGCGGCTAGGAGAGAGATGAAGTCTGTTGCATACGGCTTTGCTAGATGAATGTTGAAATCACCAAAGACTACGAGTGGGGTGCCATCCTCAGGGAAAGAGGACAGGAGCACATCCAGCTCCTCTACAAAGCTTCCCAGTGGACCTGGGGGGCGATAAATAACTACAATATGGATCTTAATGGGAGTTGTAAGTGTAATAGCATGATATTCAAATGAGTTGTTATTGCATAGAGAAGAGAGTTGAATATTTCCAATGGTTAGAAATGAGAAGACCAGTACCCCCACCCCTCCCCGACTGGCGAGGGGTGTGAGAGAAAGAGAAGTTGTTAGAGAGAGCAGCAGGGGTTGCTGAGTCTTCTGGACGGATCCAGGTCTCAGTCAAGCCCAAGATATTAAGAGTAGAGTGAGATGCAAAGGCTGGAATGAAGTCAGCTTTATTGACTGCTGATTGACAATTCCATAGACCCATAGAAAGAGAGAGAGGTGAGTGTGAGGATGAGAGAAAAGGGCGCAGATTAGCAGTATTGCGTTGCCTTCTGTGCGTGGTGAGAGAGCGTTGTCGAGAGACAACAGGAATGTGTTGAAAGCACATAATGATAATGGGAAATAAGATAAGGTAGGAAAGGAAAGGGTGAAGAAGATACTTAAGTGTCTTGCAGGTGTCCTTGCTCGGTGGAGTCGCGCAGGAAGAGTCGCAGGTCTTTACCCGAGTCGGTCTTCACACGAGGAGGCTGAAACCGAGAGCTGAATGCTTCCGCTGACGCTTCCGCGACAGCGCACACACTACATAGATATAATGCTTCCAATCGCCCTGAGTGAGGACAGCTGTGGCCGCCCTTGCAATTAGCACAGCAAAAGCAAATATCCCGAGAATGGGCGGAATCGAAACTAGCTGTTGAACAGCGCTTACTTGAGTGCTTCAATAAAATACAGATTATAACCCTTAAGACGCACGGCAGTTATTCAAAATAGGATCGCGTTTAATTCAAATACAGATATTTAGTCAAGGTAAACATTAAAAATAAGCAAAGAATCGAAAATAGCCCTACCTACTTGACAAATAGTAAACAGAGCAACAGGAGAACTGTATATTAAGAAAAAAACCACTCACGTGCTCTTGTCGTTCTCACTGAGTGACCGCTTGTCCTTCATCTTTGTTTCCAAACGCAATGACTATTTGTGATTTTTGCACATCCAATTGTTGACTTCATCAATGCATCGGCACAGGGAGTCAGTGTGGCTGTAGTCGTTAGGCGATAGGGCTAAGTAGAGCTGTGTGTCGTCTGCATAGCTGTGGTAGGAGATTTGGTTCTTTCTCATTATTTGGCTCATTGGGAGCATGTACAGGTTGAAGAGGAGTGGCGCAAGAATTGAGCCTTGAGGGACTCCACATGTCATGGACGTCCTCTCAGACTTATGGTCTCCTATACTCACTGTACAAAAGGAACTGTATTGCGCTAATTACTATTGAGATGCCAACCGGTACAGAGGGTCAATTACCACTTTTGATGTCCAATGACCAAGAGAGTAATGAAGAGCAGGCAGTTGTACTTAATTGTACTATTTTACTCTTAAGAATGTTGAATAACAATAATCAAATACACTGTGTACATATACACTGTCAAAAGAATACACAAATGCAAAGAAAATGTACATATGAAGAGCGTAGGCCTGCGCAAAATAATAAACAAAAATGAACAACGAATTATTTCAACAGATTTGAATTTTAAGGATACAGATGCTAGCCGGTCTTGTGATTAGGCAGTGAAAGCAAAGATTGCAACAGTTCGTGTCAGTCTCTAAATTTCTTAGGGGTGTTCAGATGTCCAAAATAGCTGTGTGAAGTTGGTCGTCGAGCTGCAGTCTCAAGCCCTGATGTATGACGAATCCTCCGCGATAGTAAATGCAGGTGTATAATCTCAAATGTGTATTTCTGAGTATCTATCTCGATGTATGACTCTCAAATGTGGTTCTACAATAAACAAATAACGTAATCACTAATCAGTCATATAAAACTAAATAGATGTACACGGCGGAAATGCTGAAACATTACAACTCTATAATGGCTGATCGCGTTCGTCACTATAAACATAATATCTTACTCAATCAGGTAACCACACTATCATATAACATGAAATATAATGTAGCAGCCATTAATCAAACTAAACAATGAATAAATGACACAATAATAATAATAATAATATAATAATACTGAAATGTAACTCACATTCTTCAATGACGCACATTCAAGAATCGTCACAATGGAAACTTCAGCACGAAGTTTAATACCGTCCGCTGCCAATCAAGAGCACCAATATTCTTTTCTGCAGTTCACAAAGTGAAGGTGCTGCAGAAAGAGATTTTAATCCATCTGATTTCACTGCTTTACAGGTAAGATTACAGGACTTCAGCTTCCCTCAGGATCCGAACGGAAAAATATGATCCGCTTTCGCGCGAACTCAGATCAAGCCACGCCTCCTCACATTCAAATCAATGACCAACATAATAGCTGCACAGCTGTTATAATAAATGAACACAAACTGAATATGGGCTTTTTTACACTCGCATAATAACCTCTCCCTTCTAAGTATGACCTGAACCATTTTAGGACTATCCCAGAAAGCCCCACCCAGTTTTCCAGCCTGTCAAGAAGTATGTCGTGATCGACAGTGTCAGTGTCAAATGCTTCCCGGACAATGGTAGGAAGACTGTTCCAGAGTTTTGGTGCTAAATAGGAAAAGGATCTACTGCCAGCAGTCGATTTAGATATTCTAGGTATTATTAACTGGCCGGAGTTTTGAGATTGCAACAGACGTGAAGGACTATAATGCGTTAAGAGCTCGCTCAAGTACTGCGGAGCTAAACCATTTAGTGCTTTGTAAGTAAATTTAATAGGCAGCCAATGCAGTGTTGACAGAACCGGGCTAATATGGTCACACTTCCTGGTTCTGGTAAGAACTCAAACTACAGCTGGTTCAAAATGCAGCTGCTCGTTTATTAAGCGTGCAGGGCAACCACCCAGTAGAGCATTACAGTAATCTAGCCTTGAGCTCATGAACGCATTAACTAATTCTTCTGCATTTGTCATTGAGAGCATATTACGTAATTTAGATATATTTTTAAAGGGTACCCCGACTAGTGTGGCATGTTGGCCTTATAAGATTAACGTGGGCGTCAGCTATAAAAAGGTGATACAAAAACACTCCAAATGTAGGCCGCCATAGTTATTTACGTCTCAATGCATTCTGGGTAGTGACGTGTAAAGGTTGTAGCTAGCCAAGTTTTGACAGTAGCGAGATGAACACGTCTGCCGTTCAGCCGGAAAACGATAGGCCTACTCAAGAGTTACATGAAAATGAAGATTATCAGAGAGTTGAGGAAGCGAGAGTGGGGCAAAATAGATGGTGTCTGCGGCAGTTTGCCAATGCCAAACGAGAACGAGTGTTTGCTGTATAAGAGCTCCACTTTTTGTCAGCAGCTGTCCTGGGTAGGCTATAGATCAGACGATCCTACTGTCGGTATAAATAATTTAATAAGTCATCTACCGCCGTCGTTTGCTATGTTGAACGCATAGAAATACCCTCTCGGACCTTGTTCAAAATCCTGCCGCGCCACACAGCACCATTTACATAGTTTTATATTAAATTTACATTTATTTGTCTCAAATCGTTGTTAATGTATATACTGACGTCACCCTGCGCAGCAATATACGTTTAGTTTTACATTCATTTACAGAAATAAGGTTGAATGAAAATTGCTGATGTTACCGGATTTTGAGCAAGTTAACGGACGCTCTGAGGTAAAGTGAATTCAGACTGCAGACTAATAAGCAAAATCATAACATAACATCTTAATTCCATAATGTCCTTAAACATAACAATATTGCTGGCCATAATCTGACAGTGCGCGTCCGGTGTGCGATACCTCGAGTTGTCAGAGACGCGGCGCTTCTCGTCCGGACCGGTGTGCCCTTTTACACTGAACAAAGTCAACACTATTCTGCTCATCTACCTCATGTACATTTTCAATCTTACAATTACAATATTAATAATTACCATTGCACTAAATTGCCGTGCACTACATATTTAAAATCTGAAATCTCAGACTATACTGACTATACTGAGCTCTTTACAGCAAACGCGGTCGTTCTCGCTTGGCATTGGCAAGCTTTGCCGCACAGACACCGCGTTATTCTCTTGATTTAAGCCTACGGTGCGCTCGGGTTCAAACTGAAAAGGCTGAACGGCAGACGTGTTCATCTCACTACTGTCAAAACTTAGCTAGCTAGCGGCTACAGCGGCTAGGCTCAACCGACTACAACCTTTACACGTCACTACCCAGAATGCATTGAGACATAAATAACTATGGCGGCCTACGAGTGAACGGATTTTCGGCTTTTTTTAATAAAATTAAAAACATTTGGAGTCTTTTTGTATCACCTTTTTATAGCTGACGTGCACGTTAATCTTATAAGACCAACATGCCACACTAGTCTGGATACCCTTTAAGATGGAAAAAATACGGTTTTACAGATACTACGCACGCACACACTTGATGGCTGCTCTTTTATTACTTGAGGACTTTTTTTTTTGACCAATAATTAGAATTTCTCTTTTTTTCAGAATTTAGTTGTAGGAAATTACTAGTCATCCAATTTTTTATATCAGCTATGTATTCTGTTAATTTTAAAATCTTTATGGTGCCCTGGTGGCCTGTATAAAGTAGCCAGCAGAATTCTCAAAAGTGATTTATCATTTACACTAGTATACAGAAGTATATTTAAAACTAGATTTCTTAGTGGTTTTGAAAATATTACTATAAATTACAGCAACACCTCCCCCTTTGCCTTTCAGATGAGGCTCATGTTTATAACAGTAATCTTGTGGGTTTGGACTCATTGAAAGTAATGTAATCGTTTGGTTTTAGCCAGGTTTGTCAAACAGCGCACATCTAGGTTATAGTCTAAAATAATAGATCTATGATGTCCGCAGCACCCTGACCCCCAGCCGGACCCTGACCCCCAGCCGGACCCTGACCCCAAACAGCACACAAGAGTGAAGGTTATTATCATTAAGAATATTAATTTCATTCAGCCTTTTATATTTGGAAACAGGATGTTTGTTCATCCTGTGATATGATTCATCTTCTGCTGTGCAAATTATTCACTTCTGTTTCAATTTAATTTTCAGATGGAGATGGAAAAATAAATAAATTTTTGATCAAATCTGTTTATACTTTATTTAATTTTTTTATATTTTTTTATAACTTGTGCTTTGAAGCACCAAATGATGGTAATAGAAAAATATAATGGTTCCTTCAGCAAATTCACAAAACACACCCAGATGTCCATAACAAACTGTCCATAACAGTTAACAAGTTCACACTTACAAATAATTCGAGTAAAAGAGTATTTTGCCTGAAGTCCCCGTATCTGTTGAGGAGAGTTATGTGTGACCTGGGAGAGAGCACCGGTCCGGTGTGGCCTTTGCCGCTGAAGGAGACCTCCAGGCCTGTCCTCTGACTATGGTGGGCCAGAAGGTCCAAAAATAGGACTAATGACTTGTCGTAGGAAGTCACTATACTGTATATATAGTATACTATTCAATGTGTCTGTCTACCGTCAGACCCTTCCCAGTCCGAAGTATCTCCGAGCTCCGAGATGAAACCTTGCTATTCCGCCTGCCAACAGTGTACCACGATCTAGACGAAGCCTTCAGTAAGGTCAAAGCTAACCGGTTACCACCTCATCGTGAGTATGATTGTGCCATTGATCTCTTACCTGTTACCACACCACCTAGAGGCCGCATCTTTCCACTGTCCCAACCTGAGACCGAAGCTATGCAGAAGTACATAGAAGAGGAGCTCGCTAAGGGGTTCATTCGTTCTTCCACTTCTCCAATGTCGGCTGACTTTTTCTTTGTTAAAAAGAAAGATGGGGGACTGCAACCTTGTATCGATTACAGATCACTAAATTAATGCACAGTTAAGTTCCGTTATCCGCTGCCTCTGGTACCTGCCGCTCTAGAGCTCCTTCGTACGGCCAAATTTTATACCAAGCTGGACCTGCGCTCTGCCTATAACCTGGTTCGAATCCGGGAGGGGGACGAATGGAAGACCGCATTCTCCACAAGCACAGGGCACTATGAATATCTGGTTATGCCTTTCGGGCTTTCGAACAGTCCAGCGATGTCAACGATGTTTTCTGCTCTGTTACGGCGTCTGACCCTGGTGATTCCCTGCACTGTTAGTCCCATGCTCTCTCTCCCGAATACTAAGCGTCTCATACTTCAGCCTAGTAGGGATCGTTATGCTCTGATTGCATTACACTTGTTCTGTATGAACTCTGGTCCCTAAGCTATATCTGCCTCGTTGATACTAAAGTATTATTTCACCCTGTGTTTCATGTCCGAGCGCTCTCTAGTTCCCTGATTATCTGTGTTACTGAACCTAGCCTGTGACTGTCTGCAGCCTGCCAAGTGACCGTTGCCTGTATCTGGACTCTGATTCTCGCCGCCAGCCCTGAACCTTGCCCGTCTCTGGTTATCCCGTTGTCTGCTGCCCGTGGCGAACCAAGCCTGTTTCTGACCCTGAGTTCTGGCCACTGCCCCGGGCTCCAGTCCGGCCCTTTCAGAATATCTGCCTTGTGTTATCCTTCTTCTGAAACGCTTTGTTTGCTTGAGACTGCATATTAAATTGTTGCAAATGGATCTGCCTGATTCGTCACAGTTACATACACCATTATGTTTTTGGAAATAGGCCTATTATGTTTTTGTCTTTCAGTTTATAACGGATTGTTTTTTGATGACAATATTCAAGTTATATTGTTTTTTTAACTCCAGTTGTATTGATAAGTTAATTTTCAAAAACTTATAAACTTGACTTCAATTTCTAAAACTTAAGTAATACATAATGTTGAGTACTTGTGAGTTTTATCTGGCTTGTAGATAAAAAGTTTAACTTACAGATACGAGTTAAATTAATAAGTTAGCGCAGCTGGCAGTAAAATAATGCCAAAAGATTTTGAAACAAAAAAGCCTTGCATTGCACTACTTGAAAGAAAATATGCATTGCATAAACCATACTTGCATTGTATTTGTAGGTCTTGCATTTTTATGGGCTGAAAATTCAACATGGTTGAATATTTAAACTGTGAATATTTCAATTTAAAACATTGAAAAATTCAATAACCCATATTCACCTTTCATATTTCACTTTAAAAAAAAATATTCAAACTGTTTAAAAATAGTTCAACCTATAATATTTAATTCGGTCCATTTTATTTCGCTAACAGTAAATTCAACATTGACATCCAGGAAGTGCAGGAAAAGCAGTAGATTACCGAGCATAATCTCCATCTGCTGTTAGTTGACCTCACCAGCAGGGGGTGCAAGCGCGTGTTGTAGACGAAGACCAAGGAACAGTTAGAGCAAGCCATTCATTCATAACTAATTTACAGCAATGTAAGTGTATCTGTGATTATGACGTCTGTTTTATGTGAAATTCAGTGTCTTCCCGATTACTTTTCCTGTGTAGCCTACATGCTTCTTTCTCTACCGTGAATGAGTGATTTTTCCCCTGATGCAGATGTACAAATGTAGACATATCTTGGTTATTTAGTGTTTAATGTGATCGTTACATACACCATTATGTTTTGTAAATAAGAAATGTGTTTTACCTATTTTGATACCAATGTGAATCAGCACAAATGGAAATGTCACTTTTCAGAATATTCTATTTTAAAGATAATTGATCAAATCCACAAAAGCTTTACGGTGTTTATTTTATAGTTAAACAATGTTTTGTATGCTTGTTTTGGATGTTTTTTCATTTTTTATAAATGCCACTTCTGATGCAGATTCTGTTTTCTCTGCAGTGGGAAAAAAATTTTTTTGTTGATAGGCTACTAGTCAATTTGATTGGTAAAATGTATAGAGTTTGACATGAAAGATGACAGCTGTTGGAAAATTGCCTTTATAAATGTAAAAAAGAAAATGCAAGGAGAATCAATTTAAGATTATTGGTTCAGAATAATGACTTTTAACAGCACAAACATTTAACAATTTACTGTTAGTCATTGCACCACCACAGTATTTTAAATTAAAATGTATTATAGTAGGCTAATATTAGGTCAACGCAGCCTACATGAGTGAGTCGCCAGCTGAGGAAAGTGGCTCGCCCGTTCCATAAGGCGAGTTAGTCGCCCGTTGTGTGAGGAGATATGGAACGCTAAAAGGCTCACAATTCGCAACTTTCCTGCCACGTTTTGTTAAAAAAAGCGGCATAAAAAGCGCCGTTTGTACGGCCAGGACGCCGCCAAAAAGCGAAACACCGTAAAATGTGCCGTGGAATTGTGTAAACCACGGCGTATTTTTCTTCGGTCCGGAGGCGGCGGAAAAAAACTATGCTCTATATCAGTGGTTCTCAACCTTTTTTGGGCCAGCGCCCCCTATCCAATATCCAGGTCCCTGACCGTCTACATTACACTACTACATAATAGTTATAATATTAATCCCATGACAGTAATAGCTATATATTGTAAAACAAATGCACTGAAAAATAAAGGACGATCATTAAAGCGGTAATGTTTGCACGTAGGTTTTATTACTCATTTAGGAGAGTATTGCAAGAAGCTACTTACATTAACCTAATTATTTATTTCGAAAAATAAATAAATACAATCCTGATTTTTCACCAAAAATTGTGTTAGAATTGTAGGCCTAAAATACCTTGGTATCAGCAGGTTTTCATCAATGGTATATATACAATTACAATGACCAAAATGTGATTACAGAATATATTTAAATTATCCATCAAATTGTCAATTTCTCCTTACTGTGAAAAAATGCCTGACCAGTAGGCTAAATTACTTAATGAACAAATAAAACATTTTGGCATTAGGCATTGGGATTGATAATGCCGACAAATGTTTTAAAAAAGTTTTACCTTATAAAAAGAATTTAGTGTGAATGGGAACATGACTTATTGAAAATACATAAGTGTTTCTTAAGTCAATACTTTTTAATGGCTTGTCAATTTTCCATTCCTCCGTTGTGTGATTCTAATCAGCGCTGGATTAGTCGTCAAAATACAACTCGTCAAAACTCGTATCGGCGTATCGGCGAGAACACTCATTTTAACAGCATACACACACACAAACTTGACGGCACATTAGGGGTGTGCAAAGCAGCCGGTAGGGGAGAGTGGGGTAAGATGAGCCAGTGGGTAAGTTGACCCACCCCCTGTTTCTAGGCAACTATGCACATTTGGTGTCATGTGACCATACATTCTGAAGGACTCCATCATTTCTATTTTGCTGTGAAGAGGAGAAGCAATTGGGACAAAAGGTAAGGTTTTTTTTCCACAAAAACACTTTTTTGCTTGTTAAAGTTAATTTTCTGCATTGCAGGGATACTAGCTGTTGTGCCAAAGCAAATGTATCTAGGTCTAAAGTTGTGTATGGTACATGTTGGTGATTTGTCAACATATAAAACCATGTGAATCATTAAGCTAAAGGTTAGCCTGAATTGCTAAGCTAGGCCGTTTTTACCAAAATGGTGGCTATGGGGCAAAGTGAGCCAGATGATGTGGGTAAATTGAACCAGTGGTTCAACTTACCCCTAACTTAAGGCACTGAAGTTAAGTTAAGTTTTAAAGGGTTAGTTCACCCTAAAATGAAAACTTTGTCAGTACTTACTCTCCCTCATGTTGTTCCAACCCCGTAAGACTTTCGTTCATCTTCGGAACACAAATTAAGATATTTTTGATTAAATCTGAGGGCTGGATCACTCCTCCATAGGCTTCTAAAGGATTGAAACTTGCCGGCCCAGAAAAGTTATTAAAGACATTGTTAAAATAGTCCAAGTGACTACAGCGGCTCAATCTTAAGTTTATCAAGCGACGAGAATACTTTTTGTGCGCAAAAAAACAACAAAAATAACGACTTTATTCAACTATCATTTCCTTCTCTGTGGGCCTCGAGTGAGTTCGCGTAGTGTAACAGCGCAGCGCTTCTGTGTTGTACGTCAAACGCATCACACACATGACCAATAGTGAGCCTACGTGTGACGTACAACACAGAAGCGCTGCGCAGTTACACTACGTGTCGTTAACTCTAGAGGCCCACAGAGAAGAAAAATTAATAGTTGAATAAAGTCGTTGCTTGATAAACTTAAGATTGAGCCACTGTAGTCACTTGGTGAACCTACAAACTTGATGACACTTCTGAGTGTGACAGCTCCCAGGATGAAAGTAGTGAACCAGACATCTCGGACCTGTCAGTTGGTGACTTTATTATTGTGAATTTTGCGACCAAATGCAACAGTTACCATTATAGTGGCTTGTTTGAGAGCCTTGAGGGCAATGAAGTTAATGCAAGATTCCGCAGAAGAATCCGAGGGAGCACTGGCAAAGACAAAGCCACCTTTGCATTCAAAGAAAATTATGTGGGATCTGTCCCACTGAATGATTTGCTGAAGAAGCTTCCTAAACCTCGAAAGGTTGGAGGAACTGCAAGGAGGGAGCAACAACTAATATTTCCCTGCAACCTTGATGGATGGAATATCCAATAGTCATTTTCACTGTGCTGAGGTCTGGAAGTTCAAACTGTTCTTTTGTTCTCACAAGTTCAAAACTGTGAAACTGTTTAACAAAATTGGAAATTAGAACTAAACACATTGGAGGGACGTTCTTTCTACCAAACACGTTTATGTGTGTGTCTGTGTGTGTGTGTGTGTGTGTGTGTGTGATTGGACATGACTTGATTAACAGCATAAGAAATACAGCATATAACCATTTCTGTCAGGACCACTATCGTCAAATACGATTGATAATTAGCATACAGTTTGGATTGGCGGTATGGTTCCGTTCTGGGCGAGAACTCCCTGTGCATCCATGAGGCCTAGCATGGATAAGAGCAGGGAGAGCAGCAATAACCTAACCTGGCCCTAGCCAGATGAATTTCGCTCCGCCTAGCTCCACTCACATCCATCTGGAACCTCTTCCATTGAGAGTGATTTCTCCAACCAACTTTATGGTTTAGCCAATCAGGACGCAGGGCGGGAGTTTCATAGATGTGACGTAGTGGAGAAGCGACCGTGAGACTGTTTTGATTCAGACAACAATGGCGGCTCGCATCGAGGAAGCAAGCGTTAACATTGATGCTGCTATTTCATCCGTGTTGTCCAATCTACCTAATATTGTCGGTATCTACCATATCATTCAAGATGTCGGCTGTTCTGTTTTGTTTTTTCCTGCGTCGCTCTCATCAGCGTCACGGGTTGGCTTCGGTGTGAGTGGTTGAAATAGCACGTCGATAAAGATGACAGACAAGTGGCTTATCCAATCATATGCAAGGATTTTTGATAAGGCCCAGCCTTCTGAAACGCCATTTCAATGGATCGGTTCCAGATGGATGAGTGGAGCTAGGCGGAGCGAAATTCATCTGGCTAGGGCCAGGTTAGCAATAACCTCCCTTAGGGTAAACAGAACAGAACCAACATGAATGTATTGCAGATATCATTAATTCAAGATTTTAAAATACGACATAATTCGAGAATTTATTCTGATTCAAGGGGAATCATAATGCCAAATCCTGACTGAGACAGGAGGAGCTGGGGATGGAGGAGGGTTATTAGCTCCTGAGAAATGCGATAGCTGCTGATAATACTGAAGCTTATATATGTATACAGTTGATAGGCGTCGTATTCTTATAGGTAGACGTGGATCAGCTGAGAGTCAGCTGATGCGAGCTTGACTACCATGACCTGCCAGAACTGACGCTATGCTTGATATTTCTTGCTCCTGAAAACTATGCTGGCAGTCCTTGTGTATTATTCTTTTCTTTTTTTTTTTAAGAGGCAAGTTATTATTATTTTTATGCTTGCATTAAAACGTGAAAAATAGTATGGTCAATTTACCCCCAGATGGCTCAATTTACCCACTGACTGGGATCAACTTACCCCTAGCCTGGGGTAAGTTGAGTCACATGAACACTTTTTTTTCTGAGGTCATATTTTCAAGGCTCTTTGTCATAGGTGCATTCTTATAATTTCAGTTGATAGGCAACATCCCAAATTAACAGTAAATGTCTTCATTGTACTTTTGTCTCAATTTCCCTTGCCTGGAGATCCACATAAGTAAAAACTGGCTCATCTTACCCCACCCTCCCCTATCTGTATTTGCATTAGTGAGGGGAAAAAGTATTTGTATTTGTAGGCTATTTGAGTAAAATTAAAAATAGGCGTTTTTTTGTGTTACACATCTAATTTATGATAGTGTAAGTATTCTTTAATTATATCCATTATAATAATTATGGATATGCAATACTGATTGATGTTTTTCTATAAATCCAGCATTGAGTAGCTATGTATAACAAGGAAAGTCACTGAAAAGAAAATAACATAGCCTAACAGACCCCATCCAAGGTTAAACCCGCTTCTTACATGGCTACCTACCAAATAAATCAATAATTTAAAAATATTGCTTTAAAAAGGAGTTTATTGATTTTAAAACGATTGTATTGCTTCCAAAAGTCCGTTCCGTCTCTACTTTTAGAATCCATGGCAACGCTCTGTTTTCCATGCCAACTGTGTGTTATACTTATAGCGCGGTCTGTAAGAAATAAAACAGACCGCATTCTACATTAGAATTACCGAGCTAACAGAGCTACGTAAACAGAGCTAACATGAGAGCACCCGACTGCAGACGTCAATAATGCAGCGTAATGGAATAATCTCCCGATCAAACTCCGCTTCCCCGAAAGTTAAACTGCCTCCGGAACCCAGTTAAGGTACAAAAATCTATTCAACAAAAACAGTGATGCAGTTAAGTGTTTTTTTTCGCTCAGCCGAGCCTTCTCTGTGTCAGTCACCTCTTCCTGAACGTCACTCACGCACTGCGGTCTCGTGAGGAAACGCAACTTTTTGATATAAAGTTTTTCTTATTCCCGAATACAAATACCTTTTCAAGTATTGTTCGAAATAAGTATTCGTAAAAAAACACATTATTTGTGCCTTTCCGAATACCGTTTTCGGGTTCGGCTCCACCCATACTGCACATCATATTTTTGACATTACTGGTAGGCTACTAGCCTAGAAATCTAGACTCCACCTAGCGGCTGCAAAAATTATTTCGCAGCGAGTGTAGTCTAGCAACTCTCCATAGACGTTTTAGCTGGAAAAACCAAACTCTGGTCAGGCCAATCACGTCGTGTATAGAGTCGGTGGGCGGGCTTAACATAATGACAGCAGAGTTGCGACGGTTCACTGGTACTTGAAAACAAAGAATGGCTCCTGCTGCTGGCGAACAGATGTCTTTCGAATCGGCTTTGACCGCGACTCTGGAGGATTTAAAGTTAAAAATAATGTTTGAAACATGAACAAAGAACAGCACTTGAGTCATTTTAATAAAAGGAAGTTACAAAAGACGTCGACTTCTTCATTGCTCTGGTTGGTTGTAGCGCTGTCCTATTGCGTGCAGAGGGAATTTGAAAGACAACCGTTTATCCCGCCCCTCGTATTGAACTCAGTCAACGGAGAGTTCCCAGACCTAACATCGTGATGTAGGTCTGGCATGCCAGGCTAGTAGGCTACTGCTTTCAATCGAAAATCGGAATGCAATAGAAATGAACACAAAAAACCTGCTTAGTGCCTACCTACAACACTGACGGTGGACTTGCGGTCAGGAGTAGAGTGGACAAATGTTTTTTTTTGTTTGTTTTTTTTTTAGGCTGCTGACAAATTTTTTCTACCCGCATCATAGACACGCACACACAATATGACCTCACGCTCTGCGCATATGTTTTACAACATAATTTAACATATAAATAGTCCTAACACTTTTTAAATAGCCCACCTAAAGTGTTTATTACAAATAAAAGATCAAATGCTTAAAATGAATCAAAGTAAATGAACAAAATTTTGCGTTATATTTAAACTCATGAACGCCCCCCATTAACACCGGAACGCCCCCCTTTCAAAAATCTTGCTTCCAACGCCCCCCGTTGTTCTCTGAACGCCCCCGTTGAGAACCACTACTCTATATGCTCACTATAGCCTCTGTGCTTTTATGAATTTTTTTATGCATTTGTGAATCTTCTGTGCTTTTTACATTTTGTGCGTGCATTTGTGAATTTTGTGCGCATTTGTGTATCCTGTGTGTGAATTTATGAATCATGTGTGTGCATGTATGAATTCTGTGTGTGCATATGTGAATGTAGTGTGTGGCATTTATCTTTATTGAGACTCTTTTAGCTCCATAGAACAGACCACATTAATCCAACCCAGCACAAGGATGAGCTTCCATGCCTCAGGTCAACTCAATATTTAATACTCAATTATTTTAATTATCACAATTACAGTTTTAATTTGATTAAATTGAACAAGCACAACATTCAGCATTCAATTAAATATTCTTAAAGATGTATTATTATTATTAATAATTTTATTTCAACTTATCTCGTTATTTTGACATAATTATGTGTGCGTGCAACAAGCAATATGTGCATTTGTAAATCCGGTGACAAGTCACAAGCAAATAGTAGCAGCCGCCAATCAGAGGCGAACACTGATGGGTCATGGGGCCCCAGGCAAAATTAATCAATGAGGCCCTTTTTAAAAAATATATTTTATAGGCAGTTTTTTTAATATAATATGTTAGCTATGATTTATTTTTGTTAATAGGTTATATCTTCATTACCTAGAGATATAATTAAACAAAAAGTAGTCAAAACACATCTATCAGAACATAGCCTAAGTTTTGCGTGTTCTTTTGTGTTCTTATTTTGTTTAATTAACGAGATGTCAATCTTCGTCTTGATAACAGAAGATACAATATAATACAAAAATCTTCAAGATACAGCCTACAATCTTGCATGTATAACGAATTGTCACCTTATAAACAGTCCTTTGTGTGGTGGAAAAAGGAATGCTATATAGAAATATATGGTATCTTAATTTAAACTATTTTTATTATTATTTTATTAGTTCATTAACTAATTATGCTAACTCAACTAATTGAATGTAAAGAGCTGGAAATTACTAATTAAATAATGTCAAATATTAAATGTAGGTTGTTGATTAGAGTTGCCATAGACTAAAGATTTTTCTAGACTAGTAGTCATTCATTTCACCAATTATGACTAATCACACGTTTATATTCAATCCTGTCCCCATATAGGCTATAGCCGATACCGCGAATGATAATAAATGTGTCTGAAAAAAATAACAAAGCATTTAAATTGTTTATTAATAAACTAGTCTTTTCTAAATCAGTGTAGGCTGCCTGCAAACATATCTCCATACATCTCCGCTGTTTTTTTATTATTTTTTTATTTTTTAATTTTTTATTATATGACAAAATATAATAGATACAAATGTTTCACATATACTGTTCTAAATGATTACAAATCATCATAAGATATGAAAAGCATTACATTCATATCAATGAAATTAAAGAACACTCAATCACACATTAGAAAAAATAAAAGAAAGAGAAAAAAACAGCAACAATGTAAAGGAGGTATACATGTATAATTAAAATAAAGAAGAGGAATTTAATTATTTGAGGATGTCCATCATTCTGGTTGCTTTGCGGTTTGAGAGTCCTTTCAGTGTTTCAAAATAAATCTTTAAGTCCGCTTTAAAATGGTAGATGTTAGGTATCCTTTCAGAACATTTACATTTATGTATGTAAAACTTACCAAGTAATAAGATCAAATTTAACATAAAATCGTGACTTTTGTCTATCTTTTTTTTCATAATAAAAAAAAACATCTCTTTTTTCTATACTAATCTTAATTCCACTCAACATATTAAATAAATATTCCACATCAATCCAGAAAAACTTCACATACATGCATTCAAAGAAAAGATGTAAGACAGTTTCAGTATCCTTTTTACAGAATGTACAGGATTCAGAGAGGTCATTTTTATATCTTTTTAGGAACTCATTTGTTGGATACATTTTATGTATAATTTTAAAATATATTTCGTACACTTTGTTATTAATACAATATTTATTAGTATAGGTCCAAGTCGATCTCCAATTGATATTTCCACAATGTTCATTCCAAAAATATTTATTTCGAGGTGTAGCAGGACAGTGAATCAAGCATCTGAAGAATTTATTATTACATTTACTATCTTTTATATCAACACCGTTTAACAAAACCTGTTTTTTATCCATTGATTGCTTATGAGGTTCACTACTGCCTCTCAAGAGTCTCAAAAAACCTACTGGTATTGCATCAAAAACAATACTATATTCTCCTGGAGATATTGGAATTCCAAACATGTTTAAAAATTCTGTATATGTAAGTAAGAAACCCTTGTTATTTATCAATTGTGAGGCCATTAGAATATCGTTTTTAACCCAATTGTTGTAAAAGATTGATTTATTCTTATATTTAATCATTTTATTGTTCCATAATAACTGTTTGTGGGGGGAAAAGTTATGTTTGTATACAAGAAGCCAACATAAAAGAGCCTGTCTATGAAAATTGGATAACTGAATGGGGAGCTTATTAGCCTCAGTCACATTTTAAAAGAAACTCTATACCACCAACTTTTTCAAAAATAAGATTTGGAATTATATACCATAGTTTATCAGTATGCTTAATATAATGTTTAATCCAGTTCAACTTGAAAATTGTATTAGAAGTACCAAAATCAAACCTCCTTGATTATAAGAATTACATAAAATATTTTTTATTTAAATAGTGTGACTTGTTTTTCCATATAAAGTTGAGTAAGGTTGAATCAACTTTTTTAATAAAAGATGTTGGTACATCTAACACTTTTGCAGGATATACTAAACGAGACAGCCCCTCCGTCTTGGACAAAAGAACTCTACCTTTGAGTGATAAATCCCTCATGAGACACATATCAAATCTCTTTTTCATCTTCACCATAAGGGGATGGAAATTAGATTGCATTCTGTCCAATTGATTTTTACAGATATTGATACCAAGGTACGTAACTTCCTCCCTAACTGGTATACCTTCAAATTCAGTTAAAGGAACATCATTGTCTTTAAGTGGAAAAAGAATAAATTTTTTCACATTTAAAGATAAACCTGAAGCTTTAGAGAATATATTGAGACATTCCATAACTTTTTTAACCTGTGATACGTCTTTTAAAAAAATAGCTGTATCATCAGCTAGCTGACAACATTTAATTTCTTTCTCCATAATTTTGATGCCTTGAAACGAGTCATTGTGTATATATAGAGCCAAAGTTTGCATGATCAGAAGGAATAAGAAAGGAGCCGCCGGGTCTCCTTGTTTTGTGCCCCGGGAGATGCTAATCTACGAGTAGTTCCCCATGGGAGTTTAACTATTGCAGTCACTATATAAAGTTGGTATTGCCCTTTTAAAGTGTTGACCAAAACCAAAAAAATCTAATACGTCAAATAAAAATTCATGTTTTACAGTATCAAAGGCTTTGTATATATCTATAAATAAAATGCAACTATTATTGGTTATGTAATCCTTATAATCAATTAAATCTAAGATTAATCGAATATTGTTACTAATATGTCGTCCTTGCATAAAACCAGACTGACTGTCATCTATTATTGTATCTAAACATAACTTTATTCTTTGCGCAAAAATATGAGACAACAATTTCGCATCATTATTAATTAAGGTTATAGGCCTCCAATTGTCAAGAAGCAAGCAATCCTTATTGGGTTTAGGTAACAATGTAATTAAGCCTTGACATAAAGTTGGGGGAAGTCTACAAGTTTCTATAGCCTCCTTAAAAACTAAGAATAAGAATTCAGAAATGTAATCTTGAAATACTTTATAAAATTCACCTGTAAGGCCATCATTCCCTGGGGATTTATTATCTTTAAGCTTACTGATGTTCTTTTTTAATTCTTCTAGGGATATGTCTTGATCACAAATGTCCTTCTGAGTTTCATCAAGACCTTGAGCCACACTTTTTATACAGGAGAGAAAATATGAGCTCTGACAACTGTTGTGTTCGGAGTATAGTTTTTTATAAAATTCTTCCACAAAATTAGAAATTTTTGAGGGGTCTTCAGAGATCTGATCATTTATTTTGAGTTTATATATACTGTTAACACTAACATTCCTTTTTTCTAAATTATGAAAATACTTTGTATTCCTTTCCCCATGCTCTATCCATTTTCGTCTAGAACGAATAAAGGCTCCCTGTGCCAGATTTGGATAGATATTGTCCAATTCAGCTTCTAATTCGAATAAAATATTGATGTCAGCTTGTGATTGCTCATCTTTTTCATAGATATAAATTATTCCCTTGAGTATTTTATCTTGTCTCATTCTTTTTTCCTTAGATAATTCTTTAGCCCTTTCAATGGCCATATTACGGATCTGAAATTTAGTATATTCCCAATGTTTGCCATTTATTTTGTCTTTTTTTGTTTCTATCAAATTTTCATTTATAATTGTTTTGGCTTTTTCTTTGAAGATTTTATCACTCAAAAGTGTATTATTTAATTTCCAATAATTTGGTTTATATTTTATTGATTGATCCCTAATACATAATACTAAAGTTATCAAATTTTGATCAGAAAAAACTGAGGGCTCTATTTTGGTTTCTTCCACATAGTCTAGCAACTCATTTGAAATAAGCCAGAAGTCAATCCTGGATCTCTTAGATACATTTTTGTTATTCCAAGTGAACTGGATTTGCTGTGGATTTTTTAGTCTCCATATGTCACAACAGTTTATAGATTATTAAACTCTCCATAATTGCCTCCTAAGGATCTTTGAGGTTGACAGTCTTTGATGGGGTCACTTATGCAGTTCCAGTCACCCCCCTAAAATTAATTTAGCGTTGATAAAGGAGTTCAATAAGGCATTTATTTGTTCATCAAATTCTGCAAAAAGGAGTGTGTTTCTATGGCTATTATTATGACCATATATATTACCCAAAATGAAAAGATTCTCCATAAATTCAATAACTAGAATAACCCATCTTCCTGAATCATGAACAATATTTTTAAGGATTTTTCCCTGAAAGGAACCCTTTAATATGGCAGTGCCAGCAGATTTACTGTTTCCATAAGCCATCCAGATATTGTCTCCCCACTGATTTTTCCAGAAATTAAAATCTGAAGCTAAGGCATGTGTTTCTTGTAGAAAATAAAAATCTGCCTTGAAAGTTTTACAAAATAAAAATACAGCTTTCCTCTTAGTCTGTTCTCGTATACCCCTCACATTGAGTGAATAAAATGACAAAGACAAATTGAAAAGTAGAACAAGTTAACTAAAAGAAAAAGAGAAAACCTTGAGTTCTAAATGTAACAAAGAGGGAAAATGATTTTCTTCACCTTTTGAATACTGATCAGAACAGGCAAACTTGGGATTATAAATCTGACCTTTTAACTTTCAAACATTAAATATAACAGAACATCTCTAGATGTATTTAGAATAGTACAACTGAACTTCTCAACGGAAGTCCATGGCAACTTCACTTTTAGATCGCATCAGAACTATCATCAGTACATTAGTATTTCTTTACCCTCAATGATGGCTCTGGCTCCGACGAAGAAGGCTTTTCTCCCTTACTCCGCGCCTCTTCAATCTGTGGCCACAGTTTAGTGCGAGTCTCTTTGTCTTTCGTGGTCAAATCTTCGCCGAATTTTAACTTCTTTATTTTGAGGAATTCCGAATTCTTCGCGCATTTCCAAACCTTTTCTTTGGCCGACCTTAATGCAAATCTTGTAATCACCGGACGAGTTTTACCATCCTCTCTCCTCCCGATCCTATGGCTCACATCAATTTGGGAGCGGAGATCCTCCCTTTAACGCTTCGCTGGTGTCCGCGTTTTTCTTTATCAGGCCTGCAAGATTGTCCGCGTTTTATTTTATTTTTTCAGCTACAAGCCTCACGATGTTATCTTGCAGTTCGGAGAGTGTAGGTTCAACTTTACCTTTCTTTGCGACTGGAGTGCACGGAGCTGACTCAGGAAGATGGACA
The DNA here is from genome assembly GCA_031834385.1 of Semotilus atromaculatus. Classification (NCBI taxonomy): domain Eukaryota; kingdom Metazoa; phylum Chordata; class Actinopteri; order Cypriniformes; family Leuciscidae; genus Semotilus; species Semotilus atromaculatus. Next base: position 622,142 of record JAULUF010000031.1, read on the forward strand.
ATTCCTCCGTCGGAATTAGTGTAGGTGTGTATATCACCTGCTTTGACAACTTCCATAACATCCTCAGTCACATCTTTGTGCTCAGTGGTGAATGAAAGCGTCTTGTTTGTCTTTTTACCTTGATCTCTTGGCCTTTTGTCTGTCATCTTTTTTTTTTAAACAACTGTGTTAGATAGTCACGCTTGAAAAGGAGTCCAAATCGTCCTCTTATTATGACAGCAATATAAAGATGTATTTCCAGTTGTTTGCACTAATCAGATTTAACGTTTAAGGTGAGAAAATCATTTATATTTTCTTAGCCGTGAATATTGCCAACTGTCTCGGCCGCCATCTTGCGCGCCACCTCACATCTCCGCTGTAATGTAGCCTATATGCTCCTTTGATACGGACAGGATTACATCATCAGATGCTAGGCTACACTACGTATTTGCTTTCGATTGGTTTTTTTTCGTTGGTGGACCTTTTTTATAAGCTTTGTATAGAAGGCTATATTTCTCATGTCTGTGAGGCTTGTCTGTTTTTGAGTTCATTTTTGAGACGCGCTCCAATTCACAGATACCATCTGTTGTGAACTATTTTCTTCTTAAGTTAAAGGAACTCAGAAGCGAAGACCAGGAGACTCTTTTAAGCAGGATTCTTTTATTTTCTGTAGTCTGCTTCGTCCAAAATCGTACCCAAGTCTGTCTAAAATCAGTATATGGCATCTTTATACATTTAGGGGGGAGAAACTCTGAAACAAAACATGTAAATGAGGTATACAGGTTTAGGAGCTTTACTGGAAATTCCCCAGCCCTGATCTCATCAGCATAACACTCAGCTTGAGTGCATCACCCATACCTTCACATTATAATAGTGACAAAGACACAGCTTAACCCTGTGCCCAGCTAACACAGTTACGTTGTGAAGACGTAACCGGACCAGACCATATTCGTCGTAGCGTCGTACCACATAACGTTCCAGCAACGTAACTTTGTGATTCCCATAATCGTCGTGGCGACGTTATAGTGGTACGTCGCAAGAACGTGATGAGGACGTCTTAATGACCAAACTGGCATGTTATGAGGACGTTACCTCAAAAGACCATATTAGTCACAGCGACGTGCCACATAACGATCCAGCGACGTAACTTTGTGATTCCTGTATTCGTCGTGGCGACGTTATAGGCTAGTGGTACGTCGCTGGAACGTGGCAGGTACTTCCTAACGACCAAAATACTACGTCCACATTTATTTTTAATATAGCCTACTTCTCACCTTTAGTCCTGGGAATTAAGATGTGCTTGATCCATAACCTCGAAATCCACATAGAACTGTTAAACTCAAACATTTCATTCTCTGCTGTAAAACCTTATAAATTCTAATAGGGAATTGTGTATATGTTTTCAGTTAATACATTTAGGGATCAATACATATGGAAACCAATACAAACCCCTATTAAATTATAAATAGAAAATGGCCCAAAACCACACTGTATTCATTTATTAATCAGCATTTATTCAGTTACTTTGTACAATTACAGTACTAAGCCAATACATTTTGAACAGTAACTATTTTTTAACCATGAAAAGTGTTAACAAGTTATGAGAACAGAAATGTAACATCAATTATTTAAACAAAAACATAATGAATAATGTAACCAACTATTAAAACGTTTTATTCGTTTTATTAAAACTTGTCTTATCATTAGGGATGGGTGTAGTTAAATAATGATTTTACCAGATACTTATCAATACTCTTATTGACACTACTCTCTATAATTTGGCGGAAAAACAATAAAGACCTTAAAAAAGATTCTGAAAAGATTCAGCAGTGTCTTTATTAATAATTTTATTTGCAGAAATAGGTTAAATTGTTTCCTGAGTGTCCTGTGGCTCCTGCTACAAATGCCTGGTGGTGATGTGCTTTATTGCTTCACTACCATTAGCAAAACCAATGCGAATATTACCAAAGATCTATAGTCCTTGAGCTTCTCTGAACCAAACAAATAAAAAAAATACCGTTCACAAAGAGTAAAGATATGTAAAAAAAAAAATATATATATATTTCTAGCATCTCTCCTGTATTATTTATTTCGCCCACCCAAATATACATCAAGAGTTTTTTGTTAAAGAAAATGAGCATGATGACTTTCTCAGAGAGAAAATGAGATCTGTCATTCCTGACTGTGTCCAGCTGTGGTCAACGCTCCTTCAGCCAGTGTTGAGGAGGAGATGATGGAGAGCTGTGGGAGAAGAGGAAGAGTGTCTGTCTTACCCCACCAGTGGAGGGCAGGGTCTTCTGAGGCACGGATAGGAGGAGGGTTTCGCTCTAGATATTCACTGGAAGCTGAAAAATAAATTGTACCATACTAACGTTATTGTAGTCAGGTTTATAGATTTTTGTTAGAAAGGTATAAGAAAATTGTTCCTCCTCCTCCTCATCCTGAGCTGTCACCTCATCGTTCTTAGGCAGCTAAAACAGAGGAGCATTTTATTAATATTGCTAATCTACAGCTTTTAATGCTTTTGAAAGTCATTTATGCTCACCAAGGCTGCATTTATTTGATCGAAAATACAGTAAAAACTGTAATATTGTGAAATTGTATTACAATTTAAAATAAGTGATTTCTATGTGAATATGTTCAAATGTAATTTATTCCTGTGATCAATATTTGTTTACCGTGGAAGATCAAAACGCATTTGAACTGGTATCAGACATTTTTTTGCGCTCCGTGTGGGTGACGTCATCGATTAACAGCAAATACATTTATCAGATTAAATCAAATAGCCAACTTCCAATCATCCATTTAACTGCCAGCAAAACCTTTACAAAACTAACAAAAAAACTAATCTAGGCCTACACATAAAGATGTGATTAAAAGCCCACACATTTATAGAGCTAGCCTAACATAACGTTAGCAGCTACCTCTTCTGAAAACGGTTGAGATAACGGACTTTTTCGAAGACACTAAACTATTTCTATAAAGTAAGTATTCAACAGTGTGTCAATAACACGTAAGAAAAATGTCAGGAACAGGTCTGTGTATTATTTGTGTAATTTTAGGCTAAATTCACCTGAAGTAGTGAAAACAACAACGAGAGATGGAGTTTTGCTTTTTGTTTTCAGTTGCGCCGTTTCCATGGCAACTCTGCGCCGCTCCAGTGTTTGAAAGGGACTCGCATGTTCAACGCGCACGCCCATAGCGTAGTCATTCAATTAAGCAGCTGTTACATAAATACACATCTAGACTTAACACATTATAGGCTACATTAATAAAAATCTCATGAATTTTAAACTCATTTTGAAGTTCTTCGACCGGCATATGTGCAAATTGCCCACTCCACGTGAAGTGGCACTTTTAAAATGTAAGATTTTGTATTGTTGTTTTTACTAACACTCAACCTCCTTAATAATAATGAGAAAAAAATTTAAAAACACACACACACACACACACACATATATATATATATATATATATATAAAACGTTCCAGAAACGTTGTGGGCACGTCCTCAAAAGACGTCGCTATATCCCAATTAGAACGTTAGAGACGTGGTCCACTGATAACTTAATAAGATTCTAAAAAATTGAACTTTACCTCGACGTCCTCACAACGTTCTCCATGGGATAAAATAGCGACGTCTTGTGAGGACGTGCCCAAGACGTTTTTGGAACGTTAGCCAAGATTCTAAAAACTGGAACTTTACCACGACGTCCTCACAACGTTGTCACAAAGTAATGTCACGCTGACCAAATGACGACTAACTGACGACGTCGTCACAACCAGAGCCGTTAAATATGAGAGTTGCGACACACTTTGATCTCGCCGCCACGCGGTCACGTGGTTCATGGAGCTCTACATAGTTCCAAACAAATCCGTGTTGCCAATGATTTTAAGCGGAGCAGACAGCAGCAGCTTTATTTGCAGCAATTATCTGTAAATATTGACGCATAATGTTCATTGATTATTATGTTGACACTTAAATGACTTGCATAATGTAAAAAACAAAACAAAAGCAAAAGCTTTAGATTTCAGATAAATGCTGTTCTTTTTTAGTTTCTATTCATCATAGCATCATGAAATAAAAATGTAAAAACTGTTTCAATCAACACTGATAATAATCATAAATGTTTTTTGAGCATCAAATCATCATATTAGAATGATTTCTGAAGGATCATGTGACACTGAAGACTGGAGTAATGATGATAAATTCAACTTTGATCACAGGAATAAATTACACTTTACTGTATATTCACATAGAAAACAGCTGTTTTAAATTGTAATAATATTTCACAATATTACTGTTTTTTTTTTGTTTTTTTTTATCAAATAATTGCAGCCTTGGTGAGCAGAAGAGACTTCTTTTAAAAACATAAAAAATCTTACCTGCCTAAAACTTTTGCACAGTACTGTATATATATATATTCATATATATATATATACACTCACCTAAAGGATTATTTGGAACACCATACTAATACCATACTAATACTATATATTATATATATATATATATATATATATATATATATATATATATATATATATATATATATATATATATATAAATGAAAGTCAAAAGCAGATTTTTAGTCATACCTGGAAACAAATCCTGTTCAAATAGGTTATATGGGCCATTCTGCAGAATGAGTTGGAAACATCTTGAAAAGAAAATTGTCTTTTTCCATAAATGTCAAATACATTTGATCATACATATTTCAAAGTTAAGGATTCATTATTTTGATATAGCTTGCATTGGAACAAACACTATAACATCTTAGTTGATTAGTTTATTGACAAAACATACTATATATTTATACTATATATCAGCTGTATATTTCTTCAAAACCTAACGAAACTTACCAATTCACAAAATTAACAGAATGCATAGCTGATATAAAAAATTGGATGACCAGTAATTTCCTACTACTAAATTCTGAAAAAAAACAGAGATTCTAATCATTGGACAAAAAACGTCCACACGTACTAACCTAGAATACTGTCTAACACTTGATGGCTGCTCTGTTAAGTCTTCGTCGTCGGTCAGGAACCTGGGTGTGCTCCTTGATACCAATCTTTCATTTGAAAGTCACGTGTCTAGTATCTGTAAAACCGCATTTTTCCATCTTAAAGCCCATGTTGCAGGTTTTTTTTTAAAATTCTTTATTAATATATAACTATGAATGAAAATATCATATGAAAAGTGAATGCAGGATTTAAAATAGTTTTGCGAGACATAAGGGCACAAATTTTGTAGAAAACGTAAGTTTCCTTGACCGCGTTGAAAAAACGCTTTTTTTCAACATCGCGTCATATTACGTCACATGAGGTAGTCGTTCGCCAGTCTCTGCGTTTACTCAATGGAGAGTATGCTAGGATTCAGTAGGAGCGGTCGGGATTCAGTGTGTTTTTTGTGGTTGTTATATTTCAATTAATTATCGTCAAGGTAATTATTGTGAATTATGGCCTGTCAGGACATTGAGTCCACAGGTCGACAAGAAGAACCGTAATGTAAAGCTGTAGTAATTATTAGGGACTCTGATCACAGGAGATTACAGTGATTTCTTCTCTTCTCTAGTTCATCTTGGAGGATTTTACTGTTCTTGCAGAAATTCATATCCATCATTTATGTTCTTCCTCCAGCGTATCCCTGAGAGCCCAAATCTGCTCCTTATCCATTTCCTCTGCTTTAGTTCATCATATTTCTCCTGCTTTCACTTCCCGATCAGAGCAATCCTCAGACACTCCTGATCCTCTGATTGGCCTATAGCTCCTGCAAATCACAGCGGTAGAAAGACAACTTAGAGAAATGAAGCTCAAAACTTTAACATTGTTGTGTTGGATTGTAGAAGTTGCAGCTGAATGATAATTGATTATGAACTGAAAAAAACATATCAAGTCACTTGCAGTAGCAATAATAATTATAATAATAATAATAAACTCAATGGAACTTTCAGTGTCGAATGGAATCGAAATCCGTATCATGTCACATTGAATCGCTCAGTGTTTCAACTGCTGCTCTGTCAAGTCTTGGTCATCGGATAGGAACCTGTGTGTGTGTGTGTGTGTGTGTGTGTGTGTGTGTGTGTGATCTCTTTGATACCAATCTTTCATTTGAAAGTCACGTGTCTAGTATCTGTAAAACCGCATTTTCCATCTTAAAAATATATCTAAATTACGTCATATGCTCTCATTAACAAATGCGGAGCAATTAGTTCATGTGTTCATGACATCAAGACTAGATTATTGTAATGCTCTACTGGGTGGTTGCCCTGCACGCTTAATAAACAAACTACAGCTAGTTCAAAGGCAGCAGCTCGAGTTCTTACCAGAACCAGGAAGTATGACCATATTAGCCCGGTTCTGTCAACACTGCATTGGCTCCGTATTAAACATCGTATACATTTTAAAATATTGTTGATAACTTACAAAGCCCTAAATGGTTTAGCTCCGCAGTACTTGAGCGAGCTCTTAACGCATTATAGTCCTTCACGTCTATTGCGATCTCAATATTCCGGCCAGTTGATAATACCTAGAATACCAAAATCGACTGCTGGCGGTAGATCCTTTTCCTCTTTAGCACCAAAACTCTGGAACAGTCTTCCTACCATTGTCCGGGAAGCAGACACACTCTGTCAGTTCAAAGCTCGATTAAAGACACATCTCTTTGCCCTAGCATACACATAATACATTATAGACTTCTATAATTCAATGTTAGGCTGCATAGATTAGGTCAGCCGGAACCGGGAACACTTCCCTTAAATCCTGATGTACTCGTTACATCATAAAGAAGAATGGCATCTATGCTAATTTTAGTGTCTTTGTTTATCCAGAGGTTTTCCCGCAGCCTGCCGGATCCAGGCCGTATCCAAATCTGACGAGGAGCTTCGCCTGGACCCGATGACAATGCAGTGCTGAAGTGCCAACTAGCCTCTCCCTATGGAGGATCCCTTTCCCACTCTACAGATAAAGCGTACCCACCCCAAAGTGATAAAATAAAACAAAATTCTGTATCAAATTTATAGGCAAGACAAGTAGTTTGTTTACGTCCACGTCGTCTCACAGGACAAAATGCTTGACAGTCTAGTGGAGAGTATGACTGACAGGTTCCAGGATGCCAGTGTAGGGGTCCTATGTGCAACCAAGCTGGTCAGCTTCACTAACTGGCCAGAGTCAGGAGATGCAGCAGCAGGTTCCAGTATATATGCAGTATTTAGGTTTTGTATTACAGGGTAGTCAGGTTAGGTTCAGGTTCATGATCATATTTTTATAGTTTGAGAAGTAAAACTGCATGATGCTTGTAATGTTGTATAACATTATTCTAGATTTTGGTGACACTGAACTGGAAACCTTGGTGGACCACTTCAAGCCTGTCCTGGAGGCCTCTGGCATCCATGTTGAAAGAATCCCTGACCAGTGGACAGTCCTGAAGGTGCTGATAAACCAAGAACCCCAGTCCCTGGAGAAGATATCCTGGTTCCATGTCAACAGGAGCCATCAGCATTCCTGCCCTGATTTGCTGGCATTGGTTGACCTAGTCCTGTCCTTCCCTGCCTCCACAGCTGAATGTGAAAGAGGTTTTAGTACCATGAAACAGGTGAAACCCGATTGGCGCTCCAACCTAAAGTCTGATACACTGTCAGATCTCCTTATGGTCCAGCTGTCCGCTCCAGAGATCAGGGAGTATGATCCAAGTAAAGCTGTGATGCAGTGGCACCAAGACTCTGTCAGGAGTAGGAGGCCAGAATTCATGGACCATCCAAAAGGGGTAATTGCGGTAGAGAGTGAGGATGACTAGGGGTTTAAGTTCATTAGATTAAGCATCTGATAGTTTTACAAAACCTTCAAATGTACTGTTATGAGCACTAATTTCATGCTCAAATCTTCTATGTCTTACCATTTGTTGCTCTGTTTTGACTTCTATGTACTCTTATTCATTCAACATAATACCTTATTATTTCAATGAAATGTACTGAAATAAATGTATATGTGACACAAAAAGGCTGTTTATTTTTTTGGCTGGTAAAAAAATATGCTTGGCTGGTGGATTTTTTCATCTACCAGTCCCCGTGGCAGGTGAGCCAAAAAGTACATTTTGGGCCGTGTTTACATTTGAACAAAAGTGGCATGCCCAAAATTATTCATACCCTTTGCAAATTGTCACAGTCTACGGGAAAATCCAAAGATCTATACCATTCAAAATAGTCCAAGGTGTTCTAAAGCATCCTAATTACCCTGATTCATTGGGAACAGCTGTTTTAAATCAACTCAACAGGTGAAAAACAGAAGCTCTCTGCTGTTGGTTTGTGGACAGTCATGGCTAAGACAAAGGAGCTCACTGAGGACCTGCGGCTGCGTATTGTGGCTGCTCACAAGTCAGGAAAGGGCTATAAGACCATATCTAAATGTTTTGAAGTTCCAGTGGCTACAGTGTAAAGTATTATTAAAAAAATACAAGACGTTCCACACTATGAAAAATCTCAGAGGACGTGGACGGAAGCCAAAAGTGACACATGTGCTGGCCAGGAGGATAGTGAGAGAGGTAAAAAAGACAAGATGAATCCTGATGAATCTGGACTCTGCTGGTGCCAAAATCTAGGCAGACCGTCCAACGGACACTGCACACCGCTGGGTTCAACGGACGCAGACCAAGGAGGACACCACTTCTCCAGATAACAAAAGCCTGCTTGGCCTTTGAAAATGCTAATCTGGACAAAGACGACGACTTCTGGTGTTCTGTTTTATGGTCAGATGAAACAAAATTTTTTATTGTTTGGCCACAATGATGTAGCCTTCATTTGGCGTAAAAAAGGAGAAGCCTTCAACCCTAAGAACACCAGTAAACGGCACCATGAAAAAGGAGCAATACATAAAAATTCTCAAAAACAACATCAGGCAGTCTGCAGAGAAACTTGGCACAAAAACATTAACGTTTTGCAGTGGCCCAGCCAGAGTCCTGACTTAAATCCCATTGAGATCTGTGGAGGGAGCTAAAGATCAGGGTGATGGCAAGGAGACCCTCCAACCTGAAAGAGTTGGAGCTCATCGCCAAAGATGAATTGGTGGAGAAATACCAGTGGAGACATGCAAAAAGCTGGTCAGCAATTATAGCGTTTGATTGCTGTAATAGCCAAAAAAGGTATGAATCATTTTATATATGCCACTTTGTTCAAATGTAAATAAAAGATGAGTAATATTCTTTTCCACAATGATGCCTCTTGATGCCAATGCTTGCACACCCTTGTGTATACCCCTCATACACATCAGCCATTGTCATAGTTCTGCCCCTACAGTTAGCCAACTCCAACCCCAGGTTATCCAGCACCCCAGTCAGTGTTTCTGTGAGGCCTTTACCAGTTGTGTCCTTCACGACTGTCAAGCCGACAAAAGCAAAAGACTTATTAATGTTGCAATTGATGGTGATTCCACAACAGATAAGCATTTATGTGATCACCACTGGTTTTTGAAAGCAGCGTTTTTCTAGAGTTGTTGACACACCACAAAGCATGTGTCAACAACTCTAGTTCCACTAAAAAGCTTACACGCAAAACAATACTCTTTATTTGTGCTTTTGGAGTACAGTAACCAATCCCACTAAATTTTTTCTCCATTGGACATTGAACGAAAACAGTATGCTTTAAAAAAGCACTGTCTACTCTTGTCTGATCTTGGATACGGCCCATCAGGGCATTTCTGTGGGCCATTCTCAACCATACACTGCCTAAATGAGTCCTCAATCTGGTGTGGTGGTGGCCAGTCAGATGGATCTTCTGAGTAAGGCCTTGTCTCAGCCCTCTTCTCTTCACCTCTCTGTTCCTCATTCTCTTCCACCTCTACTCTGAGCAATGCCTTGTATTTTGAGCACTTCTTGCGTAGCTTTTTGCCTCTTCACAATGACTCGCTTGCTTTAGTCCTCAGTTGTAAGTCGCTTTGGATAAAAGCGTCTGCTAAATGACTAAATGTAAACCTAAATGTAAACTAAATGACAGATGGCTTTCCATCTGTCTGCACTATTTTTTATCCAAAAAGGACACAGTGAATAGGTTGGTCAACAGAACTTCAAACCATACTGGACATTTAGTCTAACTAATAGAACTCCTACCTGATGTCATCACTGGTCTCATCTGTACTTGATGCCATCGCCGACCTCATGTCTGTCTCTTTTTCTCCTTGCATGTGTTCTTCTCCACTAAGACATATTGTCAAACAAACATTATGTAATAGTGTTTACACTATTTTCCATATCACTTTTTCCATATTAATAATATTAAGAGATGAATCTGTTGGTATCAAGTGGCTCCCCTACACTTCCACCTAATGTTAGACCTACCTGTTGCCTTCCCCTGTCTTTCCTGATCCACCATCCTCACACTGAATGAAATGAACTCCCTGTTAAATATAGCAGCCTAAATTCATTTCTTAAATTAGCCTAGTGATGGCATCAGATCTGTTGAAAAATTTCTGGCAGAAAGCGATGTAGTGTAACGACGCCCAGTTCCAGGAATGCAGTTAACACCAAGTTGTCAACACTTAATAATTCATCGTTACACTACATCCTTATGCATCGCTTTCTGCCAGGACTTTTACATGCTTTTCCCAAATCACTGAAGTGACCTCGACGTCTGGGTTAGCAGTAGCATGAATCTGCCAGCGCTGTGTAGTAATGTTGTTGCGTGATCGAGATCAACCCACGAGTAAACCGCTGTTTCATTCTGCTTTTATTTGCCGTGTGCCAGGAAAAAAAGGTCACAAAATGTGACCATTTAGTCGCAGTCTAGAGCCCTGTATAGTGCTGTATTTCTGCTTTACATGAGCGCCACCTACTGTCAGAGCGAATTTGTGTTTTTTTGCATTGATCTGAACTGACAAAATAGACATTCCTGTTGCTGATGTGTGGCTAACTTACATAGAAGAGACTTTGTTGCTCAGGACATGAAAATAAACTACTTACCGTGATCTCAGACTGTGTTTACGTGGTTTCTCCAATGTATGGATCGTCATGTGTCGCTTCAGGCCACTATAAATAGAGAAACTCGACCCGCACTGATCACACGTGTGCAGCTTCTCTCTGCTGTGGATCCTCTCATGTGTTTTCAGATGTGCTGACAGACTGAATCTCTTGTCACAGTGTGAACACTTGTAAGGTTTTTCTCCAGTGTGGATCCTCTCATGTCTTTTCAGAGATGATGACTGACTGAATTTCTTGTCACAATGTGAACACTTGTAAGGTTTTTCTCCAGTGTGGATCCTCTCATGTCTTTTCAGATTTGCTGACAGACTGAATCTCTTGTCACAGTGTGAACACTTGTAAGGTTGTTCTCCAGTGTGGATCCTCTCATGTCTTTTCAGATGTAATGAGTGACTGAATCTCTTGTCACAGTGTGAACACTTGTAAGGTTGTTCTCCAGTGTGGATCATCTCATGTGTTTTCAGATTTGCTGACAGACTGAATCTCTTGTCACAGTGTGAACACTTGTAAGGTTGTTCTCCAGTGTGGATCATCTCATGTGTTTTCAGATTTGCTGAACGGCTGAATCTCTTGTCACAGTGTGAACACTTGTAAGGCTTTTCTCCAGTGTGGATCATCTCATGTGTTTTTAAATTTGCTGACACTCTGAATCTCTTGTCACAGTGTGAACACTTGTAAGGTTGTTCTCCAGTGTGGATCCTCTCATGTGTTTTCAGATGTGCTGAGTGACTGAATCTCTTGTCACAGTGTGAACACTTGTAAGATTGTTCTCCAGTGTGGATCATCTCATGTGTTTTCAGATTTCCTGACACACTGAATTTTTTGTCACAGTGTGAACACTTGTAAGGTTTTTCTCCAGTGTGGATCCTCTCATGTGTTTTCAGATGTGCTGAGTGACTGAATCTCTTGTCACAATGTGAACACTTGTAAGATTGTTCTCCACTGTGGATCCTCTCATGTGTTTTCAGATTTGCTGACAGACTGAATCTCTTGTCACAGTGTGAACACTTGTACGGTTGTTCTCCAGTGTGGATCATCTGGTGCAGTTTTAAATTTCTCTCTGAAGTAAAAGTCTTCTCACACTCAAAGCACATGTACTCTCTCACACCAGTGTGGGTTTTCTGATGTGCGTGTAAATATGGCAGCAGTGAAAAACTCTTTCCACACTCAGAACATGAATGTGGCTTCTCCTTCATGTGAACTGTCAGGTGTATCTTCAGGGATGATGAACTAGCAAATGTTTTGCCGCATTGATCACATGAGAACGGCTTCTCTCCGGTGTGGATCCTCATGTGAATCTCAAGATTATGTTTGCTTGTGAAACTCTTCCCACACTGATCACATGTGAACGGCTTCTCTCCGGTGTGGATCCTCATGTGAATCCCAAGACTTTGTTTGCTTGTGAAACTCATCCCACACTGATCACATGTGAACGGCTTCTCTCCGGTGTGGATCCTCATGTGAATCCCAAGACTTTGTTTGGTTGTGAAACTGTTTCCACACTGAGTGCAGGTGAAAGATTTCTTGGCTCTTCTTTTCTTTAAAAAATTATTTTTAGTCTTTGAGCGACTCAAAGGTTTTCCTCCAGGTTGGACATGATGTTCCTCCTTCACTTCCCTCAGTTCTTCTCTCTCCTCCTTCACTTCTCTCTCCTCCTTCACTTCCCTCAGTTCTTCTCTCTCCTCCTTCATTTCTCTCTCCTCCTTCACTTCACTCAGTTCTTCTCTCTCCTCCTTCACTTCCATCAGGTCTAACATGAAAAGAAAAAAGATTCAATTAAATTCAGTACATCAAAATAATTAACCGTCAGAAATATAAAGTGAGAGGACATGAAAGTGAGCCCTGATGTAATGGTAGAAAATAGACAACTGCTATAAAACATTATGATAATTTGATGCCTTTTTATAAATTGATTATATGTCCTTGAAACTTTCCATGATTGAGGTAAATTTATCTTCCAATTATTATTTTTAAAACATTATAGACACGAATCCCATGTTTCTTTAGCAAGAACTATTAGCAAGACCTCGAAAGGGTAGACCAAGGAAAACATCAGCAGTTGACAACAGAAAAACTGTGAGAGCTGTAAAGAAAGACCCTAAAACAACTGTTAGTGACATCAGCAACAACCTCCAGAGGGCAGGAGTGAATTACAAGCTTGTAATTGTACAGCGCTTTGAGCATGTAGCTAAATCAAAATCGTAAAGGTACTCCGTATTGCAGCAAATCAGAACCAAATACATATTATGTACAAGTTTTATTAACTAAATACACAAACTAAACAACGTACACACATAAATAAAATAAATAGGTGAGTGATAGGACGGAAACGGAACTATTGAGCAGTTCCATGTAACTATGAGAAGAAACATCAGCATTTCATTTTCAAAGCATCAAATCAAAAGTATACTTGCATGCCTGGGTAGCCTACACTATTATCAAAGTTGTTGAAAATTTAAGTTGTTGATGACTCTGCGAGTGTCAAATGTTGAAGTCTCAATCATTTTCTTCTTCGTTGGATGAAGAAGATATGATGAACTTGCATGGTTGGTTTGACACCGTTCTCATGGCTGAAGTGCAGACTGTGCCCTGCCAGCCCTGGTCCGGGGAGGACACGCAGAGTAAAGGGTGTGAGTTGCGACGGACTTCTTCTGCCTTAGGAGAAGTCTTGTGCCAACACTCCGGAGGTTCTCCTTTTCAGTTGGTAAGGTTGCAGTTTCTGGATTGAAGAAAAGACAGTCTGACTCCCTTTTGGGAGCATGAAAGCATGGCCGATGGTGCTGACGGCCTGCTGGGCCTAGGGGCCCCAGTGAAGGGAGGGAGGGAGGGAGGGAGGGAGGGAGGGAGGGGTTGTCCCCCCTTTTTGTGCGGATGGGCGGCCGGAGCCCGTTAAGGGTATTCTCTTAGAACGGTGTTGTGTTAGCGGCCCCTAAGTTAATGATATAAATATCAAATCTATGAACTTGAATATAAATAGTATAAATTATGAATATATTTTCACAGGGGTAAACTTTCCTCAAGAGAGCTTTATTTTTGAAAACCTCATGAAAACACGTTTACACTGTTTACACATGAGTGTATGATGCTGCAGTTACTTAAACATGTTACAGTGGCAACCGGTTACGTTGGTGCAGCGTTTTGCATGGCGTCCCCTCTGCGCAATACGAAGTGACCGTTCGAAAGGGAACTACTCAGTTATTTCGTAACCTCAGTTCCCTGACAGAGGGAATGAGAATTGCGTAGCCGGCCGCACTTTAGTAACCTGGCGAGTTGTCGCTTCAGTTGTTAAACCTGCTATAATGGCGAATTCGGGGGACTGAGGTCACGCCCCCTTGGCAGGCTCTGATGTGTAATGACATAGGGCTAGCCCATTGGTCGCATGTCAGAGGCGCACGCGCCATTGGATGTGCAGTTGCCGCAGCACAGCCTATGAGCGAGCCAGACACTCAATGTGCTAGCTGTGCAGCTGCAAATGCATTTTACACATAGGCTTCAGTAAATCGAGGTAAAGGAGTTTCCCTTACGTGAATCAAAACTAAAAAAAAAAAAAAAACATTCGCAAAGCTAGTCCCGGTTCCAATCGATACTCGATACTCAATACCCAAGCCTAATTATCTACCTCCTTTTTTATATAGTCAGTCAGAAACAGTAAACAGAAATCCTTTGAGTGATTTACGAAAGCCAGACTGGAACTCATAAAGAAGGTTTTTGCTTCAGTCTGATTTCAAGCTATCCGGAAGAGCTTGACTAGCTGGTTCAGGTGTGTTTGATTAGGGTTGGAGCAAAACTCTGCAGGACAGGGGGCCTCCAGGAGCAGGGTTGAAGACCTATGGTTTAGAGTGTCCATGTGGTTGTTTTTATATAGGAATGACTGCACGAAATTTAAAGATTAGACTAGCAGAACATAAGAATGCCATTCGAGTTTGTAATCCTCAATATCCCATGGCCCTACATTATAGAGATAAAAGTCATAGTAGTCAAGTCAAGTCAAGTATATTTATATAGCGCTTTTCACAATACAGATTGTATCAAAGCAGCTTCACAGTATCAATCAAAACAACATAACAATGTTTGTTTATTAGTGGAAAACAATAAAATAAAAAAAGACATCCAAGTTTGGAAGGGCTGATCAATGTTATTAATGATTGGTTAATTAATTTGAATATCCCCAATATAAGTCCAAGCACATTGAAAATAGTCGGTATAGAACATGTTCCTAAGTCAAAAAGAGGAGGAGATAGGGTTAATCCGCTACTACAGAGGATATATACATTGAAAGCAATCAAATTTCCACATTTAATTTAAAAACCTCTTTTGGGTTTCCACGATTGGTGTTGTTTTCTAGTTGTATCATTTGACCTGTTAATACATTGTTGATTCTGTTTATTTATTTATTTATTTTTATATATTCATGTTTTGGAACTGAGAATAAATAGTTGATTCTGATTTGTATATTTCATCGATATCTTATGTGATGTTGTACTTGTACATTGTTGATTCTGTTTCGTTACACTTTAGTGCATTGTTATTATATTGTGTGTTTTGGTGAGATATGTCTTCACTATTTATCTTATAATTTCTTCTCTATTGTGATTTTTGACTTCTATATTACGCAACCAGGTGTTTAACTAACTAATTGCTAAAGGTTAGCAACTAAAAGGACTCTGAGTGTGTTTGCTACCAACACCCTGATGAAGGCTTAACAGCCCGCGATGCCCCGCGCCGAACCAGATGTTCGTGCCGGCCGGAGCGGACAGTGGTCGGGGCCAGGGAAGAGGGGACAGGGTCAGAGAAGGGCTTCTCCCCTCTTCGCGAGTCGGAACGCCACGACGCCGTGATCATCGGCAGTTCCATCGTCCGTCATGTCCGCGCTACCTCGGGTAAAGGTAAGGTGCGCACTCACTGCTTTCCTGGTGCTCGTGTTCTCGATGTCGCTGCGCAGGTTCCCGAGATCCTGAACGGTGACGAGCGCGTCGGAGCTGTCGTGCTGCACGTGGGAACGAACGACATCAGGCTGCGGCAGACGGAGGTTCTGAAGGAGGACTACAGGAGCCTAATCGCGACGGTACGCAGCACATCGCCTGAAGCAACGATCGTCGTGTCTGGACCGCTTCCCACGTACCGACTAGGACAAGAAAGGTTCAGTAGATTATTTGCTCTAAATGAATGGTTAATGTCATGGTGTAATGAACAGAGACTGCTCTTTGTAAATAATTGGAATCTGTTCTGGGAGCGACCTAGGCTCTTCCGTGCTGATGGCCTACACCCCAGCAGAGTCGGAGCGGCTGTGCTGTCGGACAACATCTCCAAGACGCTACACACCATATGACTAGTAAGTCAAAGTCCAAATCACAGTCTTTGCTGTCCCAACTTAATTGATATAAGTACCAATGTAGAACATTATATAGAAACTGTGTCTATTCCTCGTTTAGTAAGGCCAAATAATATATATAATGTAGGATCTAGGAAAAATTTAATTGTAATTAAACCAGAAAATCTCAATATCAGTGATAAACAATTTCTAAAGCTAGGTCTTCTAAACATTAGATCGCTCACACCTAAGGCGGTTATTGTAAATGAAATGGTCACAGATAATAGTTTCGATGTACTGTGCCTTACTGAAACCTGGCTTAAACCAAATGATTATTTCGGTATAAATGAGTCTACTCCGCCAGGATACTGTTATAAGCATGAGCCCCGTCTAATCGGTCGTGGCGGCGGTGTTGCAACAATCTATAGAGATATTCTTAATGTTACTCAGAAAACAGGTCACAGGTTTAATTCGTTTGAGGTACTTGTGCTAAATGTTACACTCTTAGATTTAAGAAAGAAATCCCTATTATCTCTAGCCTTGGCTACTGTATATAGACCTCCAGGGCCTTACGCCGATTTCCTAAAAGAGTTTGCAGACTTTCTATCAAATCTATTGGTCAATGTCGATAAAGCAATAATTGTTGGAGATTTTAACATACACGTAGATAACACAAATGATGCGTTAGGGACTGCGTTTACAGATTTATTAAACTCCTTCGGGGTCACGCAAAACGTCAGTGGTCCCACTCATTGCCTAAATCATACACTAGATTTAATTATATCATATGGAACCAATCCAACCGATATAGATATTGTACCGCAAAGCGATGATGTAACTGATCATTACATGGTAACTTGCATGTTACGTACTGCTGAAATTTGTCATGTTGCGCCACGTTATCGACCAGGCAGAACAATCCTTCCAAACACTATAGATAGATTCTCAAATAACTTACCTGATCTATCTCAGCTGATCAGTGAACCCAAACAATCAGATGAACTAGAGGAAATGACTAGCAGTTTGAGCACCATTTTCTCTAGTACATTAGAAATTGTTGCACCAATTAGATTAAAAAAGGTTAGAGAGAAAACTAGAGCACCATGGTACAACAATGCTACGCATGCTATCAAGAGAGAAACTCGTAACTTAGAGCGTAAATGGAAACAAACAAATTTAGAGGTCTTTAGAATCGCATGGAAAGACAGTATGTCACGTTACAAAAAGGCTCTTAAATCAGCCAGGGCTGAGCATCTCCGCAGACTAATAGAAAATAACCAAAATAATCCAAGGTTCTTATTTAACACCGTGGCCAGACTAACAAATAAACAGGCATCACCTGAGCAAAATATTCCGTTACAATGTAGTAGTAATGATTTTATGAATTTCTTCACTGAGAAAATAGAAGACATCAGAAACACAATTGTAAATATACAATCTATTATGGTGTCTTATGATTCAGCCTCAATTATAGCCCCTCAAGAACAACTAGGCCTACACCACTTTACAACTATAGGACAGGAAGAGCTAAATAAACTTATTATTGCATCTAAACCAACAACTTGTTTATTAGATCCAATACCCACTAAACTACTTAAAGAAGTGTTACCTGTAGTGGAAGAGCCTCTTCTCAATATTATTAATTCATCTTTATTTTTAGGTCACGTTCCAAAAATATTCAAGCTGGCAGTAATAAAACCTCTTATTAAGAAACCACAATTAGATCCAAATAACCTAGCAAATTACAGACCCATTTCAAATCTTCCATTTATGTCTAAAATACTAGAAAAAGTTGTGTCCGCCCAATTGTGCTCTTTCTTGCAAGAAAATGATATCTATGAAAAATTTCAGTCAGGATTCAGACCGTATCATAGCACAGAAACTGCGCTAGTTAAAATTACAAATGATTTACTTTTAGCTTCTGACCAAGGCTGCATCTCAATACTAGTTCTACTCGATCTTAGCGCTGCATTTGATACTATAGATCATAAAATACTCCTGGATCGACTACAAAACTACACTGGTGTTCAGGGACAGGCATTAAGCTGGTTTAGATCGTACTTATCAGACCGTTACCACTTTGTCTGTTTAAATGGGGAAAAATCAAAGATAACGTCAGTAGACTATGGAGTACCGCAAGGATCTGTTTTAGGCCCTCTACTATTCTCAATATATATGCTGCCACTTGGTAATATTATAAGAAAACATGGAATTAATTTTCACTGTTATGCTGATGACACTCAATTATATATTTCATCACGGCCAGTTGAAAACACTAACTTATCTAACTTGACAGAATGTCTTAAAGATATAAAATACTGGATGACGTGTAATTTCCTGCTATTAAATTCAGATAAAACAGAGGTATTACTTATTGGTCCGAAAAACTACCCACAAAATCCCTTAATACAACTTTAATTTAGAAGGATGCCCTGTTACTTTATCCTCTACTGTAAAAGACCTGGGTGTCATACTTGACCGCAACTTGACTTTCGAAAATCATATTTCATATGTTACAAGGACAGCCTTTTTCCACCTTAGAAACATTGCTAAGCTACGTAATATGCTATCCGTTTCTGATGCAGAAAAGTTAGTTCATGCATTCATGACCTCGAGACTAGATTACTGTAATGCTTTATTAGCTGGTTGTCCTGTATCCTCAATAAACAAGCTACAGTTAGTCCAAAATGCAGCCGCTAGAGTTCTTACTAGATCAAGAAAATATGATCATATAGCTAACACCAATTTTATCATCTCTACATTGGTTACCTATTAAGTTCCGTATCAATTACAAGGTATTGCTTCTGACCTATAAAGCCCTAAATGGTTTAGCTCCAGTCTATTTAACGGACCTTCTATCGCCCTACAATCCGTCGCGCTCTTTAAGATCACTAAATTCGAGGCTTCTGGTCATTCCTAGGATATCTAAGTCCACTAAAGGAGGGAGGGCGTTCTCACATTTAGCTCCTAAACTCTGGAATAGCCTTCCTGATATTGTTCGAGGCTCAGACTCGCTGTCCCAGTTTAAAACCAGATTAAAGACGCATCTCTTTAACCAAGCATTCACATAATGCTTACCTTTTATACTACTGCCGAATCAGATCGAAAAAGTAGGAAAATGATGCGTCCATGACTGCGGTTCTCATCCTCCGCAACATTTTTTGAGGACTATTAAAACGCACATTCAGAATTTAAATAAAGTTTGATTTTGAATGAAGCAGCACATGGGCCAGTTCATTCAAGATGGCTACCAGGCAAGAAGATCTCTTTATATTTCTCCAATTATATGTAAATATTCACTTGTCAGAATGTGTACACAATATTTTGATTATCATTACCGAAACAAGTAGTTTTCTACATTTAGCAAAATGTTAGATTTACTATAATTTTTTGCCAGCATTTTGCAAGCAATGCATTTTGTTGACACACCAATCCCCTCTTAAAGAGAGTCTAACTTTATGCATTTATGCACAGCATAACACACTTATTTTGCTTCTACGACTTCCTGTCCGTGAGGTCAAACATAGAGTATCAACACATGGCACAATTACATTTGTGCAATGATTTTGCTTTTCTTTTTCTCCTTATCCTAAGAATTAGACCATTTATCCAATTAGCCTACCAAACCAAAATAAGTGATTGTAAATGCCAAGCTCATGTAATGTAGTGGATGCTTGTATGTTTTCATGTTTCTCCATATTTAAGAACAGCTATACTATTTCCTATTCCCTCTACAGTCGTTAAAAGAAAGATACAGTTAAAACTAACTTTTTATGTTGTAAATACTTTCTCCTCTTCTTTTTTGGCAATATTTTCCTCTCATTCATCTCCTAATCATCTATTCTGTGCAG
The DNA here is from genome assembly GCA_031834385.1 of Semotilus atromaculatus. NCBI lineage: Eukaryota > Metazoa > Chordata > Actinopteri > Cypriniformes > Leuciscidae > Semotilus > Semotilus atromaculatus. The sequence goes on from JAULUF010000031.1 coordinate 642,251, forward strand.
CCAGGTGTATACATTGACAAATGTTTCCAACAGTAGGCATTTCCCAAGTTATGAAGAATGAAGAGGTTTTTCCCTCTCGGAAACACTTTGACAAATATTAAAGTTAAAAGTTATTGTTTTACGAATATTAAAGTTATTTATTTTAGTATTTTTTGTTGTTGTTGCTAATATGTATTGAAGCACTACAAAATAAAACAGATTTGAAATTGAATCAATGATTTTGCAGATATTATAAAATTTTCTACATTAAATCTAGACATATTAACGTATTATCATTACCGAAATAAATCAACCTCATTTCCAAAACCTATGTTTCATTACCGCAATAGATGATAATTAAATGTTAATTTAATTCATATAAAATGTGTAGTTTGCTTTTAAATGCATGTACAGTATCTACACATCATGTTCTTTCAGGTTTGTCACATCATTTTGAAAACGTATCAGCTTTCATTAAAAAATATATAAAAAAAAGGTTGTAAATTGTGGAAGGTGTTGCGGTAATGAGAGAAATTAAACAAAAAAATTAAATAATGCTAATTTAAAAATAAATCTTATTTCAGATTTCTAAGTAACTGTGCATGACTGTTAATAATACATTTTTAAAAATGTAAAAATGTATTTTATTTTCTAACAGTGTTGATGTTTTCAGACTGTTGCGGTAATAAGATTTTTTAGGACTTGTTTTGGAAATGTTCACTTTTTGGAAAAAGTAAATGTTTTTAAATTAACGTTCACAAATTCTTCAGACTTTGTTTCTAATGTCTGGATTTTTTTGTTGTTAATTCAAGCATTTTTTAATTTTTATGTTTGAAATTTTTAAAACCAAGCTTTCGTGAGAATCACCCAGGTGGGTACACTGTTGATCTTTTCCACATATTTTGTATCTATCTGGTTTGGGACACACACACACACACTACAGCCTCACGTGCAACGAGCCACGTCTTAATAGTCAAACTGTTTTTTTTTTATGAATGTTGTTTTGTTTTTTTTGCTTGAAAGCATTTGTAAAGCATATTATATTTTGTTTTATTTCATTCATCAAAAACAGCCAATCAATTAAATTTAATAATTGAATTACAGATTAGTTAAACTACTTATATTTCTTATTAATAATTTATTTTAAAAAATCTGAAATTCTGGTTTGACTGTTTTAATACAAATATACTATAAAAAATTGTGGCAATGAAATTAATGCATACTTTAAATAAAGTTTTAAAATGTAATCAACTGAAAATAACTTATCCTTTTATATTTTGCCAAAGTGTTGCACAACAGAGATTTACTCAATTAAATTACGGGGTAAAATTAATATTTCTTAAACAATGTTCAAATAAAGTGCAATACCCTACTATTATGATTATTATAATTAGTTTGAGAAGTACATTTTATTGTACAATCGTAATTACTGTCACGTTAAAAAGCGGGTTTTTATTTTGATGGGTTGAAGTGAAGAGCTTTGAGTTTTTGATAGTAGCTTTTCTCAAATAAAATTAAGAAATCATAAACTGGAAATCTTCTGGAAAAATCCTATTTTTGAGTGGCTTTTGGATTTAGGGCAGGTGGCAGCCTTAAAAACTCTCCTATAGTCGGCATGGGAGGATTGATATTTATTTTGATAAAACAGTCCACATCTGTCGCCACGGTTACGCCATGGCTATGGCAGTACGAGCGGAAACGAGGATAGCGGTACGGACCATTATTTAAAATTGGAGTGAAATTATTTAAACCATTATTAAAATATTTGGAGACTTTGGGATATTGTAAGTACACAACTGCAGGAAATATATCACACTGTGCAAGTGATTTTTGGATATTTATTTAAAAATTCGTACATATTGTACCTTTAAATGAGAATGTATACATCAAACCACAAGCCACTATTGTTATTCAAATTGTTATTCTTACACAACAACATTATGGAAGAAGCTGGATGATCATTTTGCTCATCCAACACATTATGCAAATTAAAATTTTATTGCATTATGATACTGTATGCTCAGCCATAAATTCTGATTTACTACAGTTCAGGATTTTATACACGGTCATGGTCTACATTCATTTACACGTTTTAGCATTGAGGTCTTATTATTTGTGGGGGTGCTGCTGTACTTACTTTATGTCCAGATGTATTTCTAATATTCTGACCACCTCATGTAGGCTATGTAAATAGAGCTGACAAAACAACTATGAAGTGCAACATCACATTTAACTATGACCTCAGTATTGAATTTACACATTTCATGACTGACTAGTGACGTGTTGGTCACGTAAACTAGCTGCAATTAACTATTCTCTTCCAATAAACATACAGCTGGATACATAAAATACAACAAGAAAGAGCGGCTAAAGTGTTTAAAAGTGAAAAACACAGTAGTTTCATCAACTTACCAGCGAGCGTACTTCGGGAACACTGTAAATGAATGGGGTTCAGTGCTGGAACTATCCGTGTTTACAACTATCGACACGCTGCTCCACGACACGCGTCACTTCCGCATTCCTCCGTTCCCATGGAGGTGTTACGGTTTATCTGGTGACCGTGTTAACCATAGATATCTATGGTGTTAACTGGTGACCATCCGCTGCAGATGTGAGCACGCAGATTCGTCGATTCTGAAAGCACAAACTGACGCGATATTAAGCTGTGTAATAAACGCAGACTTGCTCGTTACATGCCTTTCGTATTCTTGTAAAGATGACAAAGTATTGCTATGATCTAAATAAAGAAAATAAAAAAAGTAATTATCCACGGGTTTCGAACGCGCGCAGAAAAGAGATCACTCCCCGAGATCACCGTGATAACATGTTGAGCTATCTCACTATAGTATCAGATAATTGCAGATCGGTGGACTCAATTCACGATCTACTTTATGCAGCTGTCCGAATCAAAACAATGTGCCATGTCTGTATTTAAAAATATATGCAACATTTCTCTTGCAGTAATGACAATGTGTAGTAATAATAATAGGTTGCAGTACTTTTCACTACAGTATAGGCTAGCCTACTGTACTTTGTATAAATTGTTTCTATGGTTGTGAATATAATATTTTGCATTGGTCCTCAATATGTCTTTGTCAGTGTCTCACATTTTTCATTACAGATGCAAGAACATCATAGTTTTGAATAAAACCAGAACCCAAATGCCCAATTCCCATTACAACCATTAAAGGTCATGACAATGTTGTTTTCCTTAATATGTTTCAGCAGCATTTTGATTGTTCATATGAAATATATTTGGATAAATATACATATTGCAGAAGTTAACACAGGTACATTGCCTTGAAAGTGCTAAATGTCTTCCCAGATTTATAGCACCTGTGAACAATGATTTAACTGAGAATTTGTTACAAATTTTTTTTTATTATGTTTTATCATGCACCAATGTTATAATGCAATGACCTGTAAAATGAACAACAGCTGTAAATATTTTCTTACAGCAAAATTCTCAAAAATACATAAACCATTTTAAGTGGTTTAAAGGGTTGCATGGGGAAAAACTCCCACGAGACGTGTCACTTACAATTATTAGACATTTTTTCATGGCCTTTAATGTTGTTTTTAATGGGCTTTATAACATACAGGAACCCGTACAGTGTAAAATATTTGCATTATACATGTAGTATTGGATACATACTAACATGTAAGAACACCCTTGACAATGTACCGCTACATCACAACATATAGACTTACTGGTTATTATGGGGCGTCCTTCCTTACATTACCACTGTTTCATTACTGTCCAGTGTGTCTTTTTTGTAAATGTATGATCAAACCATAAGATCCTTCAACCTAGTAATTTACATTTTTCAAGTGCTACCACCCTTAACACAGTTAATGTTGTTTTGACCGAAAATTGAGTGAATTAACAAGTTTCTAAAATGCTCACATTGTGTTTTCACACAATTACAAATGCTTAAACACAGCATGTCAGAAATGAATACCTATGTTCAAGACTGTTAATATAGTATAAAGCCTCTACTTCAGCAACAACAGGAGCTCAGAAGTACTGGGGGAAAAAATGCTTAAAAGATTGAGACATCTGATAAGTAGTTTTAGATAACAGACCAGTGAAATATTGAGAAACATAGTCAGGTGTTGAAGTTACACACACACACACACACACACACACTGTTTGAATTGCTTTTGTTAAGCGTGGATGCACAACAACACAGAGAAGCAGAGAGAGAAACATCTGCGTAAGAGACAAGAGTACGTTAAGAAGGAGAGTCATAGATGGATCAGGACAGTTGGAGGGCAGGAGTAAGAATGTGTGCCAGACTGGATCTTTATGTTTTTCCCCCTTATGTGGAACCTAAAGCTTTTTTATTGAACTGAACATATAAAAGGGAATTGTATATTTTTCGCTCAATTCCTATTTTATATCTCACATTCTGCCTTTTGTCTGGTGTTTTTCTTTTAGCAGGGAGAAAAAGTCTGAATTTTGAGATAAAACTCATTGTAATGATTTTTGTTCGAGTTTGAGTTTGAGTCGGGGTTTGCTATATTTACTTTAATTAATAAACGCTTGTTACCAATTGTACAAAAAATTTAACTGTTTACTTACAATAATAACAAGTAGTATTTTGACCTGAGAATAAACTTGACATTCCAAAAACTGCTATAATCACATGACATAGCTGATAAGTTAACTCACCTTTACAATGTAGGCCTAGGCCTAATCTTTATAAGCATCTACAATGTGACGTTTACATTTCATTCAGTATTACAACGACAAAGTAGCCTAAATGAAGTCACATATGTTTGCCACAACATAAACTCGTGGGAACGTGATAATATCTCGTGGGAACGTCATATTAAGTCGTGGCCATGAGATCATTTTGTTGAGGTAACGATCTTTTTTCTCGTGGCCACGACTTCATATTTTGAGAGAACGACATCTATTTGTCGTGGCCACGAGTTATGTTGAGGGAGCCACAGCGGCCAATACTGTAACCGTACCATATAGACTCACTGGGCTACAGCAGAGATGGAGATGACAGAAGAAATAACATTTTACTTTAAATTAGGAATGTCGTATAAATATATAGTGCGGTCTTTGGCATTAAGACATGGGTACGTTATAAGTAAAAGACACCGGAGTTCGATATTCGCATTTTAGGGACCGTCTCAAAATTACATGCGACATTGGCATAAACGTTTCCAACTTCAATAGCATTTTAAGACAATGACTTACAGTCATAAAACCAACTGTACATTGTTCACCCAGGTCTCATGTATTATGCACACCTTTTAGATTTTTGATATTTATGACAATAAACTGTTAAATCATATGCAAATATTTGAATTTATTTTTTTTAATGGACTTTTTACCGGTAGCAAGGAATCGTAGTGTAAGTGACAGACTCATTCTTGCACTGATTGCTCTTCTGTTTTGTGTCCCTTCTTTGGATAAATGGTGTGACTTTGCCAAGCAAGTGGCTGAAATCCTCCACATCCATCCTAAGCAGATCACGAACACCCTCCCTGTCACTGTCCTACAGTGTAAATAGGAAAAAAACATGGAGTGGTTGTTTGGTTTACAAAGGCGAAAATAATCACCCCCAATTAAAATGTATGTGCTTTTCACAATACATATAATTTCAAAGCAGCTTTACGTTAATGTTAGTGTTTGTAATAATTTAATAGCTTAGATTAGAGTTGGTCGGTAGCATAGTTTACATTTTGTATACTAGTATAGTTTACAACGCAAAATATTATTAGTGAGAGACTTTTTTTTTTCACTCTCAATAATAATATTTTTGCGTATAATGGTATTGCAATTTTTATAATTGAGATTAAGCCTATAGATGATGGTGTTATGAATCAATCAAAGGCATTAAACCATTGAACTGATATTTTATGTTGAAGGCTAAAGTACCCCATGTGACTGCATAATGAAAAATGTTTACTTCTGAACATTAGAAGTATTTAATTACATTGGTGAACAATTACAAATTTTAACAGTCTGTTTTTGTAATATGTTATCGTTGTGGCAAGCAAGCAACATTATTACTTGTACTACTAGCTAAAAGTAAAAATATTTAAGAACACAATATTTTACCTCAAGTTCTCTTTGGAGGATTGACAGCCCATCCTGTCCTCTTCGAGCAATCCAGGAACGTGTCCATAGTCGGGTTTTCTTTCTTTTTTTTACGTTTTCCTGAACACAGGACAGCCAATACAACACTCACCGCTTCATCCATTGTTTGTTTACGTTCGTTTCCGGAAGTCACTCGCTACTAGTTTCGCCTTCTCGATGACATCACGCACCTCGTTAAAGACGGCACACGATGACTGGTCAGGAAGCAACGTGTAGTCTGACATGTTTCTTGTCCACGACACGACAAGATTTTAGGAGTCAAAATCGCGTAATCTGACACAGTGACTATCGTAACAGACAAAAAAAATGGTGTAATCTGAACCAGGCATAAAGCCGTTTGCAGTCGGTACCCTCGTCCCGTTCTAAACTTGATACAATTTTGGTGTCCATAGGACCCGCCTTCATCCAGTTACGGGCGTTTAAAGACGTTTGCAGTCTGTACCCTCTCAGGCTTACGTCCCGTCCATCAAACTGACCAGAGAAGCGGGCGAACGAACGAATATCTAAAAAAACTACTGTTGGTGGATTGCAGGTCTCGGGGGGCCTATCCAATGAGTACATTTTCGACTTATAACTCGAGAGCCCCATGCTCCACGTTCTCCAAACTCGAATCGATCATAGTGCCGAATGAGGCCTTTCCAAAGAGCCCACTCATGATGTCCAACTCGCCAGAGTCTCCGAGTTACAGTCGTTCGAAGTCGGGGGTCCCAGCAAGCGGCGATCCACTAGGGGCGTCCCCGGGGCCAGCGGGATATCCTGACCAGAGTTTGAGCTCTCCAAGATACGAGCGGTTTTCTCGCGGGGTCGTGACGTCACCGGCGGCCGCCATTTTGATTCGCGCCCTATGGTTTTCAGCTAATATCTCCACGAAAACACCACCAAAAATCATGAAATTATTACCATTCTTTTCAGTTAAACTAGACGGTTCAAAAAGAGCACAGCGCCCGCCGGATCCGTCGAGTTTTCGCCTAGATAATTATGGTGTTGTATCTGTATCTGTATATAGTGTCTCGTGTTAGCAAATAAAATGACGTTGGAGTGACGATTCTGTCTGACCGATCAGTGATCTGCAGTGTTTTCATGAAACATTTTAGTATCAGTACGGTACGCTTGGAACCTCAACAGACCATGCAGGTACCATTTAAATTCATTTCAATGGCTTGCGCCGCGCTAGGACGTTTTGAAAGCGCAAGCGGATCTAGCTAGACCGGAAACAAAACAACAGGCACGCCGCACTAGTGATGTTACGTTCGTGAACGAATCGTTCTTTTTGAACGAATCTTTTAGGTGAACGAATCATTCTCGTTCACGTTATCCATTGACTCATATTTCTCGTTCACTGAAATTCCTCCCTCCACCACTGCGCGCCGCTATTGCGCGCATGCGCAGCTCAATGAACCGTGTAGCTCTGTGGACCGTTTCATCTGTCAAAGACAAAGAGAGACTAAACCTCGAGCCAATAGCCTTCGAGTATGATACGAGGACGGAGCATGTGATTTGTTGAATCTAGTGAACGAATACGCCCTTTATTGAGTTGCTTTGAGTTTGAACGAGTCAAATGAACTGTTACATACATCTCGTTCGTGAATTTAGAGTATTGCTTATTTGCGTCACGTCATTCCATCTCATTTGCGTCACGTGACTCACGTCAGCTAATAGCATTTCAGCTCGGGCTTAGAAGGGGCATGTAATTGGTTGGATCTACTCTGCTGAATGAATATCATATTGCTCTGTTTTGAGTCTGAACGAGAGAGAGATCTCCCGTTCGTGAACGAATTGAACGAACTGGTTGCTATACCCAGTTCGTGTACCAGGTCGGCCATTCTGTCAATCTAGTTCATCAATCAGCAGAAAGTGAATGCAAAGCGCAGGTATCCGTACTGTGCATGCGCAATTCATATCTTACATACAGAACATAACTCCTCGTTTAACTCGTTCTGACCAGACAAATAAAATGTTAACTAGCCTGCCTAGTATGCAAACAAATTAAAAAACACTTGTGATTTGGTCATCCGAAAAGAGTGTAATTTAAAAGATAAAAAGAGTGTAAAGACTTTGATCGCTTATTTAGACTTATTTTATCCATTTAATGAGTAGGGCACCATTTTTAATAAAGTCAAATCAGTTTTTATTTTGTAACAAGTAAATACGTTAGTTGAACACATTTTTGCAGAAACATACTACTGTGCTGCTGACGTATTTGTGTATGAAAAAAAAAAACTGAACGAATCAGTGAACGAATCTGAACAAATAATTTTGGTGAACGAACTAAAAATGAACGAGTCTCTGGAAAGAATCAAAATTTCCACCACTACGCCGCACACACTTGTTTGTGCTTGCGAGCCGGATGCGCGAGTGCAAATCTCTCTGCTCGCGCGCGGAATATAATGTGCCGAGCACGAATCTCTCTGCTCGAGTCGCGCCTCGCGCGCTCTCAGATACACGCTGCTCTTGTAAGAATTTTCTCTGGGCTCGCTCAGAGAATATGCCTGCACTTAAAGGTGCTCTTGGTAACTTTTTTAACTAAATAAAACTGTCTAGAAATCATTTGGATGGTTAAACAACCTGTTCTGGTGAAATTGGTGACTTCCCCCGCTCCCCCCAGCGTTCACAGGCGGAAAACCAGCCTTGCAACATTGGGACTACCGTCCCGGCAAAATGAAAATTGTAAGTCTCGTGAGAAGCGAGAACGAGCGAGAAACACAAACTGCTTTACGGCAATTCGACATAAACACACACGCCCCCCTCAATACTAGCTAGAATTATTACAAGCGACGATGGATAATGAGCCACCGAAAAGACAGAAGAGACGTTTATCGGCGGAGGGGAGAGAGGAAAAAACTTTTGGACCGTGCGAGGGACAACACTAGAATCAACATTGGTCGTGCGTTCTTTGAGTGGCGAGAGCTTAAAGAACATGAAGAATGCAAAACAGATGCTGGCCTTGCGTTTCTGCTTATGCAATTGTAAGTACGTATTTGTTTTCTTTATTCCTTATTCTTGTTTGTGTTTATAAATGTGTTCAATCCATGACCGTCTGTGGTAGTAAGCTGACTGGTTAGCGAGCCAACGTGTTTGTTTTGATTACAGTAGATTGCTATATCTTTTGAATTGGTTAAAAATCTAATTTATCACGCTAACATTTGATGTTGTAGTCAAGGAAAATTGTGCGTAAATTTTTTATAGTTAGGTCAACTAACTCTATGATCTACAATGGTTCAATAATAACAGGTAAAACACAGTCATTGTAACCTAGAAGTTATTTATTCTACTTTATAAAATAATGCAACTGGAGCATTGTCTGCACGATTAACATTATAAACTATAATATTGACGAGCTACCTACCACACAAACATTGAATTGAATTAGCATATCCATTATGTAAAACAGTAGCAAATAGGCTACTATAAAGACGCTGACTTGAAAACGTGAGCTACGCGATCTTTTGGCGTTTGAAAATATAAATAAAAAAATGTACCTTGGATGAAGACATTTCACACGCAACACTGCAGTCTGCCCAAGACGTGAGAACGCATTCTGCCGGGAATACTCTGCGTGTATTCCCTGGTGTAGCCATGACAGATTTTACGACAGTAGAAGACAATACTGTTTCCCAACTGTAGGGGGACCCAGAGCAACATTTCAAAAGTTACCAAATGCTGCTTTAAAACGTGTTCAGTCAGTGCAATCGCGAATCTCTCCTCTTCCCCAGCTAACAATTTTAGGTTATAAGAACGTTTTCATAACGTTCCCATTAAGTGATAAAAACGTTATTTCTGAATGTTATAGGAACGTTCAAAACGTCCAGTTTTGAGTGGATGACGAGCGCGAGACGCCGAAATGGATGCCAATAAGATTCTGAATTGAAAGTTTACTTTTAAAAAGTTGCCAAATGGTTCCATTGACAAGACCAAAGTGATCTGTGTGTTTTGTCGTTGTGAACTGAGCTATCATCATCGCAGCACGTCCTGTCTGAAATACCACTTGATGATGGCCAAGCACACACACACACACACACACACACAGCTGATGCGAATTCTCCACCCCCTCGTCAATATCAGGACCTCGTCAGTATTTCTTTCACCCTTTTATTGATGGACAGTGTTACATTGTGTGAGAGATTATTTGCTCCAAGTGAGAATGTTTTAGTGTGAAATTGAACAGTATATATGCCAATATTGTTTTCAATAAAAAACATTTGCACAAAGCAAGCCGATCCACTTTTCCATGTTGATAAGAGCATTAAAATGAGAAAAAATAATGGGACAAAAAGAAATCAAGAGACATTTAGAATAGATAAAAATGTGCGATTAAATGCGATTAATCGCGAGTTAACTATGACATTAATGCGATTAAATATTTTAATCGTTTGACAGCACTAATAAATATACGACCTACCCCAACCCCGTCCCTAAACCTACCTGTCACTGGGGTTAATACCATTTATGACTCTTCCCCTACCATCCTAGGGAAAAAAATATCGCTCCCCAGATGTAGATATTAATTTTGCTTCGTTTCGCTCGGACATTTAACGGCGTACACATACACGCAAAAGATGACGGTTCGGCGTGGACATACATGCGGATAGCTGAAAATGCGTATAGATAACACGCCACTTGATTTGAAAGTGTATGTTTACGCAAAGTCATGATGTCATGTTGCGGCCACCGTAAAAACCTGCTCCCGACCAGGTTAGGTTCGCAGAGTAAGAGTAAAAGTTTCCTCTCTTTCAGAAACGGGCTTGACTTACTCTGCTTTCTCGGGTTTGACAGACCTTCCCATTCTGAAACTGAAAACCCAGAGTTAGCCTCATTTCAGGGTTAACATACTACAGGCTTTCACTTAACCTCCTTTCTGAAACAGGCCCCTGAACACATCTTTATTTGGTCAGAAATTCTCATTGCCGAAATGGTACTTTTAATGCACACATACACACACACACAAACACATCTGAGTGCTCTCCCTTGTCTCTTGTGTTTTTATTGTGGATTGTTTTGACCCTTTGTCTGGCATAGGACTACGATTGTGGATTTGGATCTTCCTAAAGTGTCAGAGCGATCCGTGACGTGTTCCTCTCCCAGTCTAGGGGTTGGGAGGACAGGTAACGAAGGAAAGGATGATACAAATATACAAATGTACAAATACGTGCAGAACACACTTCAGCCGCAGTCTCAGAGTGAAAACATAACACCACTTTAAGGAAAAGTACAAGTATTTATTTCCTTAATTTATCAAAAAGGTTAACAAAAGATGGGAATAAATCTTCAGGAGAGAGTGAGGCCTAAAATAACAACAGAAGAAGCAACAACACAAACTTCCCTGAGCTTCCTCTCGGACCAGAAACTGGAGGAAAAAAAAAAAAACACACGCCCCCAGATAGTGGTAGTGTACATACCACTACATTTCCCAGATAACTATAATCAACTGAACAGAGCTAATAAGAAATTGTACAATACATTTTAATTACCAACAGAAAATGAAGTAAATTCCTGCTTTCACAATATCTTTAGTTATCCACAGGTAAAAAGTCAACACTAAAATGATATAATATGTTCCATGTCCTCAAGGATAAACTGGCAAGACAACTAACCGTTGTTGGCACACAGCAGATGAGCGGTGGGCCCAAACTCACATTTTGACAAAAATAAAATTAAAGACAATTATGTAAAAAATCAGTCAAGGCAAATCATCCAGTTATTGACCCCCCCCCAATAACTGGGTTATTACCCCCCCCCCCCCCCCCTCCGCATAAAAAACTGTGCATTAAATTTTTTTTTTACAGTGACATAAGCTATGAAAAAATCATGTTCCTCTGCCTTTTTCAGGTTAAATAATGTTCATAGATGGGTAAGGTTACAAATTATTTATTAAGTAAAAAGACTGGTTGCTAACGGTTAAATGACAATTAACTAAATATTAAATAACTAACAATTTACCATCTATTAATGATGTTTATTATAAAGTGTTACCGAAAACTTAAAGATATGTTAGCATTTCGATATTTTGAAATTAGAAGGGAAGGGATGCTGCTTTCACTACCAATGCTTAAAAACATCCCAAGCTAATGTTTGATGCACAGAATTTATTGTGTGGTTTTCCAAACCCCCATTGGTAAATAGATTATCACGGTGGAAAAGTTAGTATAGCATGCTATGCCACTTTCATCAAAACCTATTACAAAGCTATAGCAATGTCATGTCATTAAATAAGATAAACGGATCTGCGTCTTCCTTAAACCGTTAAAAAACATATTACAGTATGTAACGTTAACCATATTCCGTCCGTTCGAAAAAAAAATTGCACTAACTGTTCGTTACAAGCAGCATTTGCCGTCAGGAAGGTAGCTAACATAAACATATTTTTGCTAGCCTAACGTTACCTGCTGCAAAATTACACCATTTGTACAAGACAAGTAGAACTATTTTTATGCAGTGTAAGTTATCACTTTACCACTATCTGGTATTTTTCTTATCCTCCTCTTCCTTTCTCTTCTTTCTTTTCTGGCTTCCTAAAGCATAATTCCGCTTCATGATGACTGCCGAGGAGGTTTGTATTTTGCCGGCTGCAGAGATCGCGTGGTTGGCTGGCTGCTGTCAGCGACTACTGAGGGGGCCCCCTTGAGGGGGATTCCGATAACAGTGTCATTGCACTTTACTGCATTGACTATCAAAGGGGCGCTCACAGTTTGTCGTTGCATTTTATTCTTAAACAGTCGTTGTCTTGGGGCCCTAGTCCAGCTCGGGGCCCCAAGCAATTGCTTGGTTTGCCTGTCCTGTTCCGACGGGCCTGACCGTAATGTAAAGCTGTAGTAATTATTAGGGACTCTGATCACAGGAGATTACAGTGATTTCTTCTCTTCTCTAGTTCATCTTGGAGGATTTTACTGTTCTTGCAGAAATTCATATCCATCATTCATGTTCTTCCTCCAGCGTATCCCTGAGAGCCCAAATCTGCTCCTTATCCATTTCCTCTGCTTTAGTTCATCATATTTCTCCTGCTTTCACTCCCCGATCAGAGCAATCCTCAGACACTCCTGATCCTCTGATTGGCCTTCAGCTCCTGCAAATCACAGCGGTAGAAAGACAACTTAGAGAAATGAAGCTCAGAACTTTAACATTGTTGTGTTGGATTGTGGAAGTTGCAGCTGAATGATAATTGATTATGAACTGAAAAAAACATCTCAAGTCACTTGCAGTAGCAATAATAATTATAATAATAATAATAATAAACTCAATGGAACTTTCAGTGTCGAATGGAATCGAAATCCGTATAATGTCACATGGAATCACTCAGTGTTTCAACTGCTGCTCTGTCAAGTCTTCATCGTCGGATAGGAACCTGTATGTGTGTGTGTGTGTGTGTGTGTGTGATCTCTTTGATACCAATGTTTCATTTGAAAGTCACGTATCTAGTATCTGTAAAACCGCATTTTCCATCTTAAAAATATATCTAAATTACGTCATATGCTCTCATTAACAAATGCGGAGCAATTAGTTAATGCGTTCATGACATCAAGACTAGATTATTGTAATGCTCTACTGGGTGGTTGCCCTGCACGCTTAATAAACAAACTACATCTAGTTCAAAACGCAGCAGCTCGAGTTCTTACCAGAACCAGGAAGTATGACCATATTAGCCCGGTTCTGTCAACACTGCATTGGCTCCGTATTAAACATCGTATACATTTTTAAATATTGCTGATTACTTACAAAGCACTAAATGGTTTAGCTCCACAGTACTTGAGCGAGCTCTTAACGCATTATAGTCCTTCACGTCTATTGCGATCTCAATATTCCGGCCAGTTGATAATACCTAGAATATCAAAATCGTCTGCTGGCGGTAGATCCTTTTCCTCTTTAGCACCAAAACTCTGGAACAGTCTTCCTACCATTGTCCGGGAAGCAGACACACTCTGTCAGTTCAAAGCTCGATTAAAGACACATCTCTTTGCCCTAGCATACACATAATACATTATAGACTTCTATAATTCAATGTTAGGCTGCATAGATTAGGTCAGCCGGAACTAGGAACACTTCCCTTAAATCCTGATGTACTGGTTACATCATAAGAAGAATGGCATCTACGCTAATTTTAGTGTCTTTGTTTATCCCGAGGTTTTCCCGCAGCCTGCCGGATCCAGGCCGTATCCAAATCTGACGAGGAGCTTCGCCTGGACCCGATGACAATGCAGTGCTGAAGTGCCAACTAGCCTCTCCCTATGGAGGATCCCTTTCCCACTCTACAGATAAAGCGTACCCACCCCAAAGTGATAAAATAAAACAAAATTCTGTATCAAATTTATAGGCAAGACAAGTAGTTTGTTTACGTCCACGTCGTCTCACAGGACAAAATGCTTGACAGTCTAGTGGAGAGTAAGACTGACTGGTTCCAGGATGCCAGTGTAGGGGTCCTATGTGCAACCAAGCTGGTCAGCTTCACTAACTGGCCAGAGTCAGGAGATGCAGCAGCAGGTTCCAGTATATATGCAGTATTTAGGTTTTGTATTACAGGGTAGTCAGGTTAGGTTCAGGTTCATGATCATATTTTTATAGTTTGAGAAGTAAAACTGCATGATGCTTGTAATGTTGTATAACATTATTCTATATTTTGGTGATATTGAACTGGAAACCTTGGTGGACCACTTCAAGCCTGTCCTGGAGGCCTCTGGCATCCATGTTGAAAGAATCCCTGACCAGTGGACAGTCCTGAAGGTGCTGATAAACCAAGAACCCCAGTCCCTGGAGAAGATATCCTGGTTCCATGTCAACAGGAGCCATCAGCATTCCTGCCCTGATTTGCTGACATTGGTTGACCTAGTCCTGTCCTTCCCTGCCTCCACAGCTGAATGTGAAAGAGGTTTGAGTACCTTGAAACAGGTGAAACCCAACTGGCGCTCCAACCTAAAGTCTGATAGACTGTCAGATCTCCTTATGGTCCAGCTGTCCGCTCCAGAGATCAGGGAGTATGATCCAAGCAAAGCTGTGATGCAGTGGCACCAAGACTCTGTCAGGAGTAGGAGGCCAGAATTCATGGACCATCCAAAAGGGGTAATTGCGGTAGAGTGAGGATGACTAGGGGTTTAAGTTCATTAGATTAAGCATCTGATAGTTTTACAAAACCTTCAAATGTACTGTTATGAGCATTAATTCCATGCTCAAATCATCCAAGTCTTACCATTTGTTGCTCTGTTTTGACTTCTATTTACTCTTATTCATTCAACATAATACCTTATTCACGAGTTCACATTTACATACAATTAAAGGGAGTAAAGTATAATGCGTATTTGGCGTTCTGTCTGGGGGGAGGGCTGCGAGCTCGGAATTCGGCCCGAACCCAGAGTACTCCCCCCTGTATGTAATGTGGTTTAGGACTAGAAGAGTGGAGAAGGGGTGGTGGAGGGATGCTGCTAAACTGTCAAGAAATGAGGTGAGACTGCTGAGTCTATATATACATGTTTTAATCATGATTGCTGAGTGCTCTCCACCCGTGTTAATTATCTGAACAAGCTCCTCCCGAACTTTGTTAATAAAACATCATTTATTTCAATGAAATGTACTGAAATAAATGTATATGTGACACAAAAAGGCTGTTTATTATTTTGGCTGGTAAAAAATATGCTTGGCTGGTGGATTTTTTCATCTACCAGTACCCGTGGCAGGTGAGCCAAAAAGTTAATTTTGGACCCTGTTTACATTTGAACAAAAAGTGGCATGCCCAAAATTATTCATACCCTTTGCAAATTGTCACAGTCTACGGGAAAATCCAAAGATCTATACCATTCGAAATAGTCCAAGCTGTTCTAAAGCATCCTAATTACCCTGATTCATTGGGAACAGCTGTTTTAAGTCAACTCAACAAGTGAAAAACAGAAGCTCTCTGCTGTTGGTTTGTGGACAGTCATGGATAAGACAAAGGAGCTCACTGAGGACCTGCGGCTGCGTATTGTGGCTGCTTACAAGTCAGGAAAGGGCTATAAGACCATATCTAAATGTTTTGAAGTTCCAGTGGCTACAGTGCAAAGTGTTATTAAAAAAATACAAGACGTTCCACACTATGAAAAATCTCAGAGGACGTGGATGGAAGCCAAAAGTGACACGTGCTGGCCAGGAGGATAGTGAGAGAGGTAAAAAAGACAAGATGAATCCTGATAAATCTGGGCTCTGCTGGTGCCAAAAAATAGGCAGACCGTCCAACGGACACTGCACACCGCTGGGTTCAACGGACGCAGACCAAGGAGGACACCACTTCTCCAGATAAGGCACACTAAAGCCTGCTTGGCCTTTGAAAATGCTCATTTGGACAAAGACGACGACTTCTGGTGTTCTGTTTTATGGTCAGATGAAACAAAAATTTTATTGTTTGGCCACAATAATGTAGCCTTCATTTGGCGTAAAAAAGGAGAAGCCTTCAACCCTAAGAACACCAGTAAACGGCACCATGAAAAAGGAGCAATACATCAAAATTCTCAAAAACAACATCAGGCAGTCTGCAGAGAAACTTGGCCTTGTGGACCAGTGGACATTTCAGCACGACAACGACTCAAAACACAGCAAAAGTGGTGAAGTGGTTAGCAGACAGAAACATTAACGTTTTGCAGTGGCCCAGCCAGAGTCCTGACTTAAATCCCATTGAGAATCTGTGGAGGGAGCTAAAGATCAGGGTGATAGCAAGGAGACCCTCCAACCTGAAAGAGTTGGAGCTCATCGCCAAAGATGAATTGGTGGAGAAATACCAGTGGAGACATGCAAAAAGCTGGTCAGCAATTATAGCAAGCGTTTGATTGCTGTAATAGCCAATAAAGGTATGAATCATTTTGGATATGCCACTTTTTGTTCAAATGTAAATAAAAGATGAGTAATATTTTTTCCACAATGATGCCTCGATGCCAATGCTTGCACACCCTTGTGTATACCCCTCATATTTGAGCCATTGTCATAGCTCTGCCCCTACAGTTAGCCCAACACTCTGCCCCTAACTCCAACCCCAGGTTATCCAGCACCCCAGTCAGTGTTTCTGTGAGGCCTTTACCAGTTGTGTCCTTCACGACTGTCAAGCCAACAAAAGACTCATTGATGGTGCAATTGATGGTGATTCCACAACAGATAAGCATTTATGTGATCACCACTGGTTTTATAGTGCTGCAGCGTTTTTGAAAGCAGCGTTTTTCTAGAGTTGTTGACACACCACAAAGCATGTGTCAACAACTCTAGTTCCACTAAAAAGCTTACACGCAAAACAATACACTTTATTTGTGCTTTTGGAGTACAGTAACCAATCCCACTAAATTTTTTCTCCATTGGACATTGAACAAAAACAGTATGCTTTGGAAAAGCACTGTCTACTGTCTACTCTTGTCTGATCTTGGATACGGCCCATCAGTGCACTTCTGTGGTTCATTCTCAACCATACACTGCCTAAATGAGTCCCCAATCTGGTGTGGTGGTGGCCAGTCAGATGGATCTTCTGAGTAAGGCCTTGTCTCAGCCCTCTTCTCTTCACCTCTCTGTTCCTCATTCTCTTCCACCTCTACTCTGAGCAATGCCTTGTATTTTGAGCACATCTTGCGTAGCTTTCTGCCTCTTCACAATGACTCACTTGCTTTAGTACTCAGTTGTAAGTTGCTTTGGATAAAAGCGTCTGCTAAATGACTAAATGTAAACCTCATCTTCACCTCTCTTTTCCACATTCTCCTCCAATTCCTCCTCAGTGGTGAGTGGCTTTCCATCTCTGTCTGCACAATTTTTTACCCAAAAAGGACACAGTGAATAGGTTGGTCAACAGAACTTCAAACCATACTGGACATTTAGTCTAACTAACAGAACTCCTACCTGATGTCATCACTGGTCTCATCTGTACTTGATGCCATCGCCGACCTCATGTCTGTCTCTTTTTCTCCTTGCATGTGTTCTCCTCCACTAAGACATATCGTCAAACAAACATTATGTAAAAGTGTTTACACTATTTTCCATATCACTTTTTCCATATAAATAATATTAAGAGATTAATCTGTTGGTATCAAGTGGCTCCCCTACACTTCCACCTAATGTTAGACCTACCTGTTGCCTTCCCCTGTCTTTCCTGATCCACCATCCTCACACTGAATGAAATGAACTCACTGTTAAATATAGCAGCCTAAATTCAATTCTTAAATTAGCCTAGTGATGGCATCAGATCTGTTGAAAAATGTCTGGCAGAAAGCGATGTAGTGTAACGACGCCCAGTTCCAGGAATGCAGTTAACACCAAGTTGTCAACACTTAATAATTCATCGTTACACTACATCCTTATGCATCGCTTTCTGCCAGGACTTTTACATGCTTTTCCCAAATCACTGAAGTGACCTCGACGTCTGGGTTAGCAGTAGCATGAATCTGCCAGCGCTGTGTAGTAATGTTGTTGCGTGATCGAGATCAACCCACGAGTAAACCGCTGTTTCATTCTGCTTTTATTTGCCGTGTGCCAGGAAAAAAAAAGGTCACAAAATGTGACCATTTAGTCGCAGTCCAGAGCCCTGTATAGTGCTGTATTTCTGCTTTACATGAGCGCCACCTACTGTCAGAGAGAATTTGTGTTTTTTTGCATTGATCTGAACTGACAAAATAGACATTCCTGTTGCTTGAAGTTAATAGATATCAATCAACAAAGTGTCCTGTGCTCACCACACACCGGCTATAGGTGGAGAGCAGAGATTTGGCTATAGGGTGATGTGTGGCTAACTCACACAGAAGAGACTTTGTTGCTCAGGACATGAAAATAAACTACTTACCGTGATTTCAGACTGTGTTTACGTGGTTTCTCCAATGTATGGATCTTCATGTGTCGCTTAAGGTCACTTTTAATAGAGAAACTCGACTCGCACTGATCACACGTGTGCGGCTTCTCTCTGCTGTGGATCCTCTCATGTCTTTTCAGAGATGATGAGTGAATGAATCTCTTGTCACAGTGTGAACACTTGTAAGGTTGTTCTCCAGTGTGGATCATCTCATGTGTTTTCAGAGATGATGACAGACTGAATCTCTTGTCACAGTGTGAACACTTGTAAGGTTGTTCTCCAGTGTGGATCATCTCATGTGTTTTCAGAGATGATGACAGACTGAATCTCTTGTCACAGTGTGAACACTTGTAAGGTTGTTCTCCAGTGTGGATCCTCTCATGTTTTTTCAGAGATGATGACAGACTGAATCTCTTGTCACAGTGTGAACACTTGTAAGGTTGTTCTCCAGTGTGGATCATCTCATGTGTTTTCAGAGATGATGACAGACTGAATCTCTTGTCACAGTGTGAACACTTGTAAGGTTGTTCTCCAGTGTGGATCATCTCATGTGTTTTCAGATTTGCTGACTGACTGAATCTCTTGTCACAGTGTGAACACTTGTAAGGTTTTTCTCCAGTGTGGATCATCTCATGTGTTTTCAGATTTGCTGACTGACTGAATCTCTTGTCACAGTGTGAACACTTGTAAGGTTTTTCTCCAGTGTGGATCCTCTCATGCGTTTTCAGATGTGCTGACAGACTGAATCTCTTGTCACAGTGTGAACACTCGTAAGGTTTTTCTCCAGTGTGGATCATCTCATGTCTTTTCAGATATGATGACTGACTGAATATCTTGTCACAGTGTGAACACTTGTAAGGTTGTTCTCCAGTGTGGATCCTCTCATGTGTTTTCAGAGATGATGAGTGAATGAATCTCTTGTCGCAGTGTGAACACTTGTAAGGTTGTTCTCCAGTGTGGATCCTCTCATGTGTTTTCAGAGATGATGACTCACTGAATCTCTTGTCACAATGTGAACACTTGTAAGGTTTTTCTCCAGTGTGGATCATCTCATGTGTTTTCAGAGATGATGACTCACTGAATATCTTGTCACAGTGTGAACACTTGTAAGGTTTTTCTCCAGTGTGGATCCTCTCATGTGTTTTCAGAGATGATGACACACTGAATCTCTTGTCACAGTGTGTACACTTGTAAGGTTTTTCTCCAGTGTGGATCCTCTCATGTGTTTTCAGAGATGATGAGTCACTGAATCTCTTGTCACAGTGTGTACACTTGTAAGGTTTTTCTCCAGTGTGGATCCTCTCGTGTGTTTTCAGAGATGATGACACACTGAATCTCTTGTCACAATGTGAACACTTGTAAGGTTTTTCTCCAGTGTGGATCCTCTCATGTGTTTTCAGAGATGATGACTCACTGAATCTCTTGTCACAGTGTGTACACTTGTAAGGTTTTTCTCCAGTGTGGATCCTCTCATGTGTTTTCAGATGTGCTGACACACTGAATCTCTTGTCACAATGTGAACACTTGTAAGGTTTTTCTCCAGTGTGGATCATCTCATGTGTTTTCAGAGATGATGACTCACTGAATCTCTTGTCACAGTGTGAACACTTGTAAGGTTTTTCTCCAGTGTGGATCCTCTCATGTGTTTTCAGAGATGATGACTCACTGAATCTCTTGTCACAGTGTGAACACTTGTAAGGTTGTTCTCCAGTGTGGATCCTCTCATGTGTTTTCAGAGATGATGACTCACTGAATCTCTTGTCACAGTGTGAACACTTGTAAGGTTGTTCTCCAGTGTGGATCATCTGGTGCCGTTTTAGATTTGTCTCTGAAATATAAGTCTTCTCACACTCAAAGCACATGTACTCTCTCACACCAGTGTGAGTTTTCTGATGTGCGTGTAAATATCGCAGCAGTGAAAAACTCTTTCCACACTCAGAACATGAATGTGGCTTCTCCTTAGTATGAACTGTCAGATGTCTCTTCAGGACTGATGTACTAGCAAATGTTCTGCCGCATTGATCACATGTGAACGGCTTCTCTCCGGTGTGGATCCTCATGTGCATCTCAAGACTGTGTTTGCTTGTGAAACTGTTTCCACACTGAGTGCAGGTGAAAGAATTCTTGGCTCGTCTTTTATTTAAAAATGACTTTTTAGTCTTTGAGCGACTCAAAGGTTTTCCTCCAGGTTGGACGTGATGTTCCTCCTCCACTTCACTCAGTTCTTCTCTCTCCTCCTCCACTTCACTCAGTTCTTCTCTCTCCTCCTTCACTTCACTCAGTTCTTCTCTCTCCTCCTTCACTTCACTCAGTTCTTCTCTCTCCTCCTTCACTTCACTCAGTTCTTCTCTCTCCTCCTCCACTTCACTCAGTTCTTCTCTCTCCTCCTTCACTTCACTCAGTTCTTCTCTCTCCTCCTCCACTTCACTCAGTTCTTCTCTCTCCTCCTCCACTTCACTCAGTTCTTCTCTCTCCTCCTTCACTTTACTCAGTTCTTCTCTCTCCTCCTTCACTTCACTCAGTTCTTCTCTCTCCTCCTTCACTTCCATCAGTTCTTCTCTCTCCTCCTCCACTTCTCTCAGTTCTTCTCTCTCCTCCTTCACTTCACTCAGTTCTTCTCTCTCCTCCTCCACTTCCATCAGTTCTTCTCTCTCCTCCTTCACTTCCATCAGTTCTTCTCTCTCCTCCTCCACTTCACTCAGTTCTTCTCTCTCCTCCTTCACTTCACTCAGTTCTTCTCTCTCCTCCTCCACTTCACTCAGTTCTTCATTCTCCTCCTTCACTTCACTCAGTTCTTCTCTCTCCTCCTTCACTTCACTCAGTTCTTCTCTCTCCTCCTTCACTTTACTCAGTTCTTCTCTCTCCTCCTTCACTTCACTCAGTTCTTCTCTCTCCTCCTTCACTTCACTCAGTTCTTCATTCTCCTCCTTCACTTCACTCAGTTCTTCTCTCTCCTCCTTCACTTCACTCAGTTCTTCATTCTCCTCCTTCACTTCACTCAGTTCTTCTCTCTCCTCCTTCACTTCACTCAGTTCTTCTCTCTCCTCCTTCACTTTACTCAGTTCTTCTCTCTCCTCCTTCACTTCACTCAGTTCTTCTCTCTCCTCCTTCA
Source organism: Semotilus atromaculatus (assembly GCA_031834385.1). Taxonomy (NCBI): domain Eukaryota; kingdom Metazoa; phylum Chordata; class Actinopteri; order Cypriniformes; family Leuciscidae; genus Semotilus; species Semotilus atromaculatus. Next base: position 664,235 of record JAULUF010000031.1, read on the forward strand.
CTTCCATCAGTTCTTCTCTCTCCTCCTCCACTTCACTCAGTTCTTCTCTCTCCTCCTTCACTTCACTCAGTTCTTCACTCTCCTTCTTCACTTCCATCAGGTCTGACATGAAAAGAAAAAAGATTAAATTAAATTCAGAACATCAAAAATAATTAACTGTAAGAAATATAAAGTGAGAGGACATGAAAGTGAGCCCTGATGTAATGGTAGAAAGTAGACAACTGCTATAAAACATGATGATAATTTGATGCCTTGAAACTTTTCATGATTGAGGTAAATTTATCTTCCAATTATTATTTTTAAAACATTATAGACATGAATCCCATGTTTCTTTAGCAATAACTATTAGAAATACCTCGAAAGGGTAGACCAAGGAAAACATCAGCAGTTGACAACAGAAAAACTGTGAGAGCTGTAAAGAAAGACCCTAAAACAACTGTTAGTGACATCAGCAACAACCTCCAGAGGGCAGGAGTGAAGGAATCACAATCTACTGTTCGCAGAAGACTTCATGAACAAAAGGACAGAGGCTACACCAGAAGATGCAAACCTCTCATTAGCAAGAAGAATATGAAGGCAAGGCTGTAATTTGCCAAAAAGTACAGAGACAAGCCTCAAACATTCTGGGGCAAAGTTTTATGGACTGATGAGACAAAGATTAACCTTTCCCAAAGTGATGGAAAGGCTAAAGTTTGGAGAAAAGAAATATCTGCCCATGACCCCAAACACACAAGCTCATCTGTGAAACACGGTGGAGGTAATGTCATGGCTTGGGCTTGCATGGCTTCTTCTGGGACGGGCTCATTAATCTTCATTGATGATGTAACACATGATGGCAGCAGCAAAATGAACTCAGAGGTGTACAGCAACATTTTGTCTGCCAATTTACAGAAAGATGCAACCAAACTGATTGGGAGATCCTTCATCATGCAGCAAGATAATGACCCAAAACACAGTGCCAAAACAACAAAGGAGTTTATCAGGGGCAAGAAGTGGAAAGTTTTAGACTGGCCAAGTCAATCTCTATATACTCTCTATACTATAGAGCATACATTTTACCTGATAAAAAAGAGACTGAAGGGAGTAACCCCCCAAAACAAACAACAACTGAAAGAGGCTGCGGTGAAAGCCTGGAAAACCATTACAAAAGAAGAATGCAGAAGTATGGTGATGTCAATGGGTCACAGGCTTGATGCAGTTATTGCAAGCAAAGGATTTGCAAGTAAATATTAAGTCTTATTCACTTTAATGAATAAGGACCGGAACACTTCCCATAAATCCTGATGTACTTGGTACATCATAAGAAGGATGGCGTATACGCTAATATTAGTCTCTCTGTTTATCCCGAGGTTTACCGCAGTCCGCCGGATCCAGATCTGATGAGGGACCAGCGCCAGGACACGATGACACCGCAGTCCTGAAGTGTCCACTAGTCTCACCACTGTGAAGGCCTCCTTCCCTTTACCTCTATAGAGATACAACGTTGTCGGGATAATTCCGGTTCGCGTGGCTACGCAGACGTGACACATTTCTGAATTATAAATTAAGGCCTAACAAGTGACAAGAGAAGTTTGTTGAGGGTTGATTTGTGAAGGACTACACGCCTGCGCACATTCAAACGCGCATACCTATCGACCGAACACATGATACGCATGTGCACACCGTCTGCGTTTTCACGGGTTTGCGTTTTTGAGGTTTGCGCAGAGAAAACGGATAATCGTTTGCACCTTCGAACCTATTTCAGGGAGTGCGTTCTCGAGACACCAGGGACTTTTTGTGCGAATGGGCGGCCGGACCGCGTTAAGGGTTTTCTGTTAGAACGGTGTCACGAGATGAGCGTGAGCTTGCAGGGGCGGAGTTTAAGAAGTCCTGCATTCTTCACCAGAGAGAAGTCTCTTGTTTACACCGGAAATTCCAGTTAAGGTTAAAATGAATTAAATTAATTAATGAATTAAACATATATATATGGATGAATTGTTCACAACATGCATTTAGAATTTTAAAGTAAGAGAATTTGGTTCTACGTTTGCTTAAAGAGTGCAACAATCGCGTTCTGGAAGTAAAACTCCAGTCATTTTCTCCATAAGGAAATAGATTTTTTAACAATTACTTATAAATCTTTAAAGTCAGACCTGCCATGAGCTACGAAGTTGTTAATCGGTGACATATGCTTTTACTGAAGCAGTCAGCTGGCATTATTTTTTATTTATTTTTTTAAACAATCATGTTGAATTTGTGGTGAATAACTACATTACCCATGATTATGTGCTGAAAATTGGTTTGCTTCATGGGATTGAAAGTCTTTCCCTCACTAAAGCCATTAAGCGTAAAGTCTTGTACCTTTGTATTTTTGTCCAATTTCCAAATACTTTTTTTATTTTTAAATAAAAGTTTAGGTCCCACTTTATATTAAGTGGCTGTACTTACATTGAAATGAATAATTTGATACAATGAACTTATTGTGTACATACATGCTTTTACATTGTACTTATATTTTAAAAATACCAGCATGTAATTACAGCTGTAATTAATTTATGTATTACATTTGTAATTACACAGTTGACCCTTCCCTTCCCTTACACCTTAACCCACCGTGAGACACCAGGCACTTTTTGTGCGAATGGGCGGCCGGACCGCGTTAAGGGTTTTCTGTTAGAACGGTGTCGTGTTAGCGGCCACTAAGTTAATGACTAATGATCTTCGCAACTTCACTTATTAAAAGCACTATATAAATGAAGGTGACTTGACTTAAAACGCAATGGTCAAATGTATCAAAGGCTTTTTGTAAGTCTAACATGACCATGCCACAGAATTTTCTATTATCTATAGGGTTGGGTATCGTTTGAATTTTAACGATTCCGATTCCAATTCCTTGTTTCGATTCCGGTTCCTAACGATTCTCGATTCCGATTCTTTTAAGAGGCAGGGTCAAAAAAGTTTAGGATATTTTAAATAAACTAGCTAACCAACTATTTCAGCTATTTTCTGAAGGAAATATTCTCCATCAATTTTAATTCTATGAACTTCTTACTTTTTATGAACTTTACTATGAATTTCTCACAGGGATGTTTACAACTACAATATAAATATCAAATCTATGAACTTGAATATAAATATAATAAATTATGAATATATTTTCACAGGGGTAAATTTTCCTCAAGAGAGCTTTATTTTTGAAAACCTCATGAAAACACATTACACTGTTTACACATTGTATGATGCTGCAGTTATTAAACATAACCGGTTACGTTGGTGCAGCGTTTTGCATGGCGTCCCCTCTGCGCAATACGAAGTGACCGTTTGAAAGGGAACTACTCAGTTACTTTCGTAACCTCAGTTCCCTACCCAAGCCTAATTATCTACCTCCTTTTTTATATAGTCAGTCAGAAACAGTAAACATAAATCAGTAAACATTTTTGTTATTTTTTTTAACGTTTTTGTAAGTTATTCCTCTATTTAAAAATTGACAAAAAAAACAAATTCTTCCTCAATTCTCAAAAATCCTAGAAAAAATATTTAGTACTGGATTAGATACATTTGTTTAAAAATAGAATTTAATTAATGAAAGTCAATATGGATTCAGAAATAAAAGATCTACATCTAGGCCTATGGCTTTAATTGAGAGAATGCAATATGTTCAGATGGGCGAGTTCTCATCCGACTGTAGTGGAATTTCTTGCGGTGTCCCCCAGGGGTCAATATTGGGCCCTAAATTATTCAACTTGTACATCAATGATATATTTAAACGTTTCAAAATTACTTAAGTGTGTTTTGTTTGCAGATGACACCAACATTTTCTACTGTGATGACAATTATGATAAGGTTATTAATGTTGTAAATAGTGAACTAAGGGAGATGAAATAGTAATGGATGGATAGTAATAAATTATTGTGGTGGCAATTTTATGATATTCATTGATCTTTAGAAAAGTCAGATGATTCAAAGAATGTCACATGTGTGTCTCTCACTTGTAGTGAGAGAAGATTCTGTTTATGTACCTGGGGAGGCAGAAGGGGGAGACACTCCAGAGAACAGACGAACAAGGACCTCTGACCTAGATGTCAGAAGGCCATTCGGTGCAGGGGGAGGCTTAGTGGGCCAACTAGTGACGTCTATGGAAAACTACTGGGAGGAAGGCTCTGGGAGCAAGAAGGCCTTGAAACTAAGATAAAAGCTAGTTCAGTCTGTCTGGAGGTGTGTCACTCTTCTGCACAGGGTAACAACTGTGTATTAGACTGCTCCTATTCTTGCAAGAATAAATACTTCTATTTCTATAATTTGACTATGAGTGTCTCTTACGCAGTGATGTTTGTTTAATGAATTTTCGCCACAACAGTTTTGGTGTCAGAAGGGAGATTCCTTGGACGTGCCTCCTGGACCTGAGATCGGACGGTGTTTGGCCACCTGGAATGAGTAAGTTCCAGCTCTACCTCGTAAACTTGAGAGAGAGGGGCCGACCGATATCAGGGCCGGGAGAATCGACCACTGGAATCTAAAGAACCCGCAAGTGGCATGAAACAACGTCTCTGGTAAGGGTCATTTAAATTCGGTTTAATTGGGGGAAGAGTGAAATTGAACCATATTGGCTGAGGGCTGTTTCTGTGGTACGTAATCTGGATTGATTAAGATCTACGGACAGATCAAGATTTCAAACAGATGCGAGAGAGAATTATCTAAGATTGATTAAGATCTACGGACAGATCGAGAGATTTCAAACAGATAAGAGAACCTGAAAATTAGTTGTTCCATCACGGAGCAAATTGTTTTTAGGTACCGAGGCTAATTAAGGGGAACCAGAAAATATTAATTTTTGGTAAACCATAATTAGGAGGGCACTAACAGTGCAACCCGACCGATTTGGGTTAAAAGAAAAGAATCGGGTCTTTTGGGGACGCCCAACAGACTAAAGAAAACGCGCGTTGAAGAGAAATCCACAGAGAACAGAGAACAGCCAGTATGGGGATGTCTCAAAAGCAAGCTTGCGAAATTTGGTACACCGGTGTTTTGACAGATGAGATAAAATTAAGGGTAGAAATCTATGATATTGAGCACCACAAGATTAAAGATGGTGCGGGAATCAGTTGAACAGAGCAGTGAGAAACAAAAGTTGTGTCTGCGTTCAACGTGTGTAAAAAAATGAAAAGACAATGAGTTGTTGAAGCAGATAAAAGAGAACGGAGTCGATGTAGAATGTATTGCCATAGTAAGATTGAATATAACTGATAAAAGGGTTTTTATGTTTCATGACATTAGATGTCAGAAGATTTTTTTCGTAACAAGAGTTGAAGTAGCAAGCAGCAATAAGGCTGTCTGTGTGAAATAGAGGGAACTGGAAGTGAGAGACTTAGATGCGACAGAGAAAAGAATGGGAAGGATTTCTGATAAAATTTATGGAACTATTTTATTAGCGCCTGTTAAGTCAAAATAAGTTGTGTGAGATATGTTTGTGTGGGGATTGTAAGCAAACAATCATGAACTGGTTAGATAATGAAGGAACTGGCATGTAGGGAAAAAGAATCCCACTGTTCGGTTGATATTGAATATCTGTTCATCAAGTGTAGACCGTTCTACCTGCCCCGTGAGTTTTCATCTATCATAATTACTGCAGTTTATGTACCCCCGGATGCCACTGCTAAACTAGCTATGAAAGATCTCTGTTCTGCTGTTAATAAGTTACAGACAGTGCATCCAGATGGTGCTTTCATCATTGCTGGTGATTTTAATCATGCCAATTTGAGGTCAGTACTGCCCAAATTTTATCAAAATGTCTCATGCCCTACAAGAGGTGCTAATACTCTTGATAATGTTTACACAAATATCTCTGATGCCTACAAAGTTATCCCTCAGCCCCATGTTGGACAATCTGATCATTTATCTCTGTTTTTACTGCCCAAATATACCCCCGTCATTAAACGTGTGAAACCTACTGTGAAGACTGTAAAAGTGTGGCTAGAGGGAGCCAACTCTTTATTACAGCAAGAGTTTCAGAACACAGACTGGAATATATTTGCTCGTCAAGCTACTTTGGTCTCTCACACAGACATTAATATCTACACAAGTTCCGTTTTGCACTATATTAACAGGTGTGTTGACAAAGTATCCACCCAAAAAATTATTAAAGTATTCCCAAATCAGAAACCCTGGATGAACAAGGAAGTTCGACTCCTGCTAAAGGCACGTGATTCTGCCTTTAAAACTGGCGACAGGGATGCCTACAGTTTATCCAGAGCCAATCTGAAAAGGGGTATCAAAGCAGCTAAACATAATCATAAACTGCGGATCGAGGATAAGTTTAACAACAACGATCCTCGTCGTATGTGGAGAGGCATTCATGCTATCACTGATTATAAACCATCTAACAGTACCTATTTAACCAACAAGCCTACTCTTCTAGACGATTTGAACGTCTTTTATGCTCGCTTCGATCTGGAAAATACAGAATCTCCTATCAAGGTTGAGCTCCCACCTGATCATCTGCCGCTCACACTTACCACCGGTGATGTGTGCTCTGCCCTGGGCAGGGTGAATGCACATAAAGCGGCTGGCCCTGATGGTATTCCAGGCCGAGTGCTTAGGGTATGCGCAGAACAGCTGGCAGACGTCTTCACCAATATTTTTAACCTCTCTTTGGCCCAGGCCATTGTTCCGACTTGTTTTAAAACAACCACCATTGTGCCAGTACCAAAACATGGAGCTGGATTGGCCCTTAAGGACTTTCGTCCTGTTGCCCTCACGCCGATTATCGCTAAGTGTTTTGAGAGGCTGGTTCTCTCCCATCTGAAAAAGTGCCTGCCCCCAACACTTGACCCATTTCAGTTCGCTTACAAATTCAACAGGTCAACTGAAGATGCCATTGCCTCAGCTCTCCACACTTCTTTAAATCACTTGGATAAAAGTAATACCTATGTTAGAATGTTATTTATTGATTTCAGTTCTGCTTTCAACACTGTGATTCCATCCAAGTTAATTTCTAAGCTCACTGATCTTAGCATCAGCCCTTCCCTTTGTAACTGGATTCTGGACTTCCTCACTAACAGACCACAGTCTGTTAGGATCGACAACCATCACTCCTCTATTCTCGCCTTGAACACTGGTGTGCCACAGGGCTGTGTTCTGAGCCCAATCCTCTACTCTCTCTTTACCCACAACTGCCAACCTGAGCATGTCTCAAACTCCATAATAAAGTTTGCAGATGATATTACTGTGGTAGGCTTGGTCAGCGGTGATAATGAAGATGCCTACAGGGAAGAGGTTCAGCACCTGGTAGAGTGGTGTGCAGCCAATAATCTTATACTCAATACCCAGAAGACCAAGGAGCTGATTGTGGACTATCGGCGGACTAAGAAAGGCTACACACACACTCCCATTCATATTAATGGGTCTCAAGTGGAACGAGTGACTAGTTTCAAATTTCTGGGTGTACATATTTCTGAGGATTTTACCTGGACCATCAACACTGCTAGTCTCATCAAAAAGGCACAACAGCGCCTTTACTTTCTTAGGAAATTAAAGAAAGCTCATCTGTCCCCTCTTATACTGCAGAACTTCTACCTATGCGTAATTCAAAGCATCCTAACAAACTGCATCACAGTGTGGTATGGCAACTGCACTGTCTCAGACCAGAAAGCCCTCCAACGTGTGGTCAAAACGGCCCAAAATATCATTGGTGCTAAATTGCCCTCGATGAAAGACATTTACCTCAAGCGATGCCTACGAAGGGTAAGATGCATTATTAAAGACACTTTTCATCCCACCCATGGACTATTTACTCTTCTCCCATCTGGGAGACGATATAGGAGCTTTCGCTGTCGCACGAGCAGATTCAGGAACAGTTTCTGCCCAACTGCGGTCAATATACTAAACACTACACTAAAAATGAACACTACATCCAACCCGGACCTTCTTTAAAAAGGGAAAAGGGAGGAAATAATTTGTCTCTGGTACTTTACCATTTGATGCCATCCTGCATTGTTGTGGTCACTGGCCAGTTACACATACTCTAACCTCCAATTCTTAGACAACTGCAATGAGCTGGTCTCTGCATCTGTACTTTTATTAGCTTTTTATAAATGTGTCTTCTTAAATTATTACTACTGTTTGCACTCCTGGTCAGATACTGACTATGTTTCATTGGCTCTGTACTTGTATTTTGTCAATGACAATAAAATGAATCTGAATCTGAATCTGAAGAAAGGAGAGGATACAGAAGGAACTGGCATGTAGGGAAAGATTGAGAAGAAATATAGTAAAAAACTATATGTGATGAAAAGAAAATGTCTGACAGAATTTATGGAAGTCAAATTAACTGTTTAAATTGTATGAAAAGTGAGTTTCAGAATAAAATAAGGCATTGTATGATTGACAGGGATTAACATGATATGAAGAATGTTTTAAGCAAAATGGGGAACAATTCTATATTTTAGTGGTAAAATAATGATTGAAATTATGTTTATTTTTGTTTTGACAACCATTGTCTTTTGAACCTAAAGACTCCAGCTATGCTGGGAGTACAGTAACAGCGCGTGCTTATTCAACCCGGCTTCCGGATGTTAAATGTGTACTTGCTATGGTAATTAGTGTTGGTGATGATAATACCGAATTAGAGAGATGTAGAGACAGATTTTGGAATTCAAATAATGTAAAATGTCGGATATTTTGTTGATATTAAGCCATTTAAGCGAAAATATATTGTATGTATTATAAAGGAAATTATGGGTCGGGGATAATTTCCTTGGACAAGTGTGACAAAGATAAACAGAAACTTTGTGAAAACCCCTTAGAATGTTTTTAGCATTTCCGTGCAGCTTATGAAAATTAATATTGCCAATGATAATAATAATGATGAAGATTATGATTCGGCTATTGTTGTATCTGCCATTGGTGGACTGTAAGAAGAATACAGAACTGCTTATCAGTGGCTCTGTTTGCATTCCTGAATGGGACACACTGCTTCAAGGGTGTGCAGTAAATTGGAGCCGACAGAGAGTGTTTTAATTTTGATCAGCAGGGCCAGTTAACACGTAACAGCAGCCCACCGAGAAGGTGTTCAAAAAAGGTTTAAATGACGATATTAAAGTTTTCGTCTGAGAAAGAACAGGAGATAAAAATAAGGTCATAAGATTGAAAACTTAAGGATTTCCTTTTAAAGGAAAGATCTAAAGCACCGGTTGTTGTAACGTGAATGGATAAGTACCGGTTGATGTAAAATTACAGATAATGACTAAAAAGAAATTTGAGTAGCAAAATATGGAAGTAACTAAAAGGATGATTGTGTTTTAATGAAACACTTTAAAGAGTTGTACGAAAGTTAGTGTGGATCCTAATAGCAGATTGATAAACTCCTAGAGAAAACATTGAAGTCAAGTGTTAAAACTATGGTAATTGAGAACCTAACAACTAAAATTGAGATGAAATTTGAAACGTTACTAAGAACTAGAATAATTATTATTCTTTCTTTAAGATAAAATAATTCAGAAGCAGTGTTATAGGATTAACAGTTGCTAAATGTGTAGAAAGGCATTTGATTAAACAAAAGCCTGTTAGTGTTGACCATGAAAAGAACAGAGCTGATGTTTTGGGTTTTAAAAGATAAGCTTGTGATTTGGCTGAAACAGTTTGCTTATCTGGATCTGGTGTGTGTGTGACTGAAAGTGCCAGTGCGACAGAGACTCAATTTGAGTGGAAATTTGTAATGTCTAAATTCCCTGATATATGGGCACAAGACAATAAAAATTACATTTGAACACGCATGTAATTTCTGGCAAAGATGCCTTAAGCTGGGATAGAGTTAAAAGAATGGTAGGTAAAGTATGATGTTTGATGTTTATGAAAGTACAGTGTACCAGTTCTGAATGCCTCAGAGTCTCTCTCATTCAATATAAAAGCTGTTATCTGAGCCTGTGTCATAAGTGATAAGCTATTTATAGTAAAGCACAGTGTTTCAGTTGAAAATCATAGACACAGAGATGTTAAAAGAAATCATTGCCATGCAGAGGGCAATTTGTATTTGTAAATGTTTTAAAAGTAAAACTGAATGACTTTAAAGAAGTCTTTAAAATAGTAATACAGACCTTAACCGATAGTGACATTTTGATTAGCTTATTTTAGGACCAGTGACTTCTTTGTCTCATTTAGTCTCCACCATTCAGGACCGATGGCTCCGGCTACAGATGAAGTACACTGAATGTACGGTTGTGATCTAAATTCACTGAGCATAATCTAAGTAGCTAGGTTTCTGCTTTTAAGAATGGATTTAAGTGATTAAATACTGTTGTTATTAACCTGTCTCCCTGTGTGAACACTATTAGGCAATAGGAATGGCTCTGGTGACTCTTGAATGTGCCTTTCCTAGGCTCCAGGAAACAGCTGAGTTCTGTTGAAATAACTGATTGGGTGATGGGAAAGAGCAGTTTCCAGTGGGTACGAGGTGATCACCCAATGACGGGTAAGATCCTCTTTGGCCTAACAGAGGGCAACCCAAGCCAGGGGGTCACCGTAAAGACACTGTTATGTGAGATGGGTATGAGAGTTGAGCAGGAGCTGTGAGGCCACCAGCGTCCTTATACCGTTAAGGGGAGATGAAGCTGTGACGAGTTACGGCAGTCTGGCCCATAAACGTGAGTTCCTCTATGCCACTCACCAGAAACCGCATTCATTGTATGCCTTGTTGTTCATTGTGACAAGTGTCTGCAACTATGCCAGGGGACAGCACCCTGATGGAAATTATAGATAAAGAGCTAAAGGGAAATGTGCTTTCAAGAGACCATGAGGGGATTGTCATTATGTGTTGGGGAGACAGTAACAAAACTTATTAGTTTATATCAGGAACATGATGTTGGTTGCCTTATGGGCAAGGAAAATTATAGAAGTGTTGATTTTGAACTAATATGTTTATAAGATGGTTTTAACTCCTGAAGGTCATTAGACATGGTGGTGACTAAAGATTAAGACAGTTTTTGTATTTTAGATTGTTGTAATGTTCTAATTTGAGTTAAACATTTGTATATTAACATTTGTGAACTATTAAGGGTTCTAGACTATGATTAATTAAGTTTCAGTCTTAGGAGGCTGTTGAAGAGATTATTTGTATAGTGAGAGAGACTGCTGGAGGAAGGGGTTGATACTCTGTCTGTCTTTCTGGTATCAGGCCTGGTAAGGCAAGCTTAAACAAAATAATGATAATGAACCAAAACAACCCAGCTGACTTTTCTAAAAAAAAAAAATTAAATGAATAATGAACAGACATGCTTTGAATCTGGTTAAAAGTAAAGTTTAAGTAAAGTTAGGTAAAAGCTACAGGAAAAATGTAAAGTTTAAAATCTTATTTAAAATTTAAATCCTTTTAACAATGATATAAGGAAAGGCGAACATTGAGAATGAGCAGTTAAGATATGTGTGTCCAGTATGAGTGTGTGTGTGATGGTGACAGCACTTTAGGTCTTGTATGGGTAAGTTTGGGGTACTAATATTCCGCCTGAATAGTGTGGATATTGTGTCATTAACCTCTGGAATGAGTGTTTTATCATTACAGATGGGTTAAGGCAAATGACAAATATTAAAGAAGCCGATAATTCTAAGTGGATCCGATGAAAAGATGATACAGAAAATAGGACGAGCTTTAAGTTGATTGGTCATCAAGCTCTGTCTGGTAATAATTACTTTTGTCTTTTATGATGTTGATTTGAATTACGTTTTGGATCAGTTTAAGTATTTGGGTAGATTGGAATTGTGGAGTTGTAGATCACAATCTGGCATGGGCTGAGATAAATGAAAATGTTTGTAGATGACTGAGTTGCGAGACAAAAACAACAGGCCTGAAAAGCAGGATCCGCGGTGAGACTGAGGGCCGTTGCCCTTCAAATACTTCGATAAGAAGATGAGATTGTGGCTTTAAGTGAGGAATGTAATATTTTTGTTTCAGAGGCAGAGGAAGATGTCTGGAGGAAATTTGTCTGAAGGACAACGTTTGGGTTAGTGTTGATGGGGAAACTTTATAAAAAACACTATGTTAAATGTTATGTTAAATTGATGCTCGAGTTGTGTCGTGCATCAAGAGGGAGATGGTATAACAATTGCCAAATATGGTTTATTAAGGGGTTCACATTTGCTGAATAAATGTAGGGAGAACACTAGGGGTAATTGGATAAAAGCCCTGAAAGGACCCTGAGTGCTATTATGGCAGCAAGTGCTAATATGTTAGTGATAATATGTTTCAGTAAAATGAGAAGAAACAGAGTTGAATTGGCTAAATGTAAACAAATGGTGAACGTTCCACAGGTCACACCAAAAGGGACGGCCGGCTAGACAAGCGGTCAGTAACAAAAAATACTTAGGTTTTTCATTCACAGGTGAAAATAGCCAGGAAATGGCTCTCTCCTCAAACAAGGTTGTGAGGTTGGAGATGTGACACCTAAGTCAAAGCATCTTAAGCTTCACCAATCAACCTCAGATACCCCAAAACGCAGACGCCAACGCGAAGCATAAAGTGGGGGAAAAAGGACGTGCTAGTAACGTAACCTCCTCCACCAACGTGGGAAGCCCAGGGCTACGGCTCGCAAAGAGCTACACCTGGTGAAGATGGAACGTTGATGGGGCAACGGTCAACACACCTGGAGGAGGATGTGGTAAAACTAACAGTTTAAGTTTAGCAGAGGAGTATTGGTATAGATCTAATTATTTGATTGATTAGTGCAAATGTTTTCAGGAAAGGTAGAAAATCTATTAATTATGGTTTTAAGATTTAAAAGTTAACAGAATATGGCTAGAAAATATTTTGGTGGATTAATGGTATGTGTTATTCTGATAATTTTGTTATTCATGGGAATATGAGAAAACTGGAGTGTCTGTTCAATTGGTGAAAATGACAGTCTATCCGAATGATGATGATGATGAACAAAATTATGCAGACAATTCAAATAGCGATTACAGTGAAATGTATTAATTGTTAGGGTATGTTTTTCCATCCTTTTTCTTCTTATGAATGCTTTGAATTTGGAATGAAAGATTTTTTTATACTTTGTATTTTATAACCAGTGAATTGATGGTTTTGGTTTTCTAACTAATCTGTACACTATTTCTTATTTAACTGAGATGACTGAGGGTTCGATCTAGGTCGAGAGTGCAATAGCAGTGTTTATTCATTTAGCCCGGTTTCAGATAAATTCTTTACTTGCTTGCTAATATTCGAGGGACTATCCTTACAAAAAACAGCCTAAGCTTTTTCCCTTTTCTAAATAATGCTTCACAAATGTTTAAGAAGAGTGATGATACGACTTAAAATTTTCTTTTTGTTTATTATTGAGATTATGAGTAATCTGAATGATAAAAAAGTGAGGAGTTGTGGTGGCAATTTTATGATATTCATTGATCTTTAGAAAAGTCAGATGATTCAAAGAATGTCACATGTGTGTCTCTCACTTGTAGTGAGAGAAGATTCTGTTTATGTACCTGGGGAGGCAGAAGGGGGAGACACTCCAGAGAACAGACGAACAAGGACCTCTGACCTAGATGTCAGAAGGCCATTTGGTGCAGGGGGAGGCTTAGTGGGCCAACTAGTGACGTCTATGGAAAACTACTGGGAGGAAGGCTCTGGGAGCAAGAAGGCCTTGAAACTAAGATAAAAGCTAGTTCAGTCTGTCTGGAGGTGTGTCACTCTTCTGCACAGGGTAACAACTGTGTATTAGACTGCTCCTATTCTTGCAAGAATAAATACTTCTATTTCTATAATTTGACTATGAGTGTCTCTTACGCAGTGATGTTTGTTTAATGAATTTTCGCCACAACATTATCTTTAAACTTTAATAAAACTAAAGCCATATTATTTGGCAATTATATAAAAGATAGGGATAAGATTACTGAGATAGATGGGATACAAATTGAAAATGTCTCTGAAATAAAAATTTTAGGAGTTACAATAGATAATAAACTAACTTGGAAAACTCTGAAAACATCAGACACATAAAAACTAAAGTCTCCAAAAGTCTTGCAATTATAAACAAAGCCAAACATGTCCTTGATTATAATACACTCCGTACCCTGTATTGTTCCCTTATTTCCCTTATTCTACCTTATTTAACTTACTATGTTGAAGTATGGGGGAATGATTATAATAACTCACTTCAGCCTTGTGTATAATACACAAGGCTGAATATCTGGAACATACAAATCCACTTTTTCTCAAATCAAAGTTGTTAAAAATACAGGATCTTAACAAGTTATTTACACAGAGTGAGCAGATGTACAGTTTGAGAAGCTATGGGAATTTTTCTATACCTATGGTTTCCAGGAGGAGTTTCTGTGTGTCTGTATGCGGGGTTAAATTATGGAAGAGTTTAGGGCTTGAACTTAAACAATGTCAATATATTCGTCCGTTCAAAGAACTCTATAAGCAGAAGGTCTTGTCACAGTACAAGGAGGGCGGGGTTTAAATCGTTGTAATCATGTATTCATGGGTTTGGTGTCTTTTTCTTGTAGATATTCTGATATATTACTAACATATGTATTCATAGGCTGTGTAGGTCTTCGGATTACCATTGTCGGTATTACTATAATTATGGCTCGTTTCCACTGAGCGGTACGGTACGGTACAGTTCGGTACGGTACGCAATTACTCAAAAGTTGTGAATGGTACCAAAAAGCTGAACCGTACCGTACCACTTTTTGGGTACCCTTTCGTTGGGGTATGGTACTAAAAGGTGGAGCTAGACTCACTGCAGAACGCTGATTGGTTGACAGAGAATCGTCACTTGTGCGTGCTACAAGGGGAACGTCGACAACGCAAGAGGCGCCATTTTTAAAGCACAAACACCGTTGCAAAATAATGTCGCCGCGCAGCTTAACATTACCGTGGTCGACCCAGGAGGTGCAGACCTTCCTGGGTATCATCGGTGAAGAAAGGGTGCAAAGGGAACTCGATGGCATGGTGAGAAACTAAAAGGTTTTTCAGCATGTTTCTGAGAGGATGGCTGCCGAGGGTTTCCAGCGGACGTCCGAGCAGTGCCGAATTAAAAGCAAGAAACTGCAGAGTGACTACCGTAAGGTGAAAGACCACAACAGCCGGAGTGGTGTTCACAGAAAAAATTGGAAGTGGTTAGATATGATGGATCTACGGACACAGCTAACTTAGCGAGTTTGGGAAGACAAGGAGGCATCGATACGGCCACCTCGTTGCTGGAGTCGATGATGGAGCCTGCCGGTAAGTTCTTATAACTTTTAGTTGTGAAAAAGTATACAACGATAGCGGGAAAGCTTACTTGCAATGCACAACTTTTGAGCAAACCTGTTGTTTGTTTGTCAGTCAGCCAGTGTGGTATCAACAAATAATTTGCAAGCTAGCAAAACGCTAGTTTATTAGCCAGTGGTGAACGGAGTAACTTGCGTACGTGTCCAGTAAACGTTAAAGGGATAGTTCACCCAAAAATGAAAATTAAGTTCATCTTCGGAACACAAATGAAGTTATTTTTGATTAAATTTGAGCGCTGGATCACTCCTCCATAGGCTTCCTAAGGGATTGAAACTTGACGGCCCAGAAAGTCATTGAAGAAAATGTTTAAATATTCCATGTGACTACAGTGGCTCAACTATAAGTTTATCAAGCGACGAGAATACTTTTTGTGCGGAAAAAAAACTAAAATAACGACTTTATTCGACTATTCCACGAGATTTCCACGACGCATGCGCGAGAACTGAGTAACAAGTAGCCTAACAAGTAGTAGAAGAAGAACGTCCTCTTCTCAGTTCTCGCGCATGCGTCGTGGAAATCTCTTGAACTCACGTCTCAGGCCCACAAGGAAGAAAAGGAATAGTCGAATAAAGTCGTTATTTTATTTATTTTTTTCGCACAAAAAGTATTCTCGCCGCTTGATAAACTTATAGTTGAACTTGCAAAATAGCAGGGTGTTCAAATACTTATTTTCTTCACTGTATGTGCAAGAGCGGTGTCGCTGTCGAGTCGTGACTCGTGAAGCTCTGTCGAGTCTAAGTTAGCCGCTGACGCTAGCTCTCGCATCTCGAAAACGCCACGCCGATATTGAGCCTCTCCTTGTTTGTCCCAAAGTCTGCTTGCCATGGTCTATAATGTTTGAATGAAACAAGAACAGCGTACCGCTAAACGTTACGCACTACGCAGTTGTCCACATCTGTCGCCACGGTTACGCCATGGCTATGGCAGTACGAGCGGAAACGAGGGATAGCGGTACGGACCATTATTTAAAACTGGAGTAAAATTATTTAAACCATTATTAAAATATTTGGAGACTTTGGGATATTGTAAGTACACAACTGCAGGAAATATATCACACTGTGCAAGTGATTTTTGGATATTTAATAAAAAATTCTTACATTTTGTACCTTTAAATGAGAACATATATACGGTATATATATCAAACCACTATTGTTATTCAATTTGTTATTCTTACACAACAACATTATGGAAGAAGCTGGATGATCACTTTGCTCATCCAACACATTATGCAAATTATATTTTTATTGCATTATGATACTTTATGCTCAGCCATAAATTCTGATTTCTATAATGTTCAGGATATTATACACGGTCATGGTGTACATTCATTTACACGTTTTAGCATTGAGGTCTTATAGCGATGTTCGCCGGAGTCAAACGTGACGTCACGATATGGGCGTGGGCGCGAACTGGTTGGCAGAAAGAACCAAACTCAATGCAGATGGGCTGTGAAGAGAATGAGGATGAGATTCTCTAGTTGTGCATTGTGTACGTAATTCGATTTTTTGATCCAGCCACTTTTTATTTTACCCTTTTGTCTTGTTTCAGCCCCAAACCCCATCTCTGCAATACAAATTAATAAAGGCTGGTTTGGTTTCTAAAGTACTTCTTCCAGCCTCCATGTATTAATGTTCATGGGTAGCCTGAATGGGTTCCGTTCAGACATTAGGTATTTTACTGTAAGGTGTCAACAAGATTCAACAAGACATTTTCACCTGGCTATACCCAATGTTTAGATCTGTTTGGGTATTTATGCAAATTAGCACATACGTAATTAGATTATGCACCGTTTGTCTATGTTAACAAAAAATGTTAATAATGTTAATAACTGTTAACAACAAATGTTAATAATGTTATTATGTAACAAATGTTAATAACAAACAATTTTAAAAAACTTGTAATACATTTTTTGTTTGTCTTAATGTCAACTCGGTACTTATCATGGTGATATCTGGGTTTAAATTTGTACCCTATTCTAGACGCCTAATTGCAGAAATCCACAGCTATCTTCTTGATTCAAGCTGTTTAGGTACGCGGTAGAAGGTTACTCTTATCGAACCTGTTAACACAGCTAACAGGGAACGTTCTGAGAACATTGGCTAACGTTCTCTGAAAGTTCTCTGAAAGTTCTCAAAAAAACGTTCTTGCTGTAACGTTATTATAAAAAAAAAATCACAATTATCCCAATTTATTGAGTAACGGCTAAAGTTAGCTGCAGCTTAGCTAAAAGTGGCATTGCCCCCCCCCCAGTTTTCTGTTCCATGTGTCGCAAGTTCGTAATATTGAAGTCTGTTTGTAATTTTTATTGTGTCAATTGGCATTTTTTACATTTTAAAACAAACTCCTTTGTGACATTTTAGAAATGGAAAGATAACATTACCCCTATGCAGGCTCCTCTTAAATTTTATTTGGATCGAGCACTTGACAAGTTTATTGACGCGTTTTAACAATCATCAGTATCGTAAATTCTGCTAATTGTAAATATACCGTGTAAGTTATGTATAAGGCCATATTTTCAATTCCTACAGGCAGCTATTTTTGGCACCAATATTTGAATTAGGAAATACTGAAATCTCAAAAATTGCTTAACAAACTCAGTTAAATAATATTAAATCAACAATGATCTATCACATTGTTTCTGTCTCTTGCTCAAATTGCATATCAATTTGTAATTTTGGAAAGTGGAATTTGATGTTCTGTGCTTATGTTGTTCCGAACCCTTAAGACTTTCATTCATCTTCAGAACACACACATGAAGATCTTTGAATGAAATCTGAGATTTCTGAAATATCTTAATTTGTGACTAAGTACAGCATCACAGTGCTTTTATACTAATCTCACCACACTTTAATACAACACTGTCTTCTTTTCTCCCTGCAGTATCTCCAGAGACCCTCTCAGGGTTCAGTCCAGTCCGATGAGCCGGAAGCTGAAGTGGATGATATCTCATTCCCCCCCAAATCGTCATGACTTGTTTTAGCTTTGTTTCTTCATTGGTCATTATTTTGAAGTTTAATCTGTCTGTCATGTGCTCCCTTGCTCCCCTTGTCCCCAGATCAAGCTTTTTCTGTGGTCTGGCCTCGGTTGTGGAACAATTTGCCGTTCGAAATTAGGATAGCCCCTTCCGTGATCACTTTTAAGTCACTTCTAAAAACGTACTTGTTTTCCATGGCCTATATTTAAGGTTGGTTTTGCTATTTTCCATTGAGTCTGATACTGTTTTTGCCACTCCTGTTTCTTTTCAATTTATATTTGAGCCTGATACTGTTTTTGCTATTCCATATGTTTAGGTATTCTTTTGTTTTAATTCCTGCTGTTCTGTAAAGCACTTTGGCCAGCCAGTGGCTGTTGTAAAAATGTGCTATATAAATGAAATTAACTTGAACTTGTGAATGTCATTGGTTGTTTTTGGTCATGTTAAAGGAACACTCCACAGATTTTTCATATTAAACTATGTTATTCCATTAACTAAGTAACTGTATTTAAATAGGGAAAACTCGGAGGTGTTTGGTCGCTTGTAACTTCATCTCTGTTTGGATCCTAATGAATGAACTGGACTATCAAAGTGTCGCCGCGCGCCAGAGTGATTGAGTGCACGCACTGAGACGAGAGAGGTGTGTATCAACTCGTCTTAGTTAATGGAATAACATAGTTTAATATGAAAAAACGGTGGAGTGTTCCTTTAATCCTTGTCCTTGTGTTCCCATTGTCTCGTCTAGCTTTGTTCCCTGTACCATTGTTGGTGATTCTATGTTTAGTCCAAGTTTATGTTCATGTTAATTTCATATTGTCACTTCAACCCAAGTATGTTTTGTTTGTTTATTTATTGGAATCAACTATACTTGGGTTCAATTCAACTCGCCTTCAGTGGACTACATTACACATATTATAGACATGATTCGTGGGTCTTTTTTTAAAATTATATTTCTAGATCTTTTTGTCTTCATTTTAAAATCTGAATTATTTGGTTCTGTTTTAGGTTCTTCATATATTATATACCTTGTTATATGAAAAAACATTAAGAAAGGGTTTAATAAGTGAATGAAACGTTTATATAATGGGATAATTTAACGTTCTTATAACCAAGAAATAACAATAGAACGTTTATATAACGGGAGAATTAAACGTTCTAATAACGTTTGAATGAGGTTCTTATAACCAAACAAGAACGTTAATACAATGTTTATATAACGGGAGAATTTAACGTTCTAATAACGTTCTTATAACCATGAAATAACGTCAATACAACGTTTATATAACGGGAGAATTGAACGTTCTAATAACGTTCTTATAACCAAGAAATAACGTTAATACAACGTTTATATAACGGGAGAATTGAACGTTGTAATAACGTTTTGAATAACGTTCTTATAACCAAGAAATAACGTTAATACAACGTCTAAAAGACTGGACGTTTTGAACGTTCCTAGAACATTCAGAAATAACGTTTTTATAACTTAATGGGAACGTTATGGAAACGTTCTTATAACCTAAAATTGTTAGCTGGGAACACAGCACGATACAACCATTTGTCTTCTGTGTTTGCGCTGCGCAGCAAGCATTACTTTGTGCCAACCAGAGCGCATGTAACCGCGTCGTGACGTCACGGCGAAGATCGCTATAATTTGTGGGGGTGCTGCTGCTGTACTTACTTTATACATCCAGATATATTTCTAACATTCTGACCACCTCATGTATATAGAGCTGACAAGACAACTATGAAGTTTCATTTCATTTCATTTCAAGTGCAACATTACATTGATTTAACTATGACCTCAGAATTGAATTTACACATTTCTGACTGACGTGTTGGTCACGTAAGCTCGCTACGATTAGCTATTATCTTCCAGTAATCATTAACTACAGCTGGCTACATAAAATACAACTAGACAGTACGGCTAAAGTGTTTAAAAGTGAAAAATACAGTAATTTCATCAACTTACCAGCGAGCGTACTTCGGGAACACTGTAAATGAATGGGGTTCAGTGCTGGAACTATCCGTGTTTACAACTATCGACACGCTGCTCCACGACCCGCGTCACTTCCGCATTCAGCATGGGAACTGAGGAATGCGGAAGTGACGCGTGTCGTCAACGGCGCCGCCATATTGCGGAGGGCAACTTTCCGATACATACCTGGAATTGAGAAAATGCCTGTTTCGTGTTCTGATAGACCAACGCTTCTTTTGCGTCATCGAAGGGTAACGCCCCTTTTTGGGGGGAAACAAACGGATTCCCCTGAGAACAGAACTCGCTCTAGATCTGCAATTTAAGTTTCGTGATAGCAAAAATGGCACAAACATACACACTCAAAAGTGATTGTGTTCCGAAAATTTATTGCATTGTTTATTGAAATAAGTAGAGACTTCAATCATTTTGTTAGAATACTGCATTTTATTGGTTGTTTTCGACATTTAAAGGTAGGCCTATTTTAACAGGTAAAAAGGGCTGGATTGGTTGGTATACATACAGCAGGTAAAATAATGCAGTCAAAAGAGATCATGTATTTTATTTTTTTATATAGCAGTAGGCCTAAGTCATGTTATAAGCTACAGTCCGTTTTCCAAATACAAACACGTCACGTATTCAAGGCCGGATTTACGAGATAGGTCCGACTGCAGAACCGCAGAACCATTACGTCATAACAGTCTGAGGACCACAGCGCCAGCCCGACTGTCTGAGCGCGGAAGTGGGCGTCAAAGTTTAAAACAATATATTTTTAAACGATTTAATTAAAGATATATTTAAGATGTGTGTATATATATATATATATATATATATATATATATATATATATATACATAACGGTACCCCTGGTAAATATGATAAAAACTGTCTGTAAAAAATAAATCTGCATCGTTTATCTTTTTGATCGTTCATTCAAAAAATTGCCAAAAATCGAACCTTTCATTGAAGTAAAATAATTGAAAGTGGGGGGAAATCACATAATGAAATAAATGTTTTTCTCCAAAACAAGTTGGCCACAATTATTGGTACCCCTAACATTTTTTAAGAGTGAAATATCTCTGAAGTATATTCCCATTAATATTTACCTTTTTTAGCACACCAGGGTGACTAGGAACATGAAATTGTCCAGGCATGACTTCTTGTTTGACAGGAGTTTAAATATGAGGAAACACAAAGGCCAAATCCCCTTAATCATTCATCAGAATGAGTAAAACCAAAGAATTTAGTTCTGATGTGCATCAAAAGATTGTTGAGCATCACAAAATAGAAAGTGGCTGTAAGAAAACAGCTAAAGCATTGAAAATCCCCATTTTCACCATCAGGGCAATAATTAAGAAGTTCCAATCAACTAAAGATGTTACGAATCTGCCAGGAAGAGGACGTGTGTCTATATTGCCTTAATGCACGGTGAGGAGGAGCGTTTGAGTGGCCAAAGACTCTTCAAGGATCACAGATGGAGAATTGCAGAGATTGGTTGAGTCTTGGGGGTCAGAAAGCCTACAATCTCCAGCAAATTCAATTGTCAGACATGACTGAACCTTCAAACGGCACAGGCTTCTGTGGTCAGATGAAACGAAAAAAAGAGCTTTTTGGCTGCAAACATGCTAGATGGGTTTGGTGCACACAAGGATAAAAGTACCCCATGTGTACAATTTAATATACCGTTGGATCTTTAATGTTGTGGGCATATTTTTCTGCTGGAGGTCCTGGACTTCTTGTTCAGATTCATGGGATCGTGGATTCTATCAAATATCAACAGATAAAAAATCAAAACCTGACGCCTTCTGCTAGAAATCTTAGAATGGGCCGTGGTTGGATCTTCCATCAAGACAACGATCCAAAACAAACATCAAAATCAACACAAAAATGTGTTACGGAGCACAAAATGAAGCTTCTGCCATGACCGTCCCAGTTCCCTGATCTGATGAGTGGCTGAACTGAAGAGGAGAAGCACAAACATGGATCTGTGAATCTGAAGGATCTGGAGAGATTCTGTATGGAGGAATGGTCTCTGATCTCAGGTCAGGTGTTCTCCAAACTCATCTGGCATTATAGGAGAAGACTCAGAGCTGGGATCTTGTCAAAAGGAGATTGCAAAAAGCTTTTAATAAAAGGGTACCAATAATTGTGGCCAACGTGTTTTGGACAAAAACATTTATTTCATAATGTGATTTCCCTCCCACGTTCAATTCTTTTAATTCAATGAAAGGTTAGATTTTCTGCAATCTTTTGAATGAAAGATCAAAAGGATAAACGATGCAGATTTATTTTTTACTGACAGTTTTTATCATATTTACTAGGGGTACCGTTAATTCTGAGCACGACTGTATATAATATATATAGTTGTATATACAGGTGAAACTCTGAAAAATTTGAATATTGTGCAAAAGTTCATGTATTTCAGTAATTCAAATTAAAGGTGAAACTAATATATTTAGTATATATAACTATATACATACGCATGATTATACTTTCCAGAGGGCCGACATTTCTGTATTTAAAATCCTTTTTTGTATTGATTTCATGTAATATTCAAATTTTCTGATATTTTAAATTTGGGGTTTTCATAAGCTGTAAACCATCAAAATTATAACTTTTGCACGATATTCAAATTTTTCGAGTTTCACCTGTATACAATATAGGCTAATACTATTAAAAATGCTTTTCAATAAAATCAAATGTTCAAGCTTTGTTTTCATTTTATTATTATTTTTGTTTAAAGCTTTGTTCAATTTATATTGTTAATCATTTGACACAACAAATGGATAAAGTATAATTTTAACTTTTAAAAAACTATTAACGTTTGTTAATAGGCTACTCAACCATTTCACAACTAACAATTTTTTTTTCATAGACCAAACACAACATAATTCTATGGTGGACTGAAACAAAAATTATTAATTAAATAAAATATTTTTTTTCCTCTGAAATGGCAAAAGCATCACACACTAGATGTACCTGTTCTAAATAAATAATAGTAATTAAATAAAAATACAAAATCGAACTAAATTAAATAAATTATAAAAAACAAAATCAAACCAAAGAAAATAAATCGTATAAAAGCGAGTGTCATGACGAAAGGCGCCTCAGGAATCGTCAGGATTAACTCCATGTGTATGGAGTTTTGATTTATTTACTTTATTTGTCACTTGAGAATTATTGTTAAATGTGTGCCTGCATAACTTTAATAAGATTTATTTTCTTTGGTTTAATTTTGTTTTATATAATTTATTTATTTTATTTATTTCGATTTTGTATTTTTGTTTAATTACTATTAATTATTTGGAGCAGGTACAGCTAGTGTGTGATGCTTTTGCCATTTCAGAGGGAAAAAAATACATTTTATTTAAAAAATGCTTTTCAATTAAATCAAATGTTCAAATGCTCAAGCTTTGTTTTCGTTTGATTATTTTGTTTGTTTTAAGCTTTGTTCAATTTATATTGTTGATCATTTGACACAAAACAAATGCATAAAGTATAATTTTAACTTTTAAAAAACTATTAACATTTGTTAATAATAGTAGGCTACATTGCCTGTCTTTTATATTCTATTTTATAATATTTTATATATAAATCACTTTTTAAATCACTTTTTTCTGCACGACACCGGCCGAGGACCGTGAGCGGTATTTAAAGAAGCTAACGCGTTACTGGACACGGGGTTACAGAGGTGTCCCTTAAAACTGGATTAATGACCCCATGCAGTGGCCAAATATGGACTATTCAGACTACCACTATCTCGTGGAATCACCAAGTAAGTAGCCTATTTTTTTTGTCATTAACACACTCACAATATGACAAACTAGACGATGAGGCCATGTCACTTTAATCATCATATTTAACTCAGGGCTGCCAACTCTCACGCATTCAGCGTGAGACTCACGCAATTTTGACCCAATTCTCACGCTCTCACGCCACACCCCCATATTATTACAATTTATTAGGATTAACCCCTTGAGATGTATCATCTCGTTTTCGAGGGGGTCCTTACAATGAAACAATTACAAGAAAAACAAAATTACAATTAATACATCAAACAACAAGACACCAACAATATAAAATACACACATATATATATACATACATACACATACATGTATACATATACACATACACATATATATACAAATACACATACACACATACATACGCAACAATACACAAAACTACAACACCAGTTTCAATGATAGCATGAGCAATCTACTTTCAAATAAAATAATAAAGATTGTTTAAACAACCGAAACGAAGTAATGGATCTAATATGTATGGGTAAATTATTCCAATCTAATAGGGCTTTAAACATAAATGCTCTCTTACCAATTGTTTTTTAACACGAGGAACAAAAAAGTAAGTCTGGACAGAATGCCTAACATGATAGTTTGAGGAAAAGAGTACAAAATATTGTTGTAGATAACTAGGATAATCAAAATAAATACATTTAAATATAAATTGGAGCCAGTGCGTCTGCCTTCTCACATTCAAAGGTGGCCACTGAAGTGCATCATACATTGTACAGTGGTGAGTGGAAAAAGAACATCTTAGAACAAATCTGCAAATTCTATTATATGCCGAATTAAGTAAGACAAGATCAGATTTTAATGCCGTCTGATAAACCACATCACAGTAATCAAACAATGGAAATATTAATTGAGCAACTAGTTTCTTACGAACACTATAAGTAAAGCAATTTCGAGATCGATGCAAGATACTCATTCCAACATTGACTTTTCGTAAGACATGATTAATGTGAAGTTTAAAGGAAAGTTTAGAGTCGAGCCATACACCAAGGTATTTAATAGTATCAACTCTATGCAGAAGAGTACCGTCTTTACATAATATAGCACAAGAACAGGTTTTGGAATTAAGTTTATGTCTAGAACCAAAGATCATAGTATATGACTTGATTTTATTAAGCACTAATTTGTTAGCCAAAAGCCACTCTTGTAAACTATTAAAATCCGATTGAAGAGATAATTAAATTTGTATAGGGTCAAAATTAGAAGTATATATGACAGTATCGTCCGCATAAAGTTGAACCTGACAATTTTTAAGAAGTAATGGTAGATTATTTACATAAATAGAAAAGAGAAGTGGTCCTAAAACTGAACCTTGAGGCACACCACGTTGTTGAATCAAAAAATCTGATTTGTTTCCATTTAAGACAACACATTGTTTCCTGTTATGTAGATATGAATTAAACCACAAAATAGAATTTTTTGAAAAACCAATAGCATGAAGTTTATCTAAAAGCAAATAATGATCAACCAAATCAAAAGCTTTAGTCAAATCAAGAAAAATAGCACCTGTGAGCTTGCCGTTATCTGAAGCTGAAAACACATCATTTGTAAACTTAAGTAGTGCAGTGGTTGTGGAATGGTTAGTCCTAAAACCAGATTGAGATGGTGATAAAATATTATTAATACATAAATAATTTGAAAGTTGCTTATAAATTAATTTTTCAAACACTCGTGCAGCAGTGAGGAAAAACAATCGCGCCGCATGATCTCGCAAAGCAACGCGCAGAGAGACAAGACAGACAGTGTGAGTTTTTTGTGACAATTGTGAGGGAAATACACAATTTATTCCCATAAACTGTGTAGTCAGCCGTTCTCCCTCCCATCTGCACCGTGTGCAATTCCACGCGCGTTTCCCAAAAATGCACTTAACATGAACGCGCGAGAACGCGTGTAAAAGTTACTGATGCTTTTGTAGAAAGCACTATTTTTTGTCAGCCATGATTAATTCATTCTTTGCGTGTGTGCGGTCTAAATTTGTTCATTACACTCTAGGCAACACACCCATATAACCTTTTGGTACCGGGAGTCTGTTTTTTTATGGATTACTGTTTTTTATGGATTCACGTGAAGGTTGTTGTACAAGCTGGCATTTGTACCATTGTTTGTACATTTAAGATAGGCTACTTGTTTTATTATTCAAATATCTAAATATGATACTATATCTCACAGAAAAAGGGCATTCTTTGCAATTTTGAACATTGCACGATAACAGTAAAACGTCCGTCGTTTAACGAATTTTAAAAACATGGATGGATAATACAAAATTCTTTCTGACACAACCACGAACAAAATTAACTTATCCCGTCAATTTTCATTTTACAATAATCTTCTCCCTGTGTTTGTGAGAGAGAGCTCGCGCAGCAACTGATACACAAGTCACAACGGCACTTTTTGAACCATAACTAAGTAATTAACGCGCTAGTTTTCATACAGAATAAATATGTAACATAATTAGGTACTTTAGTTATTATTATTATCACAATAACGCAACACATGCAGGCTACGTTTCGCAACACTGAGAATGATAAATAAACGCCTGTTTCTCCAGACACGCGCTTATCAGTAACTCTTAAATTAACGTTAATCCACAAATCACAGAACTTTCATAATCACTAAGCCTGCCATAGCGATTTTAATTTTATTTAGATTTATTGTTCAGCATTACTTATCATTCTGCCATACAAACGATAAAATGCTTGTGTTCCTCTTATCTGAGTGGTCTGACGGAGTATTTTAAGATAATCCATGCGATTGCGATTACTACTGTCCCATGTGATTATCAAATCCAGATAACGTTAATTAACCCAATACAATATTTAAACTTTCCACATCCACCCCAGCGCGTTTACCTTCGGATCTGATCCATTAGGTGTTTATTAATGCCTGTGTGGTGTTATTTTTGTAAAAAAAAATATTTTGTTAGTGGTTATTAATCAAATAAAAAGGTTCCAACAGTTCTGCCAGCTGAGATGTAAAAACTTTGATGCTCAATATCTCAGAACTACCCTAAACGGAGATAGAACCTTATAATTCTAAGCTCACGAGATGTTGAAATGGAGTGTTGATGCCGGTTCGGGAGTGATGCCCTGACAAAACATGTTTATATGGCACTTGATTGTTATCCGATTTGCACGTCATGCACTTTTATTTATTATTATTAACTGTTGGCAAATTAAAATTGTTTGTAGAAGATCTTTTCTGTAACTTTCTTTCCTTATACCATGGGTGCGCTTTGAATACCATGGGTGAATACTATTGAATACCATTGAATACCATGGGTGCGCTTAGAATACTTTCCAAACCGTTACATATAGTCTTATAAATTCTGACGTTTGTGATATATAAAAATAAACATATTAGAATAAAGTTTAAAGTTGTGTGAACACGGAGCAGATTTCCCCGTGAGTGGGACTGGAAAACCCGGAGTGGATCAGGAGCGGAATGATTACAGAACACTAAGAGTGGAGAGAGGAACGTGCTTTTGCTCCAGTCCAGGCTTTGGTCACATCTCCCTAAGCAGGGTGAACACCTCGTCCTTCCGACCCATTCAAACTAAAATTAAGACAGTAGGCTTGTTTGAGATGCGCCTTGCCTCGCCTGAAATGTGTGCGAGAGTAGGCGGCTGCAGTGAGGGGAGGAGTGAAAAAAGCGCAGGCAAGACGGACAGATCTCTCTTCTCACGGTGGATCACACACCTGCGGGATCAAAGGCGGATATCGCGGGATTCACGGGATTCACGCTCGTGCAGGTGTTGCTAATAAACTGGATGTAATTTAAGTTCTGTTGCTTTTATATGAAAATAAATATAATAAACAAGACACCCAAAGTCGTTTCCCATCATGCTTCTGATCAGCGCAGTCGGTGGAGAGCAACTGCGCGCGACTGCAGAATCCGACACGTGCGCCTTGCGCTCGCGAGAGTTTTTTGACATACGTCTGCATGACATCAGAGCCAGGCGGACCGCCCTCGGACACATTTCTAACCGGCATGCATCTCGCGTTGATCACCGGTGATCGGTTCTGCGCAGATTTTGCACATCTCAAACAAGCCTATTTATTACACTTTTTGAGAAATGTAAGCATATTTACGGCCTTAAAATAATGAAAAGGGTAATTTAAGACATAAGGACAGGGCTGATATTGATTCACGCTTCAATCCGTTGTGGAGACTATTCGTTCTGGTGAAATTACAAAACAAAATATACAAAAACATGTCCCTGCCTGATATACAACAACTGATAAAATCAATTTTGATGAGAAGAAAAAACCCTATACGAGCGCAGCGATATTCGTCCCGGTGTGTACGGCCCTTAACATTGAATTATAGAAGTCTATAATGTATTATGTGTATGCTAGGTCAAAGAGATGTGTTTTTAGTCTAGCTTAATTTAAGCAAATATTTGATCATATAATTAGTAATAGTAATAGTAACGTTCAGAGGAGAAAGGCCGCGAAATTTAAAAATACTACTGTTATTATGTCATGAAATGTAGTTTTAATAGTTTTTCAGTCTACAATGTAGTTGTTTAAAGCTCAAATCTGTGGTTTATTTATAAAGATAGCGCCTATTTAAAAATGTGATCTGACGTTTTCGGAGAGTGAGACCCATGAGATCAGCGGGCGCTTATATAAACAATTGCATAGAATATATATTTTCTGTATTATTAGTAATTTAATTATTAAATAAATAGATTTTGTGTCTGTCCCTACGTTCTGGTCAACTCTGTTACCTCTGTTATAAAACAACAAAAAAACTCCAAAGCATTTGTAAAAAAGCATGTGACTTGCACCAAGTGATGTCACTTCCTCTGGTGGGAAACTCTGCAAAGCAGTGAAGTATGTCATTATTCTTCTCTCATTAATTTGTACAAAATGTTTAGGATACACCAATAGAAGATTAAGTATTTGTCAAATCTATTATTGTGATATTGCAGTGAATCTCTCATTCACTTTTTAAAAAACGATAATATGGCGAAAACACATAAAATTCTGTTTTTAGACATGCCATGTGGTATCTGGTTTGAGGTTAGCACAAAATGATGGAAAATGTCAACTCTGTTTTCGTCAACCCAATTTGTCTATAACAGAGTTGACAGATTTGTCTGTACATTGTATTGATGTTTACTTTATTTAGTCTTAATATTTTAAATCTTACAACTTTAAGATCAGCAAATATTGAAAATGTTGAATTTAAAGTGCATTCTATTCAAATAAAAAAGTTTAACAGAAAAAAAATAAAAAAAAAATAAAAAAATTTGTTTTCTTTTTCTACTTGAAATGTACCCGCAATTCTGGAATGAGTCGTATATCTAACGGGTGATCTTTGGTCTCATTAATCTATCATTTGTTTCCTGGCAAATCGTTTTGGCTGAGGGCAAAGTGAAGTTTCATAACTTTATATTTAGCCTATTTTAACGTTGAATCCTGCTGTATGTTTGACTGAATCGTTTGCTTTTTTACAATGTTTCTTATTGTATTGCTAATTTTATAGTATTATACAAACTATGCCATCAATATTTGTATGATTGTTTTGCATTATTGTTATACTATTCATTAATATTTTATTTGCTGTATACTGTTTGTTTATTTTATTGACTAAACTATTTTACTTTTCACTTCATCTTACATTTACTATTTGCATTGCGCTGTAGTTGTACCATAACATATGTATTACCATAAAGCAGAGGTTCTCAAACTTTTTACACCAAGTACCACCTCAGAAAATATTTGGCTCTCCAAGTACCACCATAATGACCAATATGAAAATACAGTAGCGTAGTAGGCCTAGCTATTCAGCTAGTTATGCACAGCTCAAAAATGAGGCGGTTTAATTTCTAATAAGAATATGTATTATTGTCAGCCACTTTAAACATTGTAAAAACAGTTTTAACATTAACACTGCACTGTGCAGCTTACATACAGGTATATAAAAAACTTATATACTGATTCAATTCAAATGTATTGCACCTAAAAGTAAAATAAACACTGTAGCCTACTGTGCTTAAAATATTAAGTAAAAAAATAAAGTACTGTACTTAATTAAAAAAAAACACAAGCTGTGTATTCATATTTAACCTTTTTAAACGTACATTTAAAATATTCTGGCTGACCCCCGTGAGTTTTTCATGGCTACGTGATACAATTTTCAAAAGTCTTGTGAAGAAATATTCAGTATGGTTTTCATTACCTTATTTCAGTGACAATCGTTTTTATTTTTTTGACAAACCACGCATAAATGTCATTATCTCAAAACTACAAACTTTTACCTACATGCTGCTTACATATTACTGTAGCAGAGTTTGTGCTGAATACAGTATAATAAGACTTTAGCCATGAAAATGTCACAAGTAACAGAAATAAGCACAAATGTCCACTGCAGTCACAATCTTCGACTGCACCGGCACGACGGTCGTTGAGAAGCCAAGTTATTTGAAGGACTATGAGTGTTAAAAAAAAAAAATTGTTGTGCCTTGTACTTTGGTGTTGATTGTTACTCAGTATCAGAGTAAAATAGGAATGACCGACACACGTTTAATTGATTTGGTTCAGGGAGATGTATGTTGTTGTTTTGTTTTTTCACAAGAAGTGTATTCTGTTGAGATGTTTGTTCCAGGAAGAAGGGGGGAGGAGTGTTGTAGATGGGGAAGGTTATCTCTGTCATATTAGAAGTGTCCCCTAGGTGGCAGTATTAGTTCAGCTAAATCAGACTGTAGTGAGAAGCACAGGGCGGGGGCTGAGCTAGCAGTGCTGGAGTCTGTCATGCTCATGTTTTTGCTCATCCAAGTGTTCAGTAAACTCCAGATAAACGCTACCTCGCTGTCTGTTTTCCTTTTACTAGTATTCTACATCTGGCAACGAGGAAACCGGTGAGCTCGGAAGAAATTCTTAACCAGTCCTGTCATATTCCAACACAGGATGGAGAGTCTGGTGGCCGGCATCCCGAATGTGGCTGTCTATCTGGACGACATTTTGCTGAGTGACCAAGGTCACCTTGCAACACTGAACCAGGGCAATACAGGAAGCACCAGCACCAACAAGTTTCTTCACAAACTGTACATTTCCCCCATGCACTTCAGCGCTATACAGAGAGAGATATACTACACTAAAAAAAATTTTTTTATGTCAACGTATGAATCTTAGCAATGGTGACAACCAGATCACCTCTGAACATAAGCTCATTATTTATTCATCCAGCAATGCATGATTGGAGCCTTGAATGAGTTTTGATCGGTGGCACCCAGAATGCACTGCAACATGCTTTATAATTGTCATCATTGTTGAGATTCACAGGCGGATTATTGATGTCTGTGTGTGCCGACATAAAATATTGTTTTGAAGTTTATTTTTTTATTTTATTGATTTGATCATTTGGATTTCATTGAAAAGGCTAAAAATAGTATGCTCTACAATGACAGTGCTGCTATAATCCATAAGGTAAACTTAACTCAGAAATTTCTATATGAGTTCAGTGATTCGGGTCAAATGATTGTGAAATAATGATAATGTTAAAACACAACCAACAACCAACATTTGGACAGCATGTTTCACAGTCTCTTGACACTTCCTCAAATCTGCTTCACAGCTTTATCAGTGTTTACTCTATTCTGAGAACAGAGCTATTCTCTGAACGTGTTCAAATGCATCCTGCAAAATCTCCATCATCTGGAAATCCCACTGAATGCTACACTTGAAGTCCATTTCAGAGTCTTCTATCTGAGCTTTCTCTATTCTCCAGAGTAACTCTCTCAGTTAAATCATCTAAAAGAGAGCATTTGATGTTTTGCCTATTTGATAGTCCTATTTCTCTTTATTTTGCAGATTTTAAACATAAACACTAACATTTTACACTAAGCACTGGCTTTATGGCATTTACAGTCAATGAAGAAATAATTTTACTGCCATGATGGTGTTGGTACAGCATCTACCAGCAGAGGTTGATGAGATTATTCAGTCAATTCCTGACCCATCCCAGATGAAAACAGTGAGCATCAGGCAGTCTTTTAAAAAGACAAGTTTCGGGCAATACTTTTGGACTGCTCATATATATCAGTGGTTCTCCATCCTGATTCAGATCATCAGCTCGTGAGGAGATTCCCCCTTCCATGTAAAGCACTTTGAGTACCCAGAAAAGCGCTATGTAAGGGATAATGTATAGCGAGGCGGTTGTTATAGCGAACAAAAAACCCAACAGGCTGATTATGAGCCCGACGCGAAGCGGAGCCTGAAGGGTTTGTATTCGCTATAACGACCGCCTCGCTCTCATTATCCCGCTTATTACATGGCTACCTACCAAATAAATCAATAATTTGACTCAAAATATTGATTTAAAAAGGAGTTTATTGATTTAAAAACGATTGTATTGCTTCCGCTAAAGAAAATATGGCAACGGTGTGTTATACTTAGCAGCGTCTGTTATCAAGAAATAACAGACCGCATTCTACATGAGAATTCAACCAAGCCATGTAATAAATAATTGTAACAAATTACTTATTATTATTTTTAACTGCCTTGAGATCATGAACAAGCTCCTCCCCTGTAGTGCTGGGCTGATCCCTGACCTTTCTCATGACTATCCTCATGAGGCCAGATCTCGCATGGAGCTACAGACCGAGGGCGATTGATTTTACATTTTGTATTCCTTTTCCTTCTCTCCAAGCTTGCTTGATGGTCTTGTAGCCCATTCCAGCTTTGTGCAGGCCTACAATCTGTACTTTCTTGAAGTGACAGGGCTAATCTTTGTCCTACATGGGCACATGACCAATCTGTGGGAGGCAGAATTCTTGCTGGTTGGTTGGGGATCAAATATTTATTTCACTCGATCAAACCTTTATATAATGTGTTTTTCTGGATTTTTTTGGTTGATATTCTGTCTCTACCAGTTAAAATAAACCTCCTATAGAAATGATAGACCCTTCATTTCTTTGTAAGTAGGCAAACTTACAAAATCAGCAGGGGATCAATGCATGCTGCAATGCATGCTGGGAGTTCTGTATTAAGGTGATTCCCAGCATGCATTGCAACATGAAGATTTTCATTTGAGTGTCACCATTGTTGAGATTCATACGCTGATTGTTGATGTCTGTGTGTGACTTAATCAACTAACTGTGCAACTGTGTTTTTCCTCCACTGTACGAGAGTCTAAAATTGGCCTGTCAGTCTGACGGACGTGGTGTAATCGGTGCTTCTATGGAAGTAAAATAATGACAAATGTTTTTTAAACAAAAAAGCTTGTTGAATTGCACTACTTGAAAAAAATATGCATTGCATGTGGCATCCGGGAATGGCAGGAATATCAGTAGATTGATAATCTCCAGCTGTTAGTCATCCTCACCAGCAGGAGGTGCAAGCGGCAGTTGACCAAGAAAACTCCAGAGCAACGGTTGAGAGACTCATTCATTCATAAAAAACGATTTACAGAAATGGAGCAAGCAGTAAGTATTTGTGATGAAATGGAAAAGCTGATAAAGACAAAAGCTGTGTTTACATTGAAGTCTTCACGGTTACTTTTGTACATGTAAGTTTTGCACAGCTTTCTCTATCGTGAGTGAGATTATGTTATTCCCCGATGCTGATGTACAGATCAAACGTTAAATCTGAGGTAGTAGACATATATTATAGTAGTACACATAAATAACGTCCAAATCCACAATGTTTACTAGTGAGCAGCGACACTAGTATGACTTACTGAAATGTTATACTCATCCGCTCTTTTTCCAGTTGACTGCCGCCATCTTGAGTACCTACCGAATACTGTCTATGGTACTGACAAGCCTATTATCTTAAGTCTTGTTAGAAAACAAACAACAAAATAACTATTCTTGAAACATTATTTGACTTATTTTTTTCTTAATTATCGTATGGAATAGAATAGCTCCTGCAGCAGGTGCATTAGCACAACAGGTAGCATAAAGCTACATGACACAATTTAATTGATTAATATTACACTTTTACTTAAAACTCACTTTAAAACACCATTGAGTATTTGTATCATATTCCGCTCGCGGCTTAAATTGGTTTCAAGTCAAACAATTTTTAAAAAATATGTTATATTTAGCATTTTATATGAAGCTATGGGCTATCCTTACCTAGCATGCATGTAAACATTCTTTTATCATATGAAAATACTCCAATCGCAGGAAAATCACACTCAAATCACATATACTTCAAATCGTGCATTTATAATTCAATTCAATTCAATTCAAATTTATTTGTATAGCGCTTTTCACAATACACATTGTTTCAAAGCAGCTTTACAGAAAGTGCATTAAAAATGTACATAGAAAATACAGTTAGTTTATCATGTATTAATTTAGGGCATAACATATCGCCGGCGTTGAGTCGTCTCTTCACAGGCGTCGAGTCGTCTCTCCACAGGCGTTTAGTCGTCTCTCCACAGGCGTTTAGTCGTCTCTCCACAGGCGTTTAGTCGTCTCTTCACAGGCGTCGAGTCCTCTCTCCACAGGCGTTTAGTCGTCTCTCCACAGGCGTTTAGTCGTCTCATCACAGGCGTTTAGTCGTCTCTCCACAGGCGTCGAGTCGTCTCTCCACAGGCGTTTAGTCGTCTCTTCACAGGCGTTTAGTCGTCTCATCACAGGCGTTTAGTCGTCTCTTCACAGGCGTCGAGTCGTCTCTCCACAGGCGTTTAGTCGTCTCTCCACAGGCGTTTAGTCGTCTCTCCACAGGCGTTTAGTCGTCTCTCCACAGGCGTTTAGTCGTCTCTCCACAGGCGTTTAGTCGTCTCTCCACAGGTGTTTAGTCGTCTCTTCACAGGCGTTTAGTCGTCTCTCCACAGGCGTTTAGTCGTCTCTCCACAGGCGTTTAGTCGTCTCTCCACAGGCGTTTAGTCGTCTCTCCACAGGCGTTTAGTCGTCTCTCCACAGGCGTTTAGTCGTCTCTCCACAGGCGTTTAGTCGTCTCTCCACAGGCGTTTAGTCGTCTCTTCACAGGCGTCGAGTCCTCTCTCCACAGGCGTTTAGTCGTCTCTTCACAGGCGTCGAGTCCTCTCTCCACAGGCGTTTAG
Source organism: Semotilus atromaculatus (assembly GCA_031834385.1). Taxonomy (NCBI): domain Eukaryota; kingdom Metazoa; phylum Chordata; class Actinopteri; order Cypriniformes; family Leuciscidae; genus Semotilus; species Semotilus atromaculatus. The sequence continues at coordinate 699,259 of JAULUF010000031.1, forward strand.
TCGTCTCTCCACAGGCGTTTAAAGTCGTCTCTCCACAGGCGTTTAGTCGTCTCTCCACAGGCGTCGAGTCCTCTCTCCACAGGCGTTTAGTCGTCTCTTCACAGGCGTTTAAAGTCGTCTCTCCACAGGCGTTTAGTCGTCTCTCCACAGGCGTTTAGTCGTCTCTCCACAGGCGTTTAGTCGTCTCTCCACAGGCGTTTAGTCGTCTCTCCACAGGCGTTTAGTCGTCTCTTCACAGGCGTCGAGTCCTCTCTCCACAGGCGTTTAGTCGTCTCTCCACAGGCGTTTAGTCGTCTCATCACAGGCGTTTAGTCGTCTCTCCACAGGCGTCGAGTCGTCTCTCCACAGGCGTTTAGTCGTCTCTTCACAGGCGTTTAGTCGTCTCATCACAGGCGTTTAGTCGTCTCTTCACAGGCGTCGAGTCGTCTCTCCACAGGCGTTTAGTCGTCTCTCCACAGGCGTTTAGTCGTCTCTCCACAGGCGTTTAGTCGTCTCTCCACAGGCGTTTAGTCGTCTCTTCACAGGCGTCGAGTCGTCTCTCCACAGGCGTTTAGTCGTCTCTCCACAGGCGTTTAGTCGTCTCTTCACAGGCGTCGAGTCCTCTCTCCACAGGCGTTTAGTCGTCTCTCCACAGGCGTTTAGTCGTCTCATCACAGGCGTTTAGTCGTCTCTCCACAGGCGTTTAGTCGTCTCTCCACAGGCGTTTAGTCGTCTCTTCACAGGCGTCGAGTCCTCTCTCCACAGGCGTTTAGTCGTCTCTCCACAGGCGTTTAGTCGTCTCTCCACAGGCGTTTAGTCGTCTCATCACAGGCGTTTAGTCGTCTCTCCACAGGCGTCGAGTCGTCTCTCCACAGGCGTTTAGTCGTCTCTCCACAGGCGTTTAGTCGTCTCTCCACAGGCGTTTAGTCGTCTCTTCACAGGCGTCGAGTCCTCTCTCCACAGGCGTTTAGTCGTCTCTCCACAGGCGTTTAGTCGTCTCTCCACAGGCGTCGAGTCGTCTCTCCACAGGCGTTTAGTCGTCTCTTCACAGGCGTTTAGTCGTCTCTTCACAGGCGTTTAGTCGTCTCATCACAGGTGTTGGATCATCTGAAGTCTCCGTGAGAGGCTGGATACAAACTGGAGCTGACGAACGCTATTTACCTCGGGACTTGCGTCCCGAGATAACAGCAGAAAGGCAGATGAGAAATAATTAGCGTAGCTGATGTTCATAATATTAATGCATTCGATCTGATTCGGCAGTAGTATAAAAGGTCAGCATTATGTGAATGCGTGGTTAAAGAGATGCGTCTTTAGTCTAGTTTTAAACTGGGACAGCGAGTCTGAGCCTCGAACAATATCAGGAAGGCTATTCCAGAGTTTAGGAGCTAAATGTGAGAACGCCCTCCCTCCTTTGGTGGATCTGGATATCCTAGGAATGACCAGAAGCCTCGAATTTAGTGATCTTAAAGAGCGCGACGGATTGTAGGGCGATAGAAGGTCCGTTAAATAGACTGGAGCTAAACCATTTAGGGCTTTATAGGTCAGTAGCAATACCTTGTAATTGATACGGAACTTAATAGGTAACCAATGAAGTGATGATAAAATTGGTGTTATATGATCATATTTTCTTGATCTAGTAAGAACTCTAGCGGCTGCATTTTGGACTAACTGTAGCTTGTTTATTGAGGATGCAGGACAACCAGCTAATAAAGCATTACAGTAATCTAGTCTCGAGGTCATGAATGCATGAACTAACTTTTCTGCATCAGAAACGGATAGCATGTTACGTAGCTTAGCAATGTTTCTAAGGTGGAAAAAGGCTGTCCTTGTAACATATGAAATATGATTTTCGAAAGTCAAGTTGCGGTCAAGTATGACACCCAGGTCTTTTACTGTAGTGGATAAAGTAACAGGGCATCCTTCTAAATTAAAGTTGTATTAAGGGATTTTGTGGGTAGTTTTTTGGACCAATAAGTAATACCTCTGTTTTATCTGAATTTAATAGCAGGAAATTACACGTCATCCAGTATTTTATATCTTTAAGACATTCTGTCAAGTTAGATAAGTTAGTGGTTTCATCTGGCCGTGATGAAATATATAATTGAGTGTCATCAGCATAACAGTGAAAAGCTTCTTGTTTCAGGTGAAGAGATGTTACTTTAGCTTTGTTATCACGGATGTCAGAATGAGGAGGCAGGATAATGGTCACGTTGAACCATGTAAGATGATTGACAGCTGTACAGCGAATGAGCGCGCGCTGAGATCATAATTTGACGCAAATCAGTAAAAGGAGACACAGATCTCGCTGCATTCGCTGTTTGAGCTCTTCAGATCGCATAATTCAGTGGAAAATGAATAGAAATGTCATTCTGTATGACGAAATATTTTACAAACATGTAATAATTAATCATTATTTCTCCAAAAATGTGCACCATTGGACTAATAGCCCTGGCGGATGCTGTATATGTTGGAGAATTTCATATTTCATCCTCTCATACATGAGTCTGAATGCTGTAATGTCAAGCAAAAAACTAGGTCACAGGGCATGTGAGGATAGGGCACATGAGGGCATGGACAAGAGAGTGGAAAAGTACCCAAAAAACTTGTAGTACAGATGCAGGGTTGGGAAGCACTGGAAGAGAAACATTGTATACAATGTAACGATGTGCCACTACAATGTAACGATGTACCACTAAGAAAAGGATACTAAAACAAGATGCCCATTGTGTGAAAAGATACTAATACAGATGCCCATTGTGTAAAAAGATACTAATACAAATGCTAATTGTATACTAATGATAAGAAAAAGGTATAAGACTGGAGCACTGGCCCATGAAAGATCAGATGCCTTGCAACCATCTCACTTTGTTGAACTGCTCAATAAAGTTACCTCTTCTGAGACCTGAAACTTCGACTCTGCAAGAATTTCTTTGAAACCCGAATCAGACTTTGAAGACTTAGAATTTGCCACAACATATATTGCATGTATTTGAACACAAATAAACCGGAGAATACGTGAATGAATGCTTTGAGCGATGATTTCTATTCAAAATAACGAACGTTACGGATTTATGTTGCGACTGCCGTATCGATCTTGCCGAATCAGGTACTCAAGATGGCGGCAGACAAGTTTTAGAAGTGAGTGACGTCAGTGAGGAGACGTTGGTGACATCATCTGATATTCATGTATAGGCTATACCGTAACAGCAGCTGTTGCTCTGTAGAGAATTTTGGGTTAGAGAAACAGAGAAGTGGCGAACAAGCCACGCCAACATCCTCTCCCTCAGTGCAACACACACACACACACACACACACACAAATACACAAACACACACACACACACACACAAGTTAATAACCACAGGAGGAGCTGATGATGTTTAAAGGAGGAGCTGTAACTATATATAATGAAGAGGAGGAGCTGTAACTATATATAAGGAAGAGGAGGAGCTGTAACTATATATAATGAAGAGGAGGAGCTGTAACTATATATAAGGAAGAGGAGGAGCTGTAACTATATATAATGAAGAGGAGGAGCTGTAACTATATATAATGAAGAGGAGGAGCAGTAACTATATATAATGAAGAGGAGGAGCTGTAACTATATATAAGGAAGAGGAGGAGCTGTAACTATATATAATGAAGAGGAGGAGCTGTAACTATATATAATGAAGAGGAGGAGCTGTAACTATATATAATGAAGAGGAGGAGCTGTAACTATATATAAGGAAGAGGAGGAGCTGTAACTATATATAATGAAGAGGAGGAGCTGTAACTATATATAATGAAGAGGAGGAGCTGTAACTATATATAAGGAAGAGGAGGAGCTGTAACTATATATAAGGAAGAGGAGGAGCTGTAGCTATATATAATGAAGAGGAGGAGCTGTAACTATATATAAGGAAGAGGAGGAGCTGTAACTATATATAAGGAAGAGGAGGAGCTGTAACTATATATAATGAAGAGGAGGAGCTGTAACTATATATAATGAAGAGGAGGAGCTGTAACTATATATAATGAAGAGGAGGAGCTGTAACTATATATAATGAAGAGGAGGAGCTGTAACTATATATAATGAAGAGGAGGAGCTGTAACTATATATAATGAAGAGGAGGAGCTGTAACTATATATAAGGAAGAGGAGGAGCTGTAGCTTTATATAATGAAGAGGAGGAGCTGTAACTATATATAATGAAGAGGAGGAGCTGTAACTATATATAATGAAAAGGAGGAGCTGTATCTATATATAATGAAGAGGAGGAGCTGTAACTATATATAATGAAGAGGAGGAGCTGTAACTATATATAATGAAGAGGAGGAGCTGTAACTATATATGAGGAAGAGACAGACGGACAGAAACAGAAATGTCTGATAAGTGTGATCTGTGTCTGCTGGGACTGATCATTCTCTCTTCACTTCTCACAGGTAAAGACATCTGTATTTTCTCTAAACACATTTAGTGGAATTAGTTTGGAAAGAGTTCATGTGAACATGCTCAGTTTATTCTTGCACACACTCACGTTGTGATCTCAGAGTTGTGTATTGATACACACAGATCATACTGTATTATTCCTGATACTGGACATAGTGTCACTCAAACATCTGATGATGAAGAATGATCTTCATATTAAGAGTGTGTCAGTGATTTGAACAGCTCTCTGATAAAGACTAATAGTTTATTCTGGAGAGTGTGTGTTTGCTTTTAGTGAGAATAAATACTATGATTTATAACTTCTGCTTTTTATGCTGGTATGTTTTATGTTTTCATTTATTAATATATATCATAATGATCACTGAGATATACTGTGTTTCAGGAACCAGTGGAGTGGATCAAGTGTTCATCAGTTCTGGTGTAAATGTCTCTCTGTCCTGTAATAATGATCTTTCTGACTGCAAATCAACTACATGGATCTACATTAACAGATTCAGAAGTTTACCAGTTGAACTGATTACTGGAGGGATAAAGAATAAAGACACAGAGAGACATGAGAGACTGAGTCTGGAGTCTGACTGCTCTCTGAACATCAAGAACGTCACAGGAGAAGATTCTGGATTATACACCTGCAGACAATATGTGGATGACAGAACACATGATGCAAGTGTTTTTCTGCATGTTCTTCATGGTTAGTTTATGATTATGTGGTCAATTTAAAAATGGCAGATTCTTCACTTGATCTCAGATGATGATTGAAGAGTCTGTGATTTGTGTTCAGTTTCAGTGTCTTCATCATCATCATCATCATCTTCATCATCTTCATCATCATCATCATCATCCTCACAGACTGAGATCAGTCCAGGCCGCTCTGTGACTCTCTCCTGTCAGTTGTATTCTGTATTATCCTGTGGTTATTGGGTCAGTTCTGAGGGACTTGAGCTGTTGTGGGTGAATCAGGCTGGTGTTGATCTGAAGACAGACTCCAGATATCAGATATTATCATCATCAGATCAATATCGCTGTATCATCATCATCACTCTGACTACAACACTCCAGGATGAAGATGACAACAGAGAGTGGAGATGTGAAGTTACTCACAGAAATCAACCCAAGACCTCAGTCACATACACTGTCAAGTATTCAGGTGAGAAACAGCGTTAGAAGAGCCTCATAATGTCAGTATCACTGAACCAGAACACACTGAGGGAACAAAAGCTTCTCTGACTCTCACAGAAGAGGAACTCAGAGCATTGCTTCAAACTAATGCACTGCAGTGAAGTTACAGTCCAACTGTTAACTTTTTCTGTAATGTGATGATCAAAGTTAAAATATGATGGTCATATTGTACAGTATGAATCATCTGAACTAACATTGATCTTCACAGCTCAAGCTGATTCAACAACAGCAGTGAATCCAGTCCACAACACACACTCTCAGGATCCCTCAACTATACACACACACTCTCAGGATCCCTCAACTATACACACACACTCTCAGGATCCCTCAACTATACACACACACTCTCAGGATCCCTCAACTATACACACACACTCTCAGGATCCCTCAACTATACACACACACTCTCAGGATCCCTCAACTATAAACACACACGTTTCTAAAGGTCATCACTGTCTTTCTCACATCAGTGCGTTTCAGTGCGTAATGCTAGAGTTATCTTCAGTGTTAACTGAATAAGTATGATTGTCACACTGAGTTGTTGTTTTAGTTTCATTTCATTGAGAGAAAACACTCTTTTGTGGCAGATTTGTGAAAACTTTCACAGATTGGCTCTACTCTTTCTGATGGCTTCATAAGTTTTGGAATTGTAAAATATTGGTGGTCAAAGTCATAAACTGCATAGAAATCCATATATTTCCCAATATTGGCCTCCTACATGGGTCATATGATATATTACATAGATCAGACGAGTCTATTAAAGCCCAGTATGACCCATGTAGGAGTTCAGTTTTAGGAATTATAAGTAATTAAAGTAATTTTTAAGTATTAAAACCTCAAAGCATTCATCAATATTTGTGTAATTTAATGTTTTTATACATGAAACATTGTATGATTTTTAGATGCTGTAAATATATAGATATATTTCACATTTCAATGTTTATGCAAAGTTAGATAAAGCATTAAATATATGTATTTTTGGTCACTGGCGTTAGTCATTCTCCTCCTGACAGCTTGAGATTGAAGTAAGAAGATAATAGATGACAGACTCGTGCACATATTCATCAGTTCTGTGATGTGAAGCTCCAGTATTATGTGATGATGATGTTGTGTATATGTGTCATTATGTGTTGAACTGAACTAACAGACGTGATCCACAGATCCAGCTGATACAGCATCAGAAACTGCTGGATTATTATACAGAGGTACGACACGTTCATTTATACTGACAGCTTTATAACATGAAACTATCAGTCAGTCTGTAAATGCTTCATCAATAACTGTTGATAGTGTAATAGCCTTGACTTCAGTCATGTACAGTTTCTCTTCTTCCTCTCATGTTTCCTGCAGTGATTGTGAGTATTGTTGAGATCGCAGTGTTTGCTGCTCCTACTGTGATTCTTCTTCAGATCATCTGTGCAAGAAGAGCTTGTGAGTTTGAGCCGCACACAATCTGAAGATTCACACTCATCTGATCTGGAACATCTGCAGTCATGATAAAACACATACGAGAGCTCAGGCAATGCTTTTATTTTGCAGGGAGGAAGGACTCGAAGCACCCAGAGGAAATAGAGATGCCCACAATATTACCATAAAATACTGATGAGGTCAGAATCTGCAACAGTATTTACAATAGCAAAAAGTTACTGAGGATTGTTCATTGTTTTATTTTATTCTTCTCAGAAAACAGAGAAAAAACTCCTGGAAGAAATAGTGACATCATCAAGTTAAGATTAATATGTTTTTGCAAATAATAGGCCAGATTTATTTTCATTTAAACGTAAATGGATTTTATGGATATATTTGCCTACAGTGTTGAAAGTCATTTTCTTGTGCATCATATGTAAACTGCTTTAAATATAATATTAAATACAGTTAATTAAAATAGATTAGTGACGCTACTGAAACCAGACCAATATTTTATTTCTAGAGTTTAATGGCATCCAGGAACTGCTAAAATAAAGAAGTGAAACTAAGAGCAATGCAAAGAATAGCCTATAAACTGTGTTCAGAGGAGATGTGTGTTGAGCCAGTGTTATTAACAGAGCGCGATATTCAGATGCTGTTTTAAGAGCGCATGCTTGGCCATAACAACACACACACACACACACACACACACACACACACACACACACACACACACTTCTCTCATCTACGGACACAGCAGTTCATATTTCTGCAAACCATACATAATTACAAGGAAAAATAACATTTCAGATTGTTAAAATAGGGCCCTAAAGCTATTTTATAGACCAACAACAACTTTTTGACATGACCTCAAAAATGACTTTATTGCTAAACTATCGACCTCAACTTGGAAACAACTGAAGCGCTGCGGCAAGAATAGAAACTTTTTTTTCTTCTTGCAAAAGATAGATGATAGTTAATGATAATTAACAATTTTGACATAATTTTAACATTTATTAACATTAATAATAAATGGCAACTTTGTAAACAATATACAAAAAGGAATGTTAACTCGTGCTCACGAGAATCATTCTCCACGATGATTGGCCGAGAAGACAATTATGGGATTTCTTTCATTATTATATCGTACAAATACGATAATATCGTAGGTCTGGCCACACTGACTTCAGCGCCCCCTGCTGTATAACAGTGGAAACATGAATAGCCAGAAAGTTGCAGTGTAAAGTTTAATTGTATATTAAGAAATATCCTTGTTTCTATGGACTCGATTACAATAAGTTCTGAGTACTCTTGTCAAAAGAGTAAAAACACAACTACAAGCCAAGTATACGTTGAATACTTAATTATACTTCTAAGTATATCTCAATCAATAGATAGAGTATAAGTATTGGCCAAATAGAGTTTTCTGTCAGTATAAGTCAAGTACACTTAAGTGTAATATAAGTATATTTCTGCGAAGTATATCAAAAGTTGACTGAAAGTATACTTTCTCATTTTAAGTTAAAAAAAAAGTATATGAATACAAACTTAAACTTCTTTTTCATAAGGGTTTACTAAATGAGTCAGTCTGATTGCACTGTATCTTTATTCTTTTTTAATGACTGTTCTAAATCAGTGTGTAATCAATGTTTAATTCTTTGCTTTTACTGTCATTTTTATTTCATATGCATTTGTTGTTATTTTATGATAATTTTTATAATCCTTTTTAAATAAATCACTTTGAATTACTATTGTGTGTTTGAAACATGCTATTTAAATAAACTTGCATTGCTAAAATTCTTGATTATTTATTATCACACGCTCAGACAAATTTGGTTTCTCTTCATGTTTTAATATGAGATGATATTTGAGTATATTTGATGGTGAAACACAAGTTTAGTTTTGTCTTGAGTTTCTCCATGAGAGTCGAACAGCTGCTGGAGTGAGCTGATCTTTTCATAGAGGATTATCAACCTGTCGATGATATGGAATAAGTAGCTGTGTTTATTCAGAGTACTTACATTTTAATTATGTATTGGTATATAAAGAAAATTTGGGAAAACGTTTTTTTTAGAAAAATCCTACCTACCCCACCTTTAAATGATATGTTTATCTCTGTAAAGCTGCTTTGAAACAATCGACAATGTTAAAAGCGCTGTATAAATGAAGATGACTTGACTTAACTAAGTAAATCAATTGATGACCGCTGTTACAGCAACACTGTTTACCTCAGTTATTACATATAAATTGATTGCTGATCAATGTTTATATGTAAATAAGCCTAAATTAAATCTGCTCATCATCTAAAGCAATCAGGGCTCAGGTGAGAGTGAGAGTCTCATGTCACACAACAGCAGATTCGACGAGGACCAGGTACACTTCAGATATCTTAAAATATAATAGAGACTAGTCGAAACTGAATAAGAGATATCTCTAATTATCTTTGCGTATGTGTGACGCAACAGTTGAAGAAATCTATGCCGTCATTACAGATATCTTAAATGCAGTTTTGAGTAGTCCAAATGTATTTAAAGATATCTCAAATCAGATTTCATACTAGTGCAATTATAATTGCATATGGAAGTCTTATCTTTACTTCTTTACTCAAGTAAAAGTAACAAAGTACTGGCTTGGACATGTACTTGAAGTATAAAAGTAAAAGTAGCCTTGTGAATGACAACAATTTTTTATGCAAAGCTTTATTGTTATTATAACATTGACCACTAAATGTTAGAGCGCAAGCTGAGAAACTTAAAGGATTAGTTCACCCCAAAATGAACATTTCCTGATAATTTACTCACCCCAATGCCATCCAAGATGTTCATGTCTTTCTTGCTTCAGTGGAAAAGAAATTTAAGTTTTTTGAGGAAAACAATTTAGGAAGTCCAAATCAATGAAGTTTTGATGACTGATCACAGTGTGATGATGACACAGGCTGCTGTATGACTGATAATAACTCTCAGTGAGTTTTTGACTGAACTCTGCTCACTGTCAGTGTGTCGGGCTTCTTCTAATCTCATGTTCAGTGTAACTCATGAGTCAGGGCTCTCTAGTGTCCCGCACTGAGCGTGACAGTCACTCATTTCATCCCGCCACACATTGTATTTCTCACACGGAAAAACTATTGATAATACAGGGTTTCTGCGGGGCATTAAAAAGCATTAAAAGTCCTTAAATGGATTTTTTGCCCTAAATGGCATTTAAAAACATTAGATTTGATTCCTACAGGCATTTAATATTATATTATATCAGAGAATATGATATCAATTTATTTGAATACAGCCTTCATAATTAATCATTTTTATTTGCTGTCACAGCGATCGATTTCTACGCCAGCGGTGGACACGTCTTTTCTGACAGTCTATGGTCACATGGAAAAACGGGAAAGTGCAAAGTCGAAACGCAAAAACGAAACTTTTAAGACATGGTTGCAGTCCGTTAGTGGTAAAAATGAAGGATTTTGCAGCGTTTGTAAAAAAGCATTTAAGTTGGGTTACAACTGAAATGTTCTACAATTATTTTAATAAATATAGCTCTGTTATAGCATTTCACTGATCTTTATTATAATGTATTATGTTCAAGAGATTATATATCCTGCTGTACTTTTTTTTATTTACTTTATATTTATTTTGCAATGTACACAAGATAGTATATTAAAGTATTCTTGATTTCAGAGTGTGTCTGTCTTAACATTTATATTTAATTATTTTTGCACTTTTAATATACAATTTTGAATACTGAATACTGCTTTATAATAACACATTTATAATGAGCTGAAATGGTATTGAAATGTTCTTAAAGTACATTAAAATGAAGCTTGAAATATATTCTAACTGTAGATTAAGAAATATGAAAGTATATTTTAAATGAACTGTAAAGAAATACACTTAAATGCACTAAATGTACTAGAAGTGGTTCCATTTTAGCATATTTTAAAATATATTGCAATCAGCTTACAAGTGATCTTAAGCATATCTTGAAAAGTTGTTTCAAAATAATACATTTAATACGCACAGTAGCGTTTAAATATATTAAGTTAAAAAAAAAGCACAATTGAAACACATTTCCTCTTCTCCTGGGAACACAGATGATGAAGTTTATGATCATCATCAAATGAATATCAAGAACCTGAAATGGAAACTGGTTCCGGCAGAACCTTAAAGAAAACTTTCAAACCTGCTTTAAACAATTCCTCTTCATTTCTTTAGTTTCTTCTACACATAATCAAGCACACTAGCGAGTCAACAAGCTGAACAACATGTGCTAACGTTTGAATAAAGGCAGAAACACAAGAACACAATAATTCCCACATGAGACGACATGATCTTACCGGGAGTCAGCCTGAAGACTGAAGACGCTGCTCATCAGGAGATGATGGTGTTTATGAGCTGATCAGCTTCTTTTATAGCCTGAATTCACTCCAGAAACACCAGACAAAGATGCATTCATATGGGGGTAAATTGATGCCTAAATCATTGAAAATGGACAGACTAAAAGTCACAAATAGATATTACAACTTGTAAACACAAAACACAATCTACAAATAGATTAAAAATCCGCAAACAAAGTCCTCATGATCCTCAAATGTAAAAAAAGATCTACAAATAGATACAAAGTCCTCAAACAAACTCTTTGTGATCCACAAATATAAAGCATGATCTACAAAAATATTAAAAATCCACAAATAAACACATCCTGATTCACAAATAGAAATCAGTGACTTGTACTTGAAAACCAGAATTTGAATGGATGTAAAGTGACTTGTTTGCAGGTGAAGATCATGTTCTGTTTGTAGATTGTGTCACATTTGTTTTCAGAATTCTGACACTATTGTTTCGCTGATGTGACAAAATAATGCCATAATCATTGAAAATGAAGAGACTATGGGTCAAAAATGCATATTACAATTTGTAAACACAAAACAAGATCTACAAATAAATTTAAAATCTGCAAACAAACTCCTCACAATCTGCAAATGTAAAACACAATCTGTAAATAGATTCCAAATCTGCAAACAAACTCCTCATGATCCGCAAATGTAAAACAAGATCTACAAATAGATAAAAAATCCACAAACAAACTCTTTATGATTCACAAATAGAAATCAGTGACTTGTACTTGACAACCAGAATTTGAATGAATGCAAAGTGACTTGTCTGCGCACAAAGGTCTTTATTAGTTTGTAGATTGTGTTGCATTTGTTTTCAGAATTTTGGCACAACTTTTTCGCTGTTTTTTTACCATTAAAAATTTACAAATGCCCTCCTCACAATTTGCAAACAAACACAGTCTAACTTGTATTTTCAAACCACTGTAAAAATACATTCATACACATTCTGTGCAACGCTCAGCATGCAAGTGTTGAATCTGTGTTTGCAGATCACAGGGCATTCACAGATCCCTCTGCACACGTATACAGATCTTTTTGGCACTATCTTTCCGCAGAGTGTGTGACTACGATCCACACGTGTAGTCAGCCAATCAGGGGTATTGCTTCAATGTGATGACACGCCCCCTCAATAAGCCCTTTTCAAAATAAGAGCTGACGCTTCTCGGACGACTGGGCTGGTCCAGAACCGTTGTAAAACATATTTACCGGCTCTGGGCTGGCCTCACTGTCATTTACCGTGACGGTGTCGTGCCGAGGTTCTGACCCCTGAAAGGAAGTGTATCCCCGGTCGCGGGAGCGCGGGAGCATTCAGCAGAAGGTGGGCCATTGGTTTGAACAAAGTAAATTAAACTATAGCACGTGAATTGTTTAAGTTATCGTTATACTATTTTTTCTTTAGCAAAGACAGCTATCACGTGGCCCATCTATCAAAATTAATTGTTTTATTCTTCTGCAAGCTAACGATCGAGCTTCATTGCACTGAATTGAGAAAGTCAGGTTTACTGCAAAACCAAGACGACCATACCGTTTCACTCATAAAGCAAACAGCCTTTGGATATTAAATTGTTGTGAATCCCCCCTCCTCATTCCATGGTGAATTATTATCAAAATGATTTAATAATGCATGGCACTTAAATGGCTGGTCAATGTCATACACAAAAAGTGATTGTACAGATGTTGGCCTATCATCAAGTTATCAGCCTATTTTTATTTTACAATAACGGTTTACAAATAACCCCCGTGTATCATTCGTTCAATTGTTTTTTTTAGTTTTTTTGTTTCAAATTAAAACCAAAGAAAAAAAGGTTAAAAAGAAAAAAACCTAATGTTTTTCCATTAGGCCTATTTAATTCCTGAACTAAAATAAAAAAATAAATAAACTAAAAAAAAACGAATAGGCCTAATGACTCGTTTTCCGACTTTCTGATAAACAAACAAACAAAACAAAAAACTGTCCCGCGCAGACCTCCTCATACCTTGATTAAATCAGTAGGCTACTTGATCTGTTTAAAATTATTTAATTGATATATGCATACTAAGGTGCTAAATTAAAATCAAAATTAAAATGTATCAAGAAATGACCAAGGCCTAATTAATTTGTTCTATTTTTGATGAGCACACAATCAGAAAATCAGAAAACCCGTTGTTATTCGTCTTTTTAGTTCAGGGAAAAAAAAAATAGAAAAACAAGTCGTTTTTAATTTTTTATTTTATTTTGAAAAAAATATTCAACGAATGATACACGGACCCATATTCCACAATTATATGCCTCCTGCGGGCGCAAACAGACAAAGAAACACCAGAACAACTATTTTTGTAGCATTGTTTAATGTCGTCATTTGTCTTTTAAATCGGAAATAAAGACAATGTTGCCTGACAAAAGATTGGATAGCCCACATGTGTGTTTTAGCAAGGCGGGATGTGTTGCAATATCGGGAGACATGTGGGTCAGACATGACTTTTACCTCTTCATTAAGTTTTGTTTTGTAGAAAGCCTTTCTAAAATGTGAATTTCGTTTTCAATCAATTGTATCTTAATTTTAATCAATGTTTCATCAACCAATTGCCTGGATTTAATGAATAAAAAGCAAATATAGCAGACAAAATAACCAGGACAGGAGGCGCCGGCGCGATTGCTCGTGAACTGGAGCTAGTCTCATAAATGAACCGAAACTCAGCGTTTAAACTCCCTCGCAGACACGAGAAATAGGATAGAAAGCTTGAAATCTAATTTATTAATAAACAATAAAAATGTATCCTTGCTACATTTGTAGCATTCATAATCATTAGGCTACTTTTGCCGGTTCCTTGTGACAGCTTATGCGTTATTGGCAGCGTCACCCTCTGGATACATGAACGATACCACTTCACTCACAATGCCGCCATTTTATCTATGCGGACGATCTCTGCATCACCACCCAACAGGAGAACTTCCAGAAGATTGAGCCTGTCATGGAAAGTGCCCTCCAAGAGATGACAACCTACAACAATAACAACCACCTGAAACTCAACCCATCAAAAACCCAACTATGCAGCTTCCATCTTAAAAATCGAGATAGGAAGAAAGAACTGAGCATATCATGGGATGGATACAAACTCTCCAACCATCCTCACCCCGTGTACCTGGGAGTCACACTCTCTTACAAAACTCATCTTCAGAACACTAAAGCTAAGATCAACACTCGTAACAACATCCTGCGCAAACTGGTAAACTCAAAATGGGGCGCCGATCCACCAACCATCCAGGCAACTGACCAAGCCCTGTGCTTCTCCACAGCCGAATACGCGTGCTCAAGCTGGAGCCGCTCCCACCATACCAAACTGATTGACACAGCTCTCCATGACACCTGCCGCATTATCACGGGGTGTATAAAGACAACACCAGTCCCGTGCCTCTACGCCCTAGCTGGCATGAAAACATGGAACCACCAGACAGACGACACATGTAGCTGCGGAGCAGTACAGACAATGCCCCATCTACTGGAGTGTGAAAACACCCCTCAGTGCAGCGCCCAGGACCTGGCTGAACCGACCACATCAGCTGTGATCTACGCCAGATATTGGCAGAACGACATCTGAGATTGCAACGGACTCAATGAAGAAGATTTGTGACTCTAATGAGAGCTGTCTCAGTACTATGGAACGGTCTAAATCCTGACTGAAAGTCCTTGCAGATACCATTTCTTTCTAAAAAGGAACATAGTTGTGAAGATACTGCCTTTTCTAGTATCTTTGACAGAAAATGTAGATTTGAGATCGGCCTGGAATTGACTATTGTGGTGCTATTGTGCTATTGTGCTGGAATTGTGCTGCTTGGAAACTTCTGGGCTTGAAACTTTATTTTTCGTCAGTTTAGCAATATTTAGCAATACAATTTCGTCTGTTTTGAATAAATACCTAGGGTTTTGTTTATTTTCTTCTAATAGGGTTGAAAAATAAGCAGATCTAGCAGTTTTTAAGGCCTTTCTGTATGCAATCGAGCTCTCCTTCCATGAAATGCAAAATACCTCTAGTTTTGTTTTCTTCCAGTTTCGCTCAATTTTTCTGGCTGCTCTCTTAAGGGCCTGAGTGTGCTCGTTGTACCACGGCGTTGGACTATTTTCTTTGATCTTCTTTAATAATAATAATAATAATAATAATTGATTACATTTATATAGCGCTTTTCTCTGCACTCAAAGCGCTTTACATAGAAGGGGGAATCTCCTCAACCACCACCAATGTGCAGCATCCACCTGGATGATGCGACGGCAGCCATATTGCGCCAGTACGCCCGCCACACACCAGCTTACTGGTGGAGAGGAGAAGGTGATGAAGCGAATTGGTATATATATATGGGGATTATTAGGAAGCCACTATTATTAGGAAGCCACAGACAGAGGCCACTGGGCAAATTTGTGGATTTTTTTGTGACCACAGAGAGTCAGGACCTCGGTTTAACGTCTCATCCGAAGGACGGTGCTCTTTGACAGTATAGAGTCCCCATTACCATACTGGGGCGTTAGGACCCACACAGACCACAGGGAGAGCGCCCCCTGCTGGCCTCTCTAACACCTCTTCCAGCAGCAACCTGGTTTTCTCAGAAGGTCTCCCATCCAGGTACTAACCAGGCTCAGCCCTGCTTAGCTTCAGTGGGCAACCAGTCTTGGGTGATATGGCAGCTGGATTTTAAGCGCAAAGGAGCAACTGTGTCTAAAGTGCTGGAAAAAAGAGAGTTAAAAGTTTCTGTCGCAATATCGAGTTCTTCTAAGCTGTGACGTCCCTGTCAGTCCGTCCTTGTTTTGTGTGTGTATGTGTGTCGCGTCTGTATTGTTTGCAGGTGACTGGCTGATTGCGGCGTGATTGGGAGCACCGGTATGCAGGTTATTCATTCCCTACAAAAGCTGTCGGGTTCTTGTTGTAGGGAGGCTGCAACTCTGGTTCGGCGCGGCGGTTCTGGATGTTTCGCGTCAATACCGATAGCTGTAAATGGCCGAACTTCGGCTTATTTTAAGAATGATGTGAAATAAAGTGCAGATTTCAGCAGTGTAAATGTATTCGTTCTCTCCTTATTTGTGGTGATTCGTTTGAATCGCAACATGATGCTGAGATGATAAAACTGATCAGGACGATTATTAATAATACAGTGATAGGAAAAACCATGTTTCTTAATGACAGATCCTAGTGATGACATGTAGATGGAGAAGAGAAGCGGTCCCAGTACTGAGCCCTGAGGCACCCCAATAGCTAGATGTTAAGTCTTAGACACCTCACCCCTCCACGACACCCTGAAGTACCTACTGAGAGGGAAGACCTGAACCATTGGAGTGCAGTTACTCACATGCCCTTCATCTTTAGGATTGACAGGAGTATCTGGTGTTTAACTGTAGGCAGCAGACAGATCCAGGAAGAGGAGTACTGAGGATTCAGAGGCTCCTCTTGCTAATCTCAGAGCTTCAATAACCGAGGGCAGTCTCAGTTTAGTGATGCTTCTGAAACCAGACTGGTTGTTGTCCAGGAGGTTGTTCTATGTAAGAAAGGTAGATACTTGGTCGGAAAAGACTAAGTGTTTTAGCAATGAATGGAAGAAGGGATACCGGTCTGTAATTTCCTAGAAGTGCTGGATTTAGGGTAGGTTTCTTAAGCAGTGGTACCAGTGTGAAGAGAGGTGTTGATGATATGAGTGAGTGCAGGTACAACTGAAGAAGAAATTACTTGAATTAGATGAGTGGGAATAGGATCAAACAGACAGGTAGTAGGGTGATTGGAAAAGATGAGTTTGGAGACTTCTGCATCCAAGAGCAGAGTGAAGGAGGAGATAATGTGTGTGTTTGCTGTTAAGATGTGCATGTTGATTCGTGGTGTGGAAAATTGGCCACTGATGTTTTTATTTTAAAGAATGTGGCAAAGTTTTGAAGTGAAACGTCAACGCTGTGTCATGGTGTTGATGCTATGGCAACACTCTGTGTGACCGCGTGTCTGAAGCATATGTGATACACACCAATTTCTGATTGGCTACAGCAGTCAGATGATATCACAAGTGCGCTGACAGGCCACAAAACATGCCTCTTTTCATAATTTTGCTCTTTTGTCTTCAGAAAAGGAGACTAACAGTAATGCTCTCGTGTGAAAAAGAATATCCGTGTGTTCAGAGCAGATGTGTGTTGAGCCAGTGCGGTTCACAATATGCACTTCTCAGACATGTTTCACACGCATGTAAAGCAACACTTCACTGTGGGATTGAGTCACTATATAGCAACTCTAGCAGAATTTAACCACTCCAGTTTTAACCAGTTGGACAGAACAGAGGACATTAACAACCACAGAAGGAGCTGATGATGTTTAAAGAAAGAGCTGTAACTATATAACGAAGAAAAAGAGCTGTAACTACACTCTAAAAACTTTTACAATGATTTACTAAATTTTTTTGGTGAAACATTTTTACACATAAATATTGATTAAATTTAAAAGTAGTGAAATCAGTTACTTACCACTGTATGAACTGAGTAAATGTAGGCCTAAGTAAAAAGAATAACTGCATTTGGTACATTAACAAATAAAATTGAGCAGAAATATTTTAATATTCCCTCTTTGGTAACACTTTATTTTACGGTGTCCGTGATACAAAGTAATTACTTAATTAATTTCTTAGTAGTATACATTGTAATAACATGTAACAAAATGTAATTAACATGTAACTAAGTTATGGAACAGCCTGTACTTACAGATTGTAATTACACTCATGTATTAGGCAGCTACTGTTACACATATGTAACAGGCCGAGACGGTTACATACATGTTACCGACTTGGTACAATGTAACAAGTACTTAAATATGTTACTAAAGTAAAAAGCCTGCAGTTACACATTGTCATTTTGTACCTTATAAAATAAAGTGTATCAAGGTTGTACTTAAGTGCACTTCATGTGTATCTACATACCTTATCCATCTGAATTAACCCTCTAGTTTACAGCTTAAATACATGCAGTAGCTTCTTAATTACATTCAATTTACATAATATTACACAGGTATAATCTACGTAAAATAAAGTGCATCAAGATTGTACTTCATGTGTATCTACAAACCTTATCCATATGTAACTTTAGTTTGAATTAGGCCTAACTCCCTCGTTCACAGCATAAATGCATGCGGTAGCTTCCTAATTACATTGCAATTACATAATATTACACAGGGATAAGCTACGTAAAATAAAGTGTATCAAGATTGCACTTAACTGTACTTCATGTGTATAAGGTATGTAGATACACATGAAGTACACTTAAGTACAATCTTGATACACTATTTTAGAAGGTACAAAATGACCATGTGGAACTGCAGGCTTTTTTACACCTTAGTAACATATTTAAATACTTGTTGTTACATTGAGTAAGTACAAAGTATTTTCTTATATAATTACATTGTACCAAGTCGGTAACACGTATGTAACCGACTCGGCCACATGTGTAACAGTAGCAGCCTATTACATGAGTGTAATTACAATCTGTAAGTACAGGCAGTTCCATAACTTAGTTACATTTTGTTACATGTTATTACAATGTCTACTACTAAGTAATTAATTAAGTAATTACTCTGTATCACGGACACCGTAAAATAAAGTGTTACCCTCACATTCCAGCTTATGTCTGTATAGGTTTCCTGTCCTGTGTTGTCCAGAGACTCCTGACCCATGTCCACTGCGATGTACGCTTTTGGATAAAGGGATAACCGTGAGTCAACATATTGCAGTGGTACAAATCACTGGACTGTACATTGTTGCAGTTGGCAATCAAATCAAAACTTACAGAGGGGGGCTGGAGGGAGACTAGGAAGGGTAGCGCTAATAGGGAGAGGTTGAGGCCGAGACTCTGAAACTGAGCAGACTCCAAAAAGAAGACCAGAGTCAGTACTGCCGTTTTTTTTTTTTGTGATCAATTATTTATTTATTTTCTTACAATCATTGTTTACACATTGGAGAGGAAACACCTTCACAAGAGAAAAATAGGCCGATTAAATCATTAAATATACATAAGCACATTGAAATGTTACTTGTTCTGATGCCAATTTCTCTTCTCCTCCCCATATCCCACCCGACCCAAAACCACCCTCCAACCCCTAACAAGATTTGCTCAAGGTATTTAACCAAAAAAAAAAAAAAGAAATCACGCACACACACCCACGCACGCACACACACACACACACACACACCTACACACCCCTCAGCCCCCCCCCACCACCACCCATCTGCCCCTCTGACATTAACAAAGATCCACACAGCGCCATAGAACACAAAGCAGGACATTGGATATTGTGTATATATTAGATAAATATCTCATACCTGACAGTATCGAGCACATCCTAACCTCTTCCCTCACACCATAAAATCCACAAAGGTCAATACAATGTTTTAGAATATATACTAATAACATAACAAAACTAAACATCACATGTTATAAACATAAGATGCACATTTAATAATAATAAAAATGAAAATAAAAATATTTAAATAAATAGATTAAAAAAAAAAACACTGGACAGCATATGTCTAAAACAAATCAAATGTAAACAATAAAAGAGAGAATAAGAGTCTGACCTTATCTACATTATTTCATCTATTTTCTCCAATACCTCTGACCAACAGTCAATATTGGAGGTTTTGGCATAATGTAAACGTGCTATAGAAAGCTCTAATTGAACAATTTCCCGATAGGAAGAGAGCCATTTCTTCATAGACAGTATATGTGGTGGTTTCCAGCGACAGACTATCATTTTTTGGCGGCTGTCAAACCAGCCAGAAGAAGACGCCTATCGTTAATAGTTAACTTTAGACACGATGTGTCATTGAGCAGAAACAAGCATGGAGAAAGAGGGATGGGTCCTTTGATAATACTAGACATGATGGATGAAACACTTTGCCAAAATCTATTGACCTCTGGGCACTGCCACACCATATGGTAAAAAGTAGCAATGGTATTGTCTGGACAAAAATCACAATATGGGTTGTCTCTAAGTTTCATTTGCTGTAATCTTCGCGGAGTTAGATAGGACCTATGGATTAATCTATAATGGATCATTTGATGATCAGGATTTCTAGAAGATAGATAAATATTTGACCAAACCACACACCAGTCTGGGTCCTGGGAGATGTTAATATCTGTCTTCCAGAGTCTGATAAGTGATAAAGGTTTATATGAAGCTATAGTTATAAACTTATATAACTCTGAAACAATACCATTAATTTTACCCTTGGTGTCAAAAATTACATGAAGGGGATGATTCCCCAACTCAATACCCCAAGGAACGCCCTGAGCGCGCATTGCTGAACGTAACTGTAAATAAAAATAAAAAGTGCCCGGCAGATTATAAGCTCTCTCTAGGTCATGAAATGCACGAAGACCCTGTTCCCCTATGATATCCTTAAGGACACAGACCCCTCTATTGCGCCACGGAGGGAACAAAATCGGTTTCTTCTCAATTAAAAGCGAGTGATTATTGAAAATAGGGTATTGAGCGAAAAAAGTGTTTGGAATTTTGGTAAATCGGTGGACTTTATGCCACACCGTAAAAAAATAAGAGATTATTGGCCCAAAATTGCGTTTAACTATACAATGGGGTATATTAGAATATACCAAACTAGACAGACAATATGGATATGTTAAACGTTCTTCAATAGGACGCCATGATACCGAGATCTCTGGATTCGACCAAACAGCAAATGAGCGCAAAACAAAGCTCCAGGAGTACCACTCAAAATTGGGCAAATTTACACCTCCTGAAAATCGATGTCTTTGTAGAGTAGATGTTTTGATTCTGGGTTTTTTCCTGTTCCATAAATAAGAACTAATGATTGAATGTAGCTTCTTCCAGTAACAGCCCGGTGGAGCTAGGGGGATCATACTACTCACAAAATTAACACGAGGCAATATATTCATCTTAATAACTGAAAGTCTGGACTGAAAAGAAGTAGGGAGCATCCCCCATCTACCTAAATATGTAAAACTACTGACAACTGGAATATTGAAAAATGGTATCTGATCATCCAATCCCCCCAACAACAATAAAGCCGATTTTGTCCAGTTTATTTTGTAGCCTGAAATACTGCTGAAATTCTTAAAAATTGCAAAAAGATGTGGAAGGGATTTAGAGGGATTTTTTGTAAAGATTAAAATGTCGTCTGCATACAGAGAGATGCAATGTGATGTATTCTTTATTCTTTATTCTTTTATTTTGGATAGCCCCTTGAGATGTACCATCTCATTTTCAAGGGGGTCCTTTCAATCACTGAAGAAAATAACAACCAGAGCCACACATGCTCAAAACATGACAATACACAATAACACATGTAAAAAGAAAAACAGCAAAAATAAAAAATAAAGACCAAACTCAACAAGACATCATTCACAGCATGTTCCCCCCCAGGACCCACCACCCCCCAAATTATACAAATAGTTACATAGATACATTGACAGTAATACAGCCTCATAGGGTGTACACATGATATTACAGCATTTTAATGAGAAAATAAAATCCTCAATTAAAACATGTACATGGTATCTTTAAGTATGAAAATAGTGCTGATTTAAATGAATGTAAAGATGTGATAGATTTCAATGACAATGGGAGGTTATTCCAGTCCATAGGAGCTTTATAATAAAATGCTCTTCTCCCAATTTCACGATGTATTCTAGGTGTAGCAAAAAATGGATGTAGCAAGTGTCGTATGGGATAGGCTGAGATATGTCTGACAAAGTATTGTTGAAGATAAGGGGGACATTTATTGGCATAATTAATGCAATTAAAAATAAACATATACCAGTGATACCTTCTTCTTTCTTTAGCTTGGAGCCAATCCAATTTTTCATAGAGCGTGCAGTGATGTGTCATAAATGGATACCTTAAAACAAATCTACATATGGAATTTAATAAAAAATCTAGAGCTTTAAGAGAAGTAACACTTGATGTGTGATAAACAATATCTGCGTAATCAATTAGCGGTAATAGGAGTTGCTGCGCAATACGCTTTCTTGTATCAATTGTAAAGCAATCAATTGAAAAGTACAACTGACACAGACATTGTTTAACTTTCTTAACTGTAGCTTCAATGTGATCATTGAATGATAGCTCAGTATCTAACCACAGACCCAGGTATTTAAATGCATTTACATTTATAAGAGATCTTCCATCAATCATACAGATTTGTAATTCATTCGAATTAACTTTAGATGGTCTCAGTTTAAACAACATAGTGCAAGTTTTTTTCTCATTAAGAAAAAGGTTGTGCTCTCTGAGCCAATTCTGAACAATGATAAAATCCGATTGTAGAGCATTTTGTACTTGGTCCTTCTGGTTATACGATGCATATAAGACTGTATCATCAGCATAAAGATGAACATTACAGGATAAACAAACACAGGGCATATCATTAATATAAACAGAAAATAGGAGTGGCCCCAGCACAGAGCCTTGGGGCACACCTTTACTTATAATTGTACTAGTGGAGCATATATTTTGTAATGCAACGTATTGACGCCTACCATGTAGATAGGCATTAAACCATAATAAAGATCTTTGGCTTAAGCCAATCGAATACAATTTATCTAAGAGTAAATAATGATCAACTGTATCAAACGCTTTCGAGAAATCAATAAAAATGGCTCCAGTATATTTTCCTTCATCAAATGCTGTATATACATCATTTGTAAAGTTGAGAAGAGCTGTAGTAGTAGAGTGATTGGGTCGGAATCCAGATTGTGCTGATGATAAGATACCATGTTCATCAACAAATTCCCATAATTGCATGAAAATTAATTTCTCAAATATTTTTTGAACAGTACATATAATAGAAATAGGTCTGTAGTTATTCAAATCATCTGGTTTTCCACCTTTGAAAACAGGCAATACCCTAGCCAGCTTCCAAATTGGTGGAAGTGAGTTTGAATTTATAGATAAATTATATAATTCTGCCAGGGGGAACATCAAAATATGTGCTGCATATTTTATGAACTTGGATTCCATTCCATCAGGTCCAGCACCAGTACTCAACTTCAACTTTCCTATAGTTTGATAAACATCTACAGGTGAAATCAGTTTAAAAGAAAAAAGATTTTGGGGCAGGGGATTTTTGAAAGTTGCATGTGAATATGGGGTCTTATTAGCTTGTGAGACTGCAACAAAGTGTTCATTAAGAGTTTGTGTAATTATTGTGGGGTTCTGTATAATTTCATTATTGATATTCAGTTGATTAATTCGCCCAATTTTATTACGGTTAAGTAAAGTGTTAAGTTTATTCCAAAATTGTCTTGGGTTCTTAAACTCTCTATTTAAGCTATTTTTATAGTATTCTGATTTTGCATTCCTTGTTTTAGTTTTACTACTATTACGTAATTGTCTGTATATTTCCCAATCGCTTTGATTTCTAGTAAGGCGGAATTTGGCCCAAGCAACATCTCTTCGCTTAAACAGAGAAATCAGTTCTGAGTTAATCCAAGGAAGACGAGTCCCTTTTACTCTAACTGTTTTAAGTGGAGCGTGCTTATTAATCACGTTCATAACCTCACTGTAAAAGAAATCCCATGCATCATTAACTGTAGGTATAAGCGAGAGACGTTGCCAGTTAATATTCCCCATATCTTCATTAAAGAGGTTCACATCAAAATATTTACACTGTCTGAATGTTATATCTTTAGGGTATGCTTTAGACATTTTGATTTTCCACACACAATATATTACAGAGTGATCACTTAAACAATCTGACAAGACTCCAGAGGATAATATCCTTTCAGGGTTGGTTACAAGTATCCAATCTATTAATGTCGATGATTGTAAATTTACTCTGGTAGGTTTATTAATCATTTGTGATAAATTCACACTACTAATTAAATCTCTGTCTCCTGCTGAAGATCGGTCGAGCCAATTGCTGTTAAAATCACCTAGAATTATACATTCATTATTCTTTTCTAAGGAGCTTAGGGTTGACAATATCTTCTTCATAGAGCCAGAGGGGGCTGGGGGCGGTCTATATATGTTTCCTATAGTAAGTGATTTATTTACATGTAATATTATATCAACAAAAACACATTCAAAATCAATTTGACCAATTTTAGGGGTAGAATGCTGAGAACACAAGTTGGAGCCCACGTAAGTGACCACTCCACCTCCTCTTGACCCTCTATCAACCCTGTACAACAAGTAACCATCTATTTCAACATCGTTATTAGATATGCCACAATGTAGCCATGTTTCAGAGACTGTAATGATATCAGGTTTATTATGACTTGCCCAGGCTCTTAGAAGATCTATTTTAGACATAAGGCTTCTAATATTTAAATGAATTATTTTAAGACCTTTATAGGAATTTAAAGCCATCATTATTATTGAAGCTTGTCATCATCAACAGTAGGGTTAAGTGGTGGAAAAAGTGGGGAGCACACTGTACATTTAAAGACAAACATAACACAGGACAAAGACAAAACATAAAAAGCAAAGCATGTATGTACTATAAAAAATTAAATTTTGTGATGGTATAGATCCAGACTACTCACAAATATATCAATGCATTAATGATCTAATCCTTATTTAACATACAACAATTGTGACAGATAGGCAAACGACAAACAAATCGAGTTTACGTCACTCATTTACGGCAGCAAAAACTGTATACTGCAAATAAAACAAGTATGTTGGTCATAATCATACACGCCTACATTTTTATCGAGGGGAAAATCAAAATCAAAACAGGAGTCGCATACTCCTTAATAACAAAAAGTTAACTCAGAGACAATCAAGTGATCAACCAGGTATTCGACTACTCACACTGACTTAAGAAGAAGTTCAAATACCATCGAAGAATTTCTCCGCTTCCTCGGCACTACGAAAGAGTTTTGGTTTTCCGTCCACATCGACCTTCAGAGTACATGGATACACAAGTGAGTACTTACAGCCCGCTCCACGTAGTTTCTTTTTTATAGAATCAAACTGTCTGCGTCGTTTAACCAGGTCAGCGCTGAAGTCAGGATAAATATGAATCTGGGATCCCTTATATAGGAGCCCCTTTTTCTCCCTGGCCAAGCGCAGTATCTTTGTCTTGTCCAAGTAGTGAAGGAACTTGACGATGATCGGTCGAGGTTTATTTAATTTATTTCAATTATAAGACGCAGTACGATGAGCTCTTTCAATCATCGGAGAAATGGAGAAATTTTCACTGCCAAGTAGACCAAGTATCAGCTGGGTCAAAAATCCGATCACGTCATCTCCTTCGCTCTTCTCAGGAACGTTGATAAAACGGAGATTGTTTATACGGCTCCTGTTTTCAGCTTCATCCACCTTCTCTTTTAGGTAAGCATTCTCCACCTCCAATGTGTGCACTCTTTTTGTTAAGTTATCTACATTATCCTCATTGCAACTCACTCGTTGCTCAAGCTCAGATATTTGGTCTCCAAGCGATGATAGAGCACCATGAATATTGTTGAGACTTGTCTGCAGTGGTTCAATTTTGGAGTCAATATGAGCAGTCATTTCAGCCTTGCTCTGTTGGATGGCCTCCCAAATAGTTTGCAAGGACATCTCAGCCATCTTGTATTTTGAGTTCAGTCAGTCAATCCTTTTAAGGCTGTTCAGGATATGTTGGACAACAATTGGAACTTCAAATGCTCATACAGTTGTTAAGTGAGTTATTCTCTGTCAATTTAGGATTTGAATTAAGTCATATGATCAAAAATAAAGTAGTAGCCAGAAATCTTTCAAAGGCCAACTAAGCAGTTGCGGCCATCTTGGGTGTGTCTTGAATAAGGATTGGTTCTAGAGCCTCCGACTGCCGTATTGCCTGCGCAACAGGTTCCAAGGATAAAGAAAATAAAAGTGGAGATAGAGGGCAACCCTGACGGGACGATCTTGTAACTGGGAACCTAGCTGAAGAGTTGCTGCCCGTTATAACGGCTGCAGAGGGGTTAGCATACAATAACTTTATCATAGAAATTGAGCTATCACTGAAACCCATGACTTGGAGGACAGACCACAAGTAACACCATTCCAGTCGATCAAAAGCCTTCTCAGCATCTAATGAAAGAATGGCATTTTGATCTTCTGAATTGGAGGCAAAATCTATAATATGAAGCAAGCGACGGACATTATCTAATGCTAGTCTAGATTTGATAAACCCAGTTTGGTAATGATGAACTAAATGGGGCATGTAGCGCACTAAACGTGTGGCTAAGACCTTAGCTTATAGCTTAACTTCACAGTTCAGAAGACTTAGAGGCCTATAGGAGGAACAATCGTCAGATGGCTTGTCCTTTTTAAGTAATAAAGATATTATTGCAATATTTGAACTGGCAGAGAAGGAGCCTCTGTCAATAGAGAAATTAAGCAAATTCAGCAATAGAGGACCAAGCTGGTGCCAATAGGCCTCAAACAGTTCTGGTGGTATTCCATCCAGGCCCAGAGACCTGCCTCTATTCATTGCTTTGATAGCTAATCTCAGTTCTTCCAACTGAATGGGTGCCTCTAAAAAACATACAGCTTCAGGAAGCAATTTAGGTAGTTGTAATGATTTAAGGAATTCAGAACAAGCTTTATCATCATGAGGCACCTCTGACGTATAAAGACTTTGATAGAATAGTTGAAAGGTCCTATTAATGCGTGCCGGGTCAGACATTATATCCCCCTCTTTAGTCCTTATAGCTGTTATCTTTGCTAGATCATCATTTTTCCTTAATTTATAAGCGAGCAAACGGCTGGGACGAGCGCTGCTATAATAGTGATTTTGCCTAGTGCAATGGATAGTAAATTCTGCTTCTCTTATTAGCAAGCTGCTAAGTTCGTCAACTAATTTCTGTCGCTTGCAGATATTTTCTGGAGAGGAATTACTTAGCATTTCATGTTCAAGAGCTGCAATTTCAGACTCCATGCAATTTATACGATGTTTTTTAGATCTATTAAGATGGGATGCAAAAGATATAGTTTTATTCCTAATGCACCCTTTAACCGCATCCCATAGCACTCGTGGATCATCAACTGATGGACCATTTATTTAAATAAATTCCTCCAACTCAGCCTCCAGCTCACGTATAAATACATCATTCTGGAGCAGAGACGTGTTAAAACACCAACGAACTGCCCTAGATTGACCAGCAGCTTTTAATGAAAAACTACATAAAACAGTCCTATGATCAGATAAAGCTATTGGGGTCATTTCGGTGCTACAAATATCATTAAAAAGAGTTTTGGATGAAAATATATATAGTCTATTCTTGAAAAAGATTTATGACGAGATGAAAAGAAAGAAAATTCTCTGGAAGAGGGATTCATCATTCGCCATGTATCAATCACTCCATAATCAGTAGACAGTTTCTTCAATGCAATAGATGCCAGTCGCTGATCTCTGCTTTCTGTTACCCCTGTTCTGTCAATATCATGAAGCCATACAGCATTAAAGTCACCCCCGATTAAAAGCTGGAACTCTGGGAGGTTTGTTAATATAGAAGCCAATGAGTTATAAAAGTGCTGGTCAAAGCAATTTGGAGCGTAAACGCTCATTAATGCAATTTTGATATCATTATAAACTATTTTACAGAAAGTAATTCGACCGTCATCAGACCCCCCTGTGCCCAGAATAGTATAATTTAGGTTACATTTTGCAGCTATAAGAACACCTTTACTCTTCTTGGTGTAGCAAGAGGAAGCAACCACATGATAGTGCTTATTTTTAAATCTATGTACATCAGCTTCAAGAAAATGTGACTCTTGAATGAAAGCAAAGTGGATATTCTTTCTATAAAGAAACTTCAAAGTGCTTATGCGCTTCTGGGGAGAATTAAGGCCTCGTGCATTCCATGACATAACATTGATACTACTATTTATTCAAGTTGTAGCTTTGCATATAAATATTAAGGAACCAGAAAAAAACAATATTTAGTAAAAAAACAAGTTTTGGTATAGTCAATGCCCGAGTCGGCAACCCCCACCCCACCCCACCCCACATCCACATCCACACCCACCACACACACACACACACACACACACACACACACACACAAAAAAGGGATCACAATAATAATAATACAAGGAAAAAAGTAAAAAGAAAACAACAACAACAACCACCACCTGAACAAACAAAAATGCTCAGCCTTGACCATCCAAAGTCCTCTCAAAACGGAAAGAGGACTACCCACCCTCCCAAAAAATGTACCGGTTATCTTGGAAAACAATCACAGCCCCCCCACCCTCCAACAAAATATAAGGTTTGCCTTCATGCTGCGGGTCAGAACGCCATAATTAGTTAGGCTAAACAAACTAATAATTATTCTCGAGCCATTTTAGCCCTAGCACTTAACAAAGTGGCATTGCTGTCCACTGAACGTGGCCTAATAGTGCAATTAAATTAACCACTGACAATAAGAGATAACAGCATATGTACAGCTTATATCAAGGTATAATACATGAGAAAAAATTTTTTTTTAAAAAAACAACAAAAAAAAAACAACAAAGAAAGGTGCCATGTAGCTCAGCAGCCCGAGCAGTTCTTAGACAATTTTTGTTGAAATAAGCTTCTTACGTCAGTCTTACCCATCAAAGTTTTTCTCCAAACATGCTTTTAGTCCTTCAAGGAAGCAACAAACTTTTCAGCCTCGCTCACCTCCTGAAAAGTGTAAATATCTTTCCCCCGCGAGAGCTTAATTGTAGCTGGATAAAGAAGAAAAGCCTCGAATCCATGGGAGCGAGCCTCATACATGATCTAATAGCACGGCTTCCGACGCCTTGATGTAGTCTCGCTGTAGTCTGCGGTAAACGTCAATAGGTGACCATCCACCTCAGGAGGGCTTTTCCTCGCCTCACCAAGCAGGCGGTCTCGATCCGTAAAGCGGAGACACTTAATTATAAGCAGACGAGGACGTGCCTTTACAGAACCATGCGTTGGAGGTTTCCCGAGGCGGTGGCACCTCATCAGCTCAGGGAGAGAGGATTCGAGGGCAGGGAACCATTCTGAAATCTTCTCCATCAGGTAGGCGCGAGCGCTCGCCCCTTCAGCTCCTTCTTTAAGGTTGAATATAAGCAGGTTATCTCTTCCGTGTGCCGCGAGAGAGTTGCGTGCATATTGTCAATTCGTTTCTCAAGTCTATTGAAACGAGCTTCTGATTTCTCGTCGGCCTCATTGAAGTATTTCGCCATGGTCGCCTCCATTACTTTCACCAGAGCCGCGTTTTGCTCACCGAGCTCTCCTTGAAGTTCATCCATCACGCTTCTCTGAGCAGCAATGGTTTGTCTTGTTTTTCGCATTTACTCCTGGCTATACTTTATAAAGTCAAAAGGTCATTCATAAAAAATAGAGAACTGACCGCACAGACAGTTAATTATCATTATTTTGTGGAAAGGTGGACGCCGAGGTACACTATGCTGACGCCATGACACCGGAAGTTAGGTGATTTGAGGTCAAAGGTCAAATTGTAATGACAAGGCAATAGCATCATTCAATGAGCAGGCATGAACAAAGGCTTTTTTTTGTACCCTAAACCCATCCCCAGCCATAGCTTTTGCAGTAATACAACAATTATCTATAATGTACATACTGTGTCGCTTTTCTTCTCCTTTTTGCCATTGAGCCCTCATCCTCTGACTGGAGGACTGCCGTTTCATTTCTGTTGTAGTCCTTCAGCTTTTGCCTTGCCTTACTGAAGTCATCTACTATTATAAAGAAAGAAAGAAAGAAAGAAAGAAAGACAGATATGGAGATAATTAAGGATAAAGGAAGTAAGGCATAACTGTTGTCCTAACATGGAAAGACATAGAATTACCCTGTTTGCTTGTTTATTTACCTTTTTCAAAGAGTGTTCTTATTTTGAAGATTTTCCAGCCAGGGCCTGGCATTTCATGCCTCTTTATGGCCTTTTGGGTTTTTTCCTCGGAAATGAATGTTGGCCAAAAACATTCATCACCTTTAACCCATGACCTCGGCACAACTTCTGTAATGTCCTCGTCGAGGAAAATTGCTCCACAAAATGTCTTTTAAAAATCATTGTGTAAAAAATAAGATGATAAAAAAATACATAACTGAACTGAACTGAACTATGATTTTCAAGAATAAAGTCTAGTCCTTCATATGAAACAACGGTATAACCACCATTGCCTCATTGAAAGGGACAGCCATGTATTTTTGTGTGAAAGATGACAGTTTTTTTGGAGAATTTTATCTCATGGCCTAGGTCAGCTGGTATCACAATGTTTAAAATGTCCAAATTAAAAGGATAGGTAAAAAATGTTTCAACCATCCCGTACTGTCTGAAGGCAATTATGATATCACCGTGACAGTCAATTATATTGATTATTTGACACACATTTTTGCCCATCAGAAATGTGTTGTTTCGACATGTTGTGGTCATGGTGAACCTCTCTGATATCAGTTCGTCATACTGGTGACAGATCAAGTTTGGTACTGGTATAGGGCCTTGGGCATGTTCTTTGAACAATTTGATGGGCTGGTCACTTGTAACACCACCATTTAATCCCTTGGACAGGCGTCTGATATTTGGGCCAGCGGATTTGAGGGTTTGCGTACAAAACCCTTGAGTTTTTGCAAATAATTTTCGTATGGAAAGGATGATATAACATCCAGATTGCCAAAATGTTTTGCATCCTGTGCAAGATGGGTCAACCCATGCACATTGTACACTAGCTGATCATTTCCATACAGGCGGGCAAAATGTTCCACAAAAGCATGAAGGAGGCTGTTGGCATATTCGTTGTACTGGGGAGACCAGCATGGCCATGGCTGTCGACAGCAGCAGGAAGTTTGCATATAGATCAGGTCTTAACACCTCGCGCAACACCAACCGGCCCTGTGTATAAGAGAAACTGACGGAACTCCGTCGCCTTCCACCTATCCACTTCGTTCAGTGCTCTTGGCCTTCTAGCAAATTCCGAAGGAATGTGGGGTCTTAAGCGTAGAAGATTTCTGGATATTCTGTCCACGTCTCTCCCTGGTACACGGACAGTCAGAGGACCTTTCATCCACAGAAAGATAAGGCGCCACCAGGTGCATGTAGTCCAGTGGGACCAAAATGTACATTTGTGAAGGCATGAGGACCATGGTGGTGTTCCTCATCCTCCTGCCTGGAAAATGCCTCATCAGACCGTGTTTGGCTATTCATGAGGGGGTTTGTCATGCGGTGGTTGAGGTACACCCCACTCTGAATACACTTGTCACAGCCATAGTAACCGTTAAAAGCCTTTGTGACTTTCACAAAGGATTTTGCCGGTGCGTCACAGATCATCGAATGAACTTTTAAAGTGAAATCCTAGTTGAGGAAATATGTTAATTTATCATCAATCGTGATGTGTGCCAATAAGGCCAGGCAACAATACACCCCAATGGGGCTATTTTTTTCCTTTACTCCTATCAAAATGAAACTTTACACGATGAAAGTACCCATGACAAGTATTTTTCTTTGTATTACAAGTTTCTTTGAAAATTAACTGTAATATGCAAATTTGGGGTGTGTTGTTGCTGGCCTTATTGGCACACATTTCGGATTGATGATAAATTAACATATTTCCTCAACTAGGATTTCTTAGGACTTTTAGTATGTTGTTCTGGACACCTCATAGAAATGATCTATGCTGAAAAAAAATATTTTACAATTACTTTTATTTTTGGCTCCAAAATGAGTTGGTTTACCTGGACTACTTGTTTTATTCTCAACTTTTACAAAAGAGCACGGCCTGCTGGGAAATCTGTTTGACGAATCATTTTATTTCTCATCATGACGTTTCTGATCATAGGCAATGTTTTTGCTAGGTTTGTCTTTCTGAGAGGTGGCGGTAATGCACCGTTAAGGAAGTTTGCTAACCGCCATAAAACACAAAAATAAGTTTTTCTGAGAGTGTCTCATCTAACTTAATAGTTGTTAACAGCCAAGCAACTGCAATGTTCAGCAAGCCAAAAAGTGGTGCTCAAAAATGAAAAAGATAAGAAAGCTGCAGGTTGTGGCATCAGTGATTGACACTGTTAGATGATGGCTAGCTGGCAGCATACAATTCAAGCGAGTGTTTAAATGGTCGGTCAAGGTGTAAAATTAAGCTCACAATGTTGCATGTCATTTTCATGAACGTGTGCCTGCAATTCTCAGCGCTTTAACGGCATAGCAGCTAAAGCTAGGATAATGTGACCAGATGTCCGAGACCAAAACCAGGGACATAATCCCAAAATTTTGGAAAAAACGGGGCCATTTTTAGTTTGACTGTTATCTTCAAAAAACAGGGACATAGGGCTTTTTTAATCTATTTAAAATAATTTTCTATGACATTATTATATTTTTTCTTACAACTTTTTCATTATTACAGTCATACGCATGTGTACACTGTTCGAAATTTCCTGTAATTTTACAGGAAATTCCTGGCTAATAGTTGCCGTAAATTTACTGTAAACAGTATACAGGACTGTTATTGTAAAATAACTACAAGGTACTGTACTTAATTTCCTGTAATTTCACAGAATAGAATACTGTAAAACATTACAGCAAAATGTTATATTTACGGCAACTCAGTAGCCAGGAATTTCCTGTAATTTTAGGGATTTCCTGTAATTTCACAGGACAGAATATTGTAAATATTACAAATAAATGTTGTAACTTGGATAAATGTCCTCTTTCAGACTTCTGCAAAGAAAAACAAAACACGTAGTATTTTTTTATTTTTATATATTTGTATTTTCTCTTAAAACTGATGAGAAGTGCATTTTAAAAATTAAAACTGATTTTCAAAAATTAAAACTGATTTTTTCTCTGCCTTGCTGCCCGTCTGGGGATTTATGCCGCAAAAGTCTCTGAAAACAGGGGGAAAAACACACTTATCAGGTAACATTTAAGACTGATATGACATGGTCATAACTATGACACGAAACATTAAGGGATCTTTATGAATGAATGAGTGCTTGTGTGTGTGAGACAGAGTCATTCATTGGTAATCATAAATGATTATTTTCATTCAATTTACTTTCATAATTATCTCAGCCATTTCCCAAACGAGCAGACTATTAGATCATCTAATTTAGATGTGAAGGGGTAGGTCTATATTCAGGTCTAATTTCATGAGCATTGTTTACAAATATAAAGATCTCTAAACCGTGATTCTAACACCCGAGCTACACCGGGCCTCTACACGCGCGAATTACACTGAATTCTACGCACTCGTAGATTCAACTGATGTCAGCGATTCTGGCTACACCAGGAACGCGGACAGCTCGGACCCGGCGCACGCCTGCTTTCAAATAGGAATTGGTTCTATTTTTCCAAGCACTCGCACATCACGCATCTGCGAGACAGAGAAAGCGTCCATCTTGTTGGATAGCTGTACGTTGTTATAGCTAGCAAACACAAGTCCCACCCTACTCTGCTTCTGATTGGCTAAACACGTTTTTTTTTAAGTGAGAGCTGCCATAGCTGAAAAAATAAAGCAGTGTTTATTTCATTTTTATATTATGTTGTGTATACTGTATGTAATGTGTCTTAGAAATAAGAAGAAAGATTTTTATCTTCGCCACTTTGGCCTAAATGTTTGCCATTCTTTTTATTTTATTTCCTTGTAAGGCTTTGTTTTTAAAATAGGGACATTAGTTTGGATGTAATGCTCAGTCACTTGCAAAATAGTAAAACCAACATGAAAAAGAATCGTTATAAAATCGTGATTTTTCTGAAAAACCTTTGATCCCACAGCTGTTCATGACTCCCTTGTTTGTGTCAATTTCTAATTCGCATAACAGAGTTGATGGAAAAGCTCTCCATTAAGAGGGATTTTTATGGCAAATTTTTATGAATGCGTTTAAAAAATATTTTTTTAAATTGGATGCAAACCTGTCTATTGAAATCAACGCATAAAATATAGAGCCTAACAATACTGGACAAAAAGATAATAGGACGTTCCATATGAGAATGATGGATCTATTTTCTTTATTAGTGTGTAAACAGTTTAAACATACCTTTGTATAAATTCAAGATGCCCCGAAGCGTCTTTAGGGTACTGCATGTTGAACACGTAGTAAGCAGCGAAGGTTGCAGCCTCTCCATTCAAAAGATTGTTGTGGGGTCCCATCACAATTGCAGGGGTTAAAGTGAAAAAAAAAATCCTGAGCCTGAACTTTTTTTTGGAGGGCACAGATGGACTTTAATGGCACCATTTATTTTCAAGTGTTACGGCTGTATGTTAATGGAATATTTTTATGAATAAAGGCCAGTATCACTGATATTTATATAGCTACTGATGTCGCGAAATTTTAAACATTTATTAGGCTTCAAAAATATAACAACTTTTAATTTAAGTTAACTTAAAACAATCCTCACTTAAACCCATAATAAATGTCATATTTATTACAGAAATTGAATAACTCTGTTCTCTTTGTTCTTTAGTTAACTTTACTGACAGAGAGAATTAGTGGCTGCTGTCACTTTAAGATCTGCTGACAGGAAGGATCTCACGCATCTCATTCTCTCACTACTATTTACGTTCATTTAAGATTTTATTTAATCATTTAAGACGGACATTTTGGCATAAATGTGTGTGTTATTGTTCGTTCAAGCGG
This sequence comes from Semotilus atromaculatus, assembly GCA_031834385.1. Classification (NCBI taxonomy): domain Eukaryota; kingdom Metazoa; phylum Chordata; class Actinopteri; order Cypriniformes; family Leuciscidae; genus Semotilus; species Semotilus atromaculatus. The sequence goes on from JAULUF010000031.1 coordinate 734,183, forward strand.
AAAGAGAACTCAATACTGGCGCGCTGTCTGTACTGGCGAGCGTCTTTCTGTGCGTCGTGTGTGTGTGTGTGTGTGTGTGTGTGTGTCAGGAGGACATTCACTGGCAGCGCGTTCTCTTTTGTCTTGTCGTGCATAAATGGTTTAAAAGCATTTGTATGAAGAGCGTGATCATATAATTCTAGCTAAAGGATGACAGAAAAAACAGATGCTGCGTTAATTGTGTTAAATATTTTAACACTTAAAGCTGGACAAAAATAAATCGCACGCGTTAACGTTTTTAGCACTACTTGTCATAGCCTACATTGCTGACAGAAAATTCTGCGGTTTAAAGTGGACTCGTTTTAGGCCGCTACACAGAATGTTTTTTAGTAAGCTACACAGAATGTTCTAACATTAAATATTTAGTGGCCTGTGTTCTCCGCCATCTTGACATTATTTATGTTACGTTTTTTTCTCTCCTGACGCCACCAGATAGCAGTGCAAGTGTCCGCGTTTGTGATTTCGTATTTCGTTTTGTATTAATTGGTATCTCAATTTTAATCAATGTTTCATCAACCAATTGCCTGTATTTATTTAATAAGAAGTAAATATAGCAGACAATAACACGGAGGCGCCGGCGTGCGTGAACATTTTAATCGAAACTCAGCGTAGCCTATAAGGTAGCCTAGCCTACTTGCCTCACAGGCCTGAGACATATATCTATATAGAAATGTCGACTTTTAAACCGAACAATTCAAAACGAAAGAAAACAGACTGCTCTCTCTGCTTATGAAAAGTGCATTTCTCTCTGGCACGTTCACTAGGCTGCGAAGATCGCGACTCAGCATAGTCAACTTCATCTTTCCAGCCAACACTGACAGAAAACACTTGTTTATTAAAATTAAAATGTCTCCTTGCTATATTTGACATATTCATAATCATTTGCCGGTTCTTTGTGACAGCTTTTAGGTGCTTTATTGGCAGTGCCACCCTTACATGAATGCGTCACAACCGCATCAGCACCGAAAACATGGAGATTGTTTTAGACAATAAACGCACAACCTATTTGATATTCTATAATTAAATACATCCCAACCAACTATTAAAAAAAATTTAACTTGTAAGTGTCTTTTTACGTTACATATCATGTGACTACCTTTCCAAGTGACGCGAGCTCCCCTCCCAACCAACACATTTACTGTAAGTCAGCATATGGCAACATTTCGGCTACACGGTGGAGAACAAGGATGGCGATCGTGTAGTCTACAAGACAGGCACAATTTGCCGTAAGTGTTTTAATAAGCTTCCTCTGTTGACCAGCAACACGTCAACATGCAGATGCATATCCTACGGCACCACCCCGAAATCAATAGTTGGAGCACAGAAAACAACCCAAAAGCAGCAGCCTACACTGCCTAATTTAGTTTAATAATATCATGCATAGTTAATATTGTTATTTGGTGTTCAGATTATACAGGTTTTTCAAATGTTATTTAATAAAAATACCGGTATATTTTTTTTCTCTCAAAATCAAATTTTTTTCACCCCAAGCCCCGCCCCCTCAAGCCCCGCCCCCGTGATAGAATCGCGATACGAACCGAATCGTGGGTCAAAAATCGTGATACGAACCGAATCGTGGGTTTGGTGTATCGTTACAGCCCTATAGAACGTCATTTAAAGGTGTCACGTTGAGTGTGTTTGCTATATTTTGAGTTTGCTTTTGATCCGTTTCCCGTTCTGTGATTGTCTGTTTCAAGGATTATTTGATCCTTCACCTGTTGTCTTGTTCATTACTCATTAGTTCATTAGTCCCAGCTGTGTCTCGTTTCCCTGATCTGTTCTGTGTATTTAAGAACAGCGACTTGATGACATCAATGTTAGACCAGCTTTCTGCCACATGGAAGATGGCTGTCCTTTAGTGTGCTTTCATCATAAGCAACCTGCTACATTTCTTGTCTTTAGGGAGTTATCGTTGGTATGTAACTATGTTAGATTGTATTTTGTGTTTAGAGTAAGATTTCCTTCGGATCCTTACACTGATATGTGCAGGGGTGCAACTACCCAGTGTCAGAGGGGTATGCAGCAACACTTTTGGGTTTCAGGTTCTGGTTCATAATGGCCAGTGCTGGAATCATCACCATGAAATCTCTTTTGCTTTCTGAACCGTCTCTGTCTAAACTCAGGGGAAGCATCCATCTCAATGGCTATTCGGCGTGCGATGTCAAGGGATTTTGAAAGCCCCTCCACTTTATACTTAAAGGGACAACTCCGGCGCAAAATGAACCTTTGGTCTAATTACACATTGGTAGTCAACCGTTCTCTGAGATTTGTTTTCATGATTGTCTTTAAATACATTAAACAGAATAAAATTGTCGAATGAAAAAAAATTGTGCTTTTGGATCACAAGACAATGATGATACCTATTATATTTCTTGTCAAATACTTTTAGAACACGTTTATATAAAGTATATAAAAGGTCTAAGGGTAGATTTTCCTGATTGTGACGAAAAAGTAATACAATAAGTAAAATGAGAAAAAATCAGAGAATGCAGATAAATTCTCTCAGCTTCCAATGAAAGTTGACCCACGTATACATTTAAAATTTCTAAGTTGAGGTGTCACTGCGCAGACTATTTTTTTAATATGCTTTTCAAATGTTAAATGCCTGTCTAAGATAACTCTAAGATACAATTTGTACATTTTGACCACGGACTAATATATCTGGAAGGTTCTCCTCCTTCCTTTTAATTTTAAAATACAAGCAGTTTTCTTAGCATTTGATGTTAAACAACACTGAGTAAGCCAGTCTGAAATTTTAGACATTGCGTCACCTAATTTTTGTGCCACTTGTTCATTAGTTTTACCATGCACATAAATCACAGTGTCATCTGCGCACATTTGAATATTTACGTCCGGACAAACATCAGGCAAATCATTCAAATACAAACTAAAAAGAAGGGGCCCTAATACAGACCCCTGAGGTACCCCTGTAAAACAATCTCTCAAAGACGATACATACATTTCAATCCGGGTACATTGTTTCCTTAATGTAAGATAAGATTCAATCCATTTATGTGATGATCGGCTCGAGTGCCACGAGAGGGCGCTCCACCCCTGTTCTGTTATCCCTGGACTGTTTCACACACACCTGTTCCCATTGATCACTCTCACACCTGCATCCAGTTTCTCAGGCACCTCCACTCACAGTTAAAACCCCACTCACACTATTACTCATTGCGAAGTCTTGTTTCACTGTTGTGTACATCTCAGAGCGTTTTCTAGTATTATCTTGTTCTGTTATCCTAGTCTATTCTGTTCCTGTCTGTGTTTCTCGTTAATCAGCTAGAAAAATTAACTCTAGGAGCATTTTGCTAAATATTTGCACCATATTACATATGCATTATAATTTGAATGTTCTTCAATATTTAATGCATCAACCCATACGGTAAAAAAATATATTTTTTCTGGCCGAAATATATTTTAAATATATGCTAAATATATGTTGTAACTGTGAAATTCAAAAAAATATATTTTTGAAATCTAAAATATATTTATTTTCATCCTTCATTTACCAAAATATATTTCAAAATGTATTTCAGTGTCAAGAAAATACATTTCCAACCTTACCAGTAGAATGTGGATGGATAGCAAAAGTATCCATTATATCCGGGCATGTCACTATGTTCTGTCTTGTCTGCACCTGTTCTTGTTCTATCCCTGATTAGTTAACCTTCATCCACCTGTGTCTAGTTAGTTCCCTCGTTTACCTGTATAGGCTATATATATTATCTCGTTTACCTGTTGTCGTGAAATAGAACTACAGGTTGTGTGAGTCGCGCAACTGTGACGTCAGTGGGGGGCGCCTGGAAGAGCGCCGAATGCATGTGACTGTGTTATGCTCAGTAGCTTAGCTGTAGCAATGAAAGTCAGTTAATAAAACAGTTCCTTCCCAGCAAGACAACTCGTTCCTCTTTCATTTCAAAAGCATCGACACATGACATGGTGTCAGAAGTGGTCGACTTCACGCTCTGAAAATAAGATATGGCGAAGCTCGGACCTCCGGAATCTTTTGACTTCACGCGGCCGGCGGAATGGCCGATGTGGCGCCGACGTTTCGACCGCTTTCGGGTGGCGTCAAAGTTGGACAAAGATAGCGGTGAAGTGCAGGTAAACACGCTTCTCTACGCAATGGGGAGAGAGGCGGAAGCGATTTATGATTCCTTTGTGTACGATGACGACAGACAGGATGATGAGGAAGAGGAAAGAGGTAGACCGGAGTTGAATTATGACACGGTGATAGCCAAATTCTCCGATCATTTTGTGCCCAAGAGAAACGTGATCCATGAAAGAGCATGTTTTCACAAGAGAGCACAAAAGCCCGGTGAGTCCGTAGAGGCTTTTGTGAGAAGTTTATACGAACTGGCACAGTACTGTGAGTTTGGGCACACTAAAGATGAGCAAATCAGGGACAGAATAGTTATTGGTATATCTGACAACGATGTATCACAGAAGTTGCAGCTCGAGCCTGAACTCTCTCTTGAACGAGCTATTCAAATAGCGCGCCAGAGCGAACAAATAAAGCAACAGAATGTGAGCCTGCGCTCGGAGTGTACAGTAGACGCCATGAGACAGGGGAGGCGGCCGTTCCATGGCAGAAGGAGCAACGATGGACAATGGCAGAAAAAACAGGAACACAGTGAGTCAAAACAGCATCCTACCTGTCCCCGCTGTAACAGACAACATGGTAAAATACATCCTTGTCCAGCCAAGAATAAAAAGTGCCGAAGGTGTAATAAAATTGGACATTTTGAGGCAGCTTGTCAGACGAGGATGCTGAAAGAGGTAGTTACAATGCCGAGCAGCACCACTAACTCAGATGAGATGTTTTTCCTTGGAGAAGTTACTGAACATGTGTCAGACATAAAGGATCAACCTGATTCAGAGAATAAGTGGCTCGTGGACTTACCTGTTAATGGCAGCACTGTGACATTCAAAATAGACACTGGGGCAGACATCAGTGTAATGTCACAGGCTGCATTCATGGGGCTGCCACAGCGCTCCCGCCTGGTCACTGCAACGAAAGGACCCATCACCAGCCCCGGCGGCGAAGTTAAGAGTATTGGCAAGTTCCTAGCAACAAGTGAGTACAAAGGAGAAAAGTACAGATTCTGGATAACTGTAATTAAAGGGCCATACTCTCACAACCTCCTGGGACGGAGTGTTGCCACAAGAATGGGACTGGTCATGAGAGTAGACGGGATGGACACTGTAATGTTAAGTCAGGTGTTTGGGGATATTGGTTTGCTCAAGTGCGACCCCGTAAAAATCGAACTTAAAGCTGACTGTGAGCCCTACTCACTGACAACGCCACGTCGCATCCCGTTCCCCCTCCTGGCTAAAGTGGAGGCTGAACTTAAACGCATGCTAGCCCTGGGCATAATTGAGGAGGTTACAGTGCCTTCTGACTGGTGTGCCCCGATGGTTCCAGTAGTGAAGAAGAACAAGGAGCAAGTGCGAGTGTGTGTCGATTTAAAACGCTTAAATAAGGCGGTTAAGCGAGAGAGGTACATCATGCCAACATTGGAGGATATTGCTCCCAAGTTAGCCGGAGCTAAAGTTTTCTCTACCCTTGACGCCTCCTGTGGATTTTGGCAGATTCCCTTGGATGCTGCTAGCCAAAAGCTGACAACCTTCATCACTCCAATGGGGAGATTCTGTTTCCGACGGCTACCATTTGGTATAACATCGGCTCCAGAAATCTTCCAACGACAGATGTCGACACTGTTAAAGGGGCAGGATGGAGTTGTTGTAGTAATGGATGACATACTGGTTTATGGAGCAACAAGGAAAGAACACGACACCCGTCTTGATGCGGTGCTGATGACCATAAAGGACAGTGGTTTAAAGTTGAACAAGGCTAAGTGTCATTTCGGCAAAACAGAAATTAAGTACTTTGGCCACCTTATAAGTGCAGAAGGCATGAGACCTGACACTGATAAAGTTAAAGCCATCACACAGATGCCAAGCCCAAACAATGTTACGGAGCTTAAACAGGTTCTGGGTCTAGTCAACTATGTTGGAAAGTTCCTGCCTGGCCTCTCCTCACAGCTGCATCCCATCACTGCCCTGCTCAGGAAAGAAAGTGAGTGGGTGTGGAGTGATGTTCAAGAAGCGGCGTTTGAGAAAGTGAAAGCTATGCTCGTGTCAGCACCAGCACTTGCATATTACGATGTTAACCGCAAGACTGTCATCAGCGCCGATGCGAGCAGCTACGGATTAGGTGCGGCATTATTGCAGGAACAGGAGGGTGTGTTAAAGCCAGTTGCATTCTGCTCCCGTACATTGTCGGATGCAGAGAAGAGATACTCCCAAATTGAAAAGGAGTGTCTTGCAGGGGTGTGGGCATGCGAGCGCTTCGCTCGCTATGTGCAAGGCATGGAAAACTTCCTTTTGCAAACAGACCACAAACCACTGGTACCCCTCATAAATACTTACGACCTGGACAAAGTCCCTCCAAGGTGCCAAAGACTCCTAATGCGCCTACTGAGATTCAATGTTGTGGCGGAGCACGTCCCGGGGAAGCAGCTTATCATAGCTGATGCTCTCTCCAGGAGCCCACTGACTGACAGCGGTGATGAACACACTGACCAGGACGTTCAAGCATATGTGGAGTCAGTGGTAGAAAATGCGCCTGTTTCATCGAAAAAACTTGACAAAATCCGCTCCGCTACACTAGAAGATGAAGAGCTGCAAAGGATTGTGCAGTTCATTAGGAACGGATGGCCACCAAAGACATCGCTGTTTCCATCCCTGCATGGATATTATGCTGCCAGAGCTCACCTCTCTGAGACCGATGGACTAGTGTTGTATCAAGACAGACTGGTTATCCCAACTGCACTCAGGTCAGAAGTGCTAAAACAACTACACGAGGGACACCAAGGTCTAACGAGGTGTCGTGTTCGAGCTACAATGTCAGTTTGGTGGCCTCGTATCAGTGCAGAGATCACAACGACAGTGTCAACATGTAAGTTCTGCATTGAAAATAGACGCACTCAAAGACGTGAACCGCTCCTCACCACACCTTTACCTGGGGGACCCTGGCAGCGTATTGCTGCTGATTTGTGTGAACTAGAAAGACAGAATTATCTCATTGTGACTGATTATTATTCCAGGGACATTGAAATTTCCCACCTGTCTTCAACATCCAGCCATCAGGTCATTACAAGGCTGAAAGGCATGTTTGCAAGATGGGGGATACCGCTGGAGCTGGTGAGCGACAATGCCACACAATTCACCTCGGGTGAGTTTCAAGACTTCTGCCAAAGCTATGGGTTTGCGCATACGACTACCAGCCCTCATTACCCCCAAGCAAATGGTGCTGTCGAGAGAGCTGTGCAGACTGCTAAGCGCATTCTAAAGCAGCCTGATCCATATCTTGCTCTAATGTGTTACAGAGCCACCCCTAGTGCTGTTACGGGGGTGAGCCCAGCTTTACTTATGGCTGGAAGAGACATTAGGACCACACTTCCTATGTTGGAAGGAAAACTACAAGCTTCTCCTGTGGACAGACATCAAATCCAGCAGAAGGATGCTCAGGCTAAATCAGCCTACCGGTTCTTTCACGATCGCCGTCACTCTGCTCTGCCACTTCCAGAACTCCAATCTGGGCAGGCCGTTAGAGTGAAATTGGATGGAGAAAAGGGGTGGAAAACGTCTGCTAAAGTCATTAGCAAGTGCAGTGAGCCCCGGTCTTACATCGTGAAGACAGACAACGGTGCAGTGCTGCGACGCAATAGAAGACATCTGCAGACAGTCCCGGAGCTTGCTGACTCTCCAGACCAGCAGCAGCAGTCTGAGGGATATCCGCTGCAGCTGCCCAGCAGCCCTCCTTCTGTGGCTAGACCAAGTGATGGTGACCCCGCTTCTGTTCAGAGACTGAAAGATTCACCTGTGGGGTGTTCACCACACCAGTCATCCCCTCAGAGAACTGTTCAAGTGACATCCAGAGGTCGTGAGGTCAGAGTACCTCTCAGATATAGAGACACTTAAATACTTATTGATACTTATCTTCACACTGTTTTCTCAGTATTTCTGTTTTGAGTGATTAGTACAGTTAATGAAGCTACATTATGTTCCCGAGTTATGTTCCATGGGAATAGATTATGTTTGGGAAAGATACGATAATTGATAGGATAAATAGAAATTAAGTGCCTGGGATCACAATAAGTAATGCCGATGTAATTCATCAACCACCCAGAGACTGTTATGTTCATGTTTATCTTTATTTGATGTGTAGTACATCTTGTTTAACAGTTGAAGCTTTAACCTTTGAAAAGGGGGAGATGTCGTGAAATAGAACTACAGGTTGTGTGAGTCGCGCAACTGTGACGTCAGTGGGGGGCGCCTGGAAGAGCGCCGAATGCATGTGACTGTGTTATGCTCAGTAGCTTAGCTGTAGCAATGAAAGTCAGTTAATAAAACAGTTCCTTCCCAGCAAGACAACTCGTTCCTCTTTCATTTCAAAAGCATCGACACATGACACCTGTGTATATAGTACCCTGTGTATATATTCTCCCGTTTCAGTTCTCTCCCGGGTCGGTTTTTGTGAACGTGATGTTTCTGTTAACACGCTGTTACATTAAATCTTATCGTCTGAAACTTACGTCGTCAGTCTGTTTCATTTGCCAAGCCATGACAGTATTAAAATCATCAGTAGCCTATAAACAGAGCAAAAACAATGCACAATATAACACTGCTAATGAAATGTACATTTGACTTCTTGCCATTAAATATTCAATTAATTACGTGTTTTAATGATAATGACATGTAAGTGTTATAAGCATAACAAAATAAACTGAAAAAGTTACAATTATTTACATAAATTCTTTTAAAATCATTTTTAATATTTATAAAAATGTAATCAACTTTTGAGCTTTTCAGTGTGAATGATCAGACATTTGCTTGATAGCTTAAGCAGGAATAGCTGTAAGATGTCTGTGTTATATCAACATAAGCATAACAAAATAAACTGAAAAAGTTACAATTATTTACATAAATTGTTTTAAAATCATTTTGCAAAATATACCACATAGCATAATATTTTGCATTGCTTTAGTAATGTACACATAGCTTTTTGCCATTAATTCATCGTCAAATTTTAAAAGATAAATATACATTATAAAATACATTGTACACTGACACTAAAGATCAAATTGAATAAAACAACTTAGACCACTCTTCTTAGCTTCATTTGACGTCTCATTTAAGGAATTCAGACTGATTGATATTTCTAAAAATGTAATCAACTTTGAGTTTTTCAGTGTGAATGATCAGACATTTGCATTTGATAGCTGAAGCAGGAATAGCTGTAAGATGTCCAAGATGTTTTGACACTGGTTCAAAGTAACTTGGATTTGAGGCACAGAGACTATGCTTTGCTTGTTCATAGAATCTGCCAATGGCATAACACCTCTCCTCATTTTCATTTTGACAAATCAAGAATCTTTTAATTCTAAAAAAGTTTTGATCTTCGTCATTCAACACAACAGTGAATGAATTGCGTTTAGATACACGGCTGTAATCTTCTGAGTGAACCACCTCGCCATTTGTAATGATTCGTTGAAAGTACTTTACCCTGCCTTTTTGTACCCCATAACGACTCAGTGCCATATACACTCTAAAAAATGATGTGTTGGATTTACTTAAAATATATATGCACCATTTTTGCATCATACTTTTTAAGTAATCCCAACTTGGAATAATTTTACTTAAAATTAACAAGAAAACCTTTGTTATATGTACTTAAATATTTGAGTCCACACAACATTCTTTACTTAAAAATATATGCATCACGTTACATATATTTTTAAGTAAAGAATGTAACGTGAACTCAAATATTTAAGTACATATAACAAAGGTTTACTTGTTAATTTTATGTAAAATTATTCCAAGTTGGGATTACTTAAAAAGTATGATGCAAAAATGGTGCATATATATTTTAAGTAAATCCAACACAGTAAAGGCCATGTGAGATTAAAACAAATCTTAGTTCTGTTAACTTAACATTTAAGATCACTTATACAGTATATAAAAATAAGACAATTAAACGAGTTACCAACCATTTTTACTTATTTTAGATCTTCAGCTATTGGTCTGATTACTGCACTGCTCCAGTACATTCAGTGTCTTAAAATAAATTAAACATGCAAATCACACACAATATAGCATTTAACTTTATCATTTTTGTATAAATTTTTTTGCCAAAGGCTTGAAAGCCTGAAACCACACTTGAAATGTAACAAAATGTGGTAAATCGACAAATGGAAAATCACTTTTAACAGGTCACTTTTTCACCTTTGCAATACTTCTCAAAAGATTTACATTTTTCCAACATTTACTCTTGGAACATACAAAAAACCTCTTAAAGGACAATTCCGGTGAAAAATGAACCTAGGGGTAATTAACACATGGTTACCGAGTTGATCGTTCTCTGGGATGCGTTTTTCATGATAATCGAATGTAAAGAGTTTTATCTCTAAAAACAGATTAGCTTATAACGCTAGTATATGGGGCATAGAATAAGCAAAAGTAAATCGCTAGTTATTAATACCACTAACAAGGTTCAAAATAGCCTCACACTAACACCGTAGCATAATGAGGGTCCCTACATGCAAACCGAAGCATTGAGAACTGTGTAAGTGTACAGACAGTTTAATAAGAAGATACTTTATAAAGACAGTACATTACGCGTATACAGGCAGGAGCCATCTGGGAAAACAGTCTTGACTAGTCGGGCCACGAACGCCGTGCTAAGTGAGATGAACTGTGACTTGGAATCTCATATGGTCCATTGTTTCCAGAAGAAACTATTTTAATAAATAGATATAATTCATGCATTTCCATGTAATTAGTTTCACAAACCTAATTCCTATCGACCAGCTCACTTAGCACGGTGTTCGTGACTCAGCTAGTCGAGTTTTCCAAGATGGCTCCTGCCTGTATACGCCATAGACATAATAAATACATAGACACCCTATTGGCCGCTGGAGCGTCGTCAACGGCACCGCCATATTGCGGATGGCAACTTTCCCATATCTCTCATACCGGGAATTGAGAAAAATGCCTTTTTCGTGTGCTGCTTGAGGCTGAGAAAGGCCGCGAAATTTAAAAATACTGCTGTTATTGTGTCATGAAATTTAGTTTTAATAGGTTTTCAGTCTACAGTGTAGTTGTTTAAAGTTCAAATCTGTGGTTTATTTATAAAGATAGCGCCTATTTAACATTTTTATCTGACGTTTTCGGAGTTGTGAAATCCAGGAGATCACTGCAAGAACAGCGGGCGCTCAGCGCTCATGAACCCCGCCTGGAACAGCCGTACCTCGGCTCGTGCTTCTGACGTGTGCCGCTGGCTCGGATGTCTCTAGTCTAAGTGGTTAAAAATGAGATATAATTCGTCTTATCTAACGGGCTATCTTTGGTCTCATTAATCTATAATTTGTTCCCTGGCAAATCGTTTTGGCTGAGGGCAAAGTGAAGTTTCATGACTTTATATTTAGGCTATTTTAACGTTGTATCCTGCTTTACCCTATGTTTGACTGAATCGTTTACTTTATTTCTTGTCTTGTAGCCTCTTATACCTTTTAGGCTACTTGTACTGTTATAGCCTAATGGCTATTACTGATCAATAAAACTGAAATTTAACAAAAAGAGTTAAATATAAGTCACAATGTAACTTATTTTTTATTGTCTATATTCTGTAATTTATATTTCTATTGCTATTATTATAGTATTGTACATGAACTATATGCTATTATCAATATTTTTATTGTATTATTGTACTTATGATATTATATAACTATACTATTCATTACTATTTTATTAGCTGTATACTGTTTGTTTATTTTATTGACTAAACTATTTACTATTACTTCTCACTTTATCTTATATTTACTATTTGCATTGCACTTTGTACCATAACATATGTATTACCATAAAGGATCCATCAGTTATATTTGTTATTGCTAAAATGGGTCAATCACAGAAAATGCTTTTTCTACAATAAGAAAACTTTATTTCAGCCAGATACATGACAAGCCTGAGCTTTGACAATTCCTTATTAAAAAATATTGTATATGTCTATAAAATTTGCTTGTCATCTATCATATTATATGAAATAAAGTTTTCTTATTGTGGAAAAATCATTTTCTGTGATTGACCCATTTTAGCAATAACAAAGATAACTGATGGATCCTTTATGGTAATACATATGCTATGGTACAACTACAGTGCAATGCAAATAGTAAATAAGATAAAGTGAGGTAATAGTAAATAGTTTAGTCAATAAAATAAACAAACAAACAGTATACAGCAAGTAAAATAGTAATGAATAGTATTATAGTTATATAATATCATAAGTACAATAATACAATCATAAAAATATTGATAATAGCATAGGCTATAGTTCATGTACAATACTATAATAATAGCAATATAAATATCAATTACATAAGACAATAAAAAATAAGTTAAATAGTGACTTAAATTTAACTCTTTTTTGTAAAATGTCAGTTTTATTGATCAGTAATAGCCATTATAACAGTATAAGTAGCCTTAAAGGGTATAAGAAGCTACAAGACAAGAAATAAAGTAAACGATTCAATCAAACACACAGCAGCTGCAGGACACAATGTTAAAATAGCCTAAATATAAAGTTATGAAACTTCACTTTGCCCTCAGCCAAAACGATTTGCCAGGGAACAAATTATAGACTAGAAAAAGTTCGTCGAGACAAACTTTAAGTTGGCTTGTGAAAGTTTGGACCAATAAGTTTGAAGAAGTTTAAAGAAGTTTAAAGTTTAATTAGTTTATAGTTTAGTAAGAAAGAAAGAAAGATAGATTAGTTAGAAAGAAAGAAAAAAAGATTAGTAAGAAAGAAAGAAAGATAGATTAGTTAGAAAGAAAGAAAGAAAGAAAGATAGATTAGTTAGAAAGAAAGATAGATTAGTAAGAAAGAAAGAAAGAAATATAGATAAGTTAGAAAGAAAGAAAGAAAAAAAGATTAGTTAGAAAGAAAGAAAGAAAGATAGATTAGTTAGAAAAAAGAAAGAAAAAAAGATTAGTAAGAAAGAAAGAAAGATAGATTAGTTAGAAAGAAAGAAAGAAAGAGATTAGTTAGAAAGAAAGATAGATTAGTAAGAAAGAAAGAAAGAAAGAAAGATAGATTAGTTAGAAAGAAAGATAGATTAGTAAGAAAGAAAGAAAGAAATATAGATAAGTTAGAAAGAAAGAAAGAAAAAAAGATTAGTTAGAAAGAAAGAAAGAAAGATAGATTAGTTAGAAAAAAGAAAGAAAAAAAGATTAGTAAGAAAGAAAGAAAGAAAGATAGATTAGTTAGAAAGAAAGAAAGAAAGAGATTAGTTAGAAAGAAAGATAGATTAGTAAGAAAGAAAGAAAGAAAGAAATATAGATAAGTTAGAAAGAAAGAAAGATAGATTAGTTAGAAAGAAAGAAAGAAAAAAAGATTAGTAAGAAAGAAAGAAAGAAAGATAAATTAGTAAGAAAGAAAGATTGATTAGTAAGAAAGATAGAAAGATAGATAGATTAGTTAGAAAGAAAGAAAAAAAGATTAGTGAGAAAGAAAGAAAGAAAGAAAGAAAGATAGATTAGTTAGAAAGAAAGAAAGAAAGATTAGTTAGAAAGAAAAAAGGAAAGAAAGATAGATTAGTAAGAAAGAAAGAAAGAAAGATAAATTAGTAAGAAAGAAAGAAAGATTGATTAGTAAGAAAGATAGAAAGATAGATAGATTAGTTAGAAAGAAAGAAAGAAAAAGAGATTAGTGAGAAAGAAAGATAGATTAGTTAGAAAGAAAGAAAGAAAGAAAGAAAGTTAATTAAAAAGAAAGAAAGAAAGATAGATTAGGTAGAAAGAAAGATAGAAAGATAGATAGATTAGTTAGAAAGAAAAAGAAAGATAGTTTTTATTTAGAAAGAAAGAAAGATAGATTAGTTAGAAAGAAAGAAAGAAAGAAAGAAAGAAAGAAAGTTAATTAAAAAGAAAGAAAGAAAGATAGATTAGGTAGAAAGAAAGATAGAAAGATAGATAGATTAGTTAGAAAGAAAGAAAGAAAATTAATTAAAGAGAAAGAAAGAAAGATTAGTTAGAAAGATAGATTAGTTAGAAAGAAAGAAAGAAAGAAAGAAAGAGAAAGAAAGAAATATAGATAAGTTAGAAAGAAAGAAAGATAGATTAGTTAGAAAGAAAGAAAGATGGATTAGTTAGAAAGAAAGAAAAAAGATTAGTTAGAAAGAAAGAAAGAAAGATAGATTAGTTAGAAAGAAAGAAAGAAAGAAAGAGATTAGTTAGAAAGAAAAAGAAAGATAGATTAGTTAGAAAGAAAGAAAGATAGATCAGTTAGAAAGAAAGAAAGAAAGAAAGAAAGAAAGTTAATTAAAAAGAAAGAAAGAAAGATTAGTTAGAAAGATAGATTAGTTAGAAAGAAAGAAAGAAAAAAAGATTAGTAAGAAAGAAAGAAAGATTAGTTAGAAAGAAAGAAAGATAGATTAGTTACAAAGAAAAAGAAAGATAGATTAGTTAGAAAGAAAGAAAGAAAGATAGATTGGTTAGAAAGAAAGAAAGAAAGAAAGTTAATTAAAAAGAAAGAAAGAAAGAAAGATTAGTTAGAAAGATAGATTAGTTAGAAAGAAAGAAAGAAAAAAATATTAGTAAGAAAGAAAGATAGATTAGTTAGAAAGAAAGAAAGAAAGATAGATTAGTAAGAAAGAAAGAAAGATTAGTTAGAAAGAAAGAAAGATAGATTAGTTAGAAAGAAAAAGAAAGATAGATCAGTTAGAAAGAAAGAAAGATAGATTAGTTAGAAAGAAAGAAAGTTAATTAAAAAGAAAGAAAGAAAGTAAGATAGATTAGTTAGAAAGAAAGAAAGATAGATTAGAAAGAAAGAAAGATAGATTAGTTAGAAAGAAAGAAAGATAAATTAGTTAGAAAGAAAGATAGATTAGTTAAAAAACAAAGAAAGAGATTTGTTAGAAAGAAAGATAGATTAGTTAGAAAGATAGATTAGTTAGAAAGAAAGATAGATTAGTTAGAAAGAAAGATAACTTAGTTAGAAATAAAGAAAGATAGATTATTTAAAAAACAAAGAAAGATGGATTTGATAGAAAGAAAGATAGATTAGTTAGAAAAAAAGAAAGATAGATTAGTTAGAAAGAAAGAAAGATAAATTAGTTAGAAAGTAAGATAGATTAGTTAGAAAGAAAGATAGATTAGTTAGAAAGAAAGAAAGATAGATTAGTTAGAAAGATAGATAGATAAGTTAGAAAGAAAGAAAGAAAGATTAGTTAGAAAGAAAGATAGATTGGTTAGAAAGAAAGAAAGATTAGTTAGAAAGAAAGATAGATAGATTAGTTAGAAAGAAAAAAGATAGATTAGTTAGAAAGAAAGAAAGAAAGAAAGAAAGAAAGATTGGTTAGAAAGAAAGATAGATTAGTTAGAAAGATAGAAAGAAAGATAGATTAGTTAGAAAGAAAGAAACATAGATTAGTTAGAAAGAAAGAAAGAAAGATAGATTAGTTAGAAAGAAAGAAAGATTAGTTAGAAAGAAAGATAGATTAGTTAGAAAGAAAGATAGATTAGTTAGAAAGATAGATAGATAGATAGATTAGTTAGAAAGAAAGAAAGATAGATTAGTTAGAAAGAAAGATAGATAGATTAGTTAGAAAGAAAGATAGATTAGTTAGAAAGAAAGATAGATTAGTTAGAAAGATAGATAGATAGATAGATAGATAGATTAGTTAGAAAGAAAGAAAGATAGATTAGTTAGAAAGAAAGATAGATAGATTAGTTAGAAAGAAAGATAGATTAGTTAGAAAGAAAGAAAGATAGATTAGTTAGAAAGAATGAAAAAAGAAAGAAAGAAAGAAAGATTGGTTAGAAAGAAAGATAGATTAGTTAGTAAGAAAGATATAAAGAAAGATGGATTAGTTAGAAAGAAAGAAACATAGATTAGTTAGAAAGAAAGAAAGAAAGAAAGATAGATTAGTTAGAAAGACTAGTTAGTTAGAAAGAAAGAGATAGATTAGTTAGAAAGAAAGATAGATAGATAGATAGATAGATTAGTTAGAAAGAAAGAAAGATAGATTAGTTAGAAAGAAAGAAAGATATATTAGTTAGAAAGAAAGATAGATAGATTAGTTAGAAAAAAAAGATAGATTAGTTAGAAAGAAAGAAAGATAGATTAGTTAGAAAGAAAGATAGATAGATTAGTTAGAAAGAAAGAAAGATTAGTTAGAAAGAAAGAAAGAATGATAGATTGGTTAGAAAGAAAGAAAGATAGATTAGTAAGAAAGAAAGAAAGGAATAAAGAACGATAGATTAGTTAGAAATAAAGATAAAGTAGTTAGAAAGAAAGATAGATAGATTAGTTAGAAAGAAAGATAGATAGATAGATTAGTTAGAAAGATAGATTATTTAGAAAGAAAGAAAGATAGATTAGTTAGAAAGAAAGAAAGATTAGTTAGAAAGAAAGAAAGATTAGTTAGAAAGAAAGATAGATAGATTAGTTAGAAAGAAAAAAAGAAAGAAAGAAAGAAAGAAAGAAAAATTGGTTAGAAAGAAAGATAGATTAGTTTGAAAGATAGAGATTAGTTAGAAAGAAAGAAAAGATTAGTTAGAATGAAAGAAAGATAGATAGATTAGTTAGAAAGAAAGAAAGATAGATAGATTAGTTAGAAAGAAAGAAAGATTAGTTAGAAAGAAAAAAGATAGATTAGTTAGAAAGAAAGAATAAAAGAAAGTAAGAAAGAAAGAATGAAAGATTGGTTAGAAAGAAAGAGATTAGTTAGAAAGATAGATAGATTAGTTAGAAAGAAAGAAAAGTTAGAATGAAAGAAAGATAGAGTAGTTAGAAAGAAAGAAAGATAGATAGATTAGTTAGAAAGAAAGATAGATTAGTTAGAAAGAAAGTAAGGTAGATTAGTTAGAAAGAAAGATAGATTAGTTAGAAAGAAGAAAGATAGATTAGTTAGAAAGAAAGAAAGATTAGTTAGAAAGAAAGAAAGATAGATCAGTTAGCAAGAAATAAATATTAGTTAGAAAGAAAGAAAGATTAGTTTGAAAGAAAGAAAGATTAGTTTGAAAGAAAGATAGATTAGTAAGAAAGAAAGAAATAAAGAAAGATTAGGTAGAAAGAAAGAAAGATTAGTTAGAAAGAAAGAAAGATAAGTTAGAAAGATAGATAGATAGATAGATAGATAGATAGATAGATAGATAGATAGATAGATAGATAGATAGATAGATAGATAAAGTTCATTAGTACATATAGAATGGTAGTTTAATTGAATCTAGGGCTTCAGGGAGTTTAGATTTGAGTTTTTGTGTTGTTCACTCCTGGGCCACCGTAGTCTTGGCTCAATTTGAACTGTTGCAATGAAAGTCAATGGGATTTTTATGATTTTTAATATTAATTTTTAAGAAATCTGAAAGTCAAATCAGTTTGAAAAGATATAGCACACCGAGTCAGAACAGTCTGAAGGTCTGACCCGAGTTTGGAGTTTGTAGAGTTAAAGCTCTAGGACGAGTTAGAGTCAGAATTTTTTGGGTAAGAAAAATAAGAAGAAGAAGAAGAACTAGAAAAAGTTCGTCGAGACAAACTTTAAGTTGGCTTGTGAAAGTTTGGACCAATAAGTTTGAAGAAGTTTAAAGAAGTTTAAAGTTTAATTAGTTTATAGTTTAGTAAGAAAGAAAGAAAGATAGATTAGTTAGAAAGAAAGAAAAAAAGATTAGTAAGAAAGAAAGAAAGATAGATTAGTTAGAAAGAAAGAAAGAAAGATAGATTAGTTAGAAAGAAAGATAGATTAGTAAGAAAGAAAGAAAGAAAGAAATATAGATAAGTTAGAAAGAAAGAAAGAAAAAAAGATTAGTTAGAAAGAAAGAAAGAAAGATAGATTAGTTAGAAAAAAGAAAGAAAAAAAGATTAGTAAGAAAGAAAGAAAGATAGATTAGTTAGAAAGAAAGAAAGAGATTAGTTAGAAAGAAAGATAGATTAGTAAGAAAGAAAGAAAGAAAGAAATATAGATAAGTTAGAAAGAAAGAAAGATAGATTAGTTAGAAAGAAAGAAAGAAAAAAAGATTAGTAAGAAAGAAAGAAAGAAAGATAAATTAGTAAGAAAGAAAGAAAGATTGATTAGTAAGAAAGATAGAAAGATAGATAGATTAGTTAGAAAGAAAGAAAAAAAGGTTAGTGAGAAAGAAAGAAAGAAAGAAAGATAGATTAGTTAGAAAGAAAGAAAGAAAGAAAGATTAGTTAGAAAGAAAAAAGGAAAGAAAGATAGATTAGTAAGAAAGAAAGAAAGAAAGATAAATTAGTTAGAAAGAAAGAAAGATTGATTAGTAAGAAAGATAGAAAGATAGATAGATTAGTTAGAAAGAAAGAAAGAAAAAGAGATTAGTGAGAAAGAAAGATAGATTAGTTAGAAAGAAAGAAAGAAAGAAAGTTAATTAAAAAGAAAGAAAGAAAGATAGATTAGGTAGAAAGAAAGATAGAAAGATAGATAGATTAGTTAGAAAGAAAAAGAAAGATAGTTTTTATTTAGAAAGAAAGAAAGATAGATTAGTTAGAAAGAAAGAAAGAAAGAAAGAAAGAAAGAAAGAAAGTTAATTAAAAAGAAAGAAAGAAAGATAGATTAGGTAGAAAGAAAGATAGAAAGATAGATAGATAGATTAGTTAGAAAGAAAGAAAGAAAGTTAATTAAAGAGAAAGAAAGAAAGATTAGTTAGAAAGATAGATTAGTTAGAAAGAAAGAAAGAAAAAAAGATTAGTAAGAAAGAAAGATAGATTAGTTAGAAAGAAAGAAAGAAAGAAAGAAAGAAAGAAAGAAAGAAAGAAAGAGAAAGAAAGAAAGAAATATAGATAAGTTAGAAAGAAAGAAAGATAGATTAGTTAGAAAGAAAGAAAGATGGATTAGTTAGAAAGAAAGAAAAAAGATTAGTTAGAAAGAAAGAAAGAAAGATAGATTAGTTAGAAAGAAAGAAAGAAAGAAAGAGATTAGTTAGAAAGAAAAAGAAAGATAGATTAGTTAGAAAGAAAGAAAGATAGATTAGTTAGAAAGAAAGAAAGAAAGAAAGAAAGTTAATTAAAAAGAAAGAAAGATTAGTTAGAAAGATAGATTAGTTAGAAAGAAAGAAAGAAAAAAAGATTAGTAAGAAAGAAAGAAAGAAAGAAAGATAGATTAGTTAGAAAGAAAGAAAAAAAGATTAGTTAGAAAGAAAGAAACATAGATTAGTTAGAAAAAAGAAAGAAAAAAAGATTAGTAAGAAAGAAAGATAGATTAGTTAGAAAGAAAGAAAGATTAGTTAGTAAGAAAAAGAAAGATAGATTAGTTAGAAAGAAAGAAAGATAAATTAGTTAGAAAGAAAGAAAGAAAGAAAGAAAGAAAGAAAGTTAATTAAAAAGAAAGAAAGAAAGATAGATTAGGTAGAAAGAAAGATAGAAAGATAGATAGATTAGTTAGAAAGAAAGAAAGAAAGTTAATTAAAAAGAAAGAAAGAAAGATTAGTTAGAAAGATAGATTAGTTAGAAAGAAAGAAAGAAAAAAAGATTAGTAAGAAAGAAAGATAGATTAGTTAGAAAGAAAGAAAGAAAGAAAGAAAGAAAGAAAGAAAGAAAGAAAGAGAAAGAAAGAAATATAGATAAGTTAGAAAGAAAGAAAGATAGATTAGTTAGAAAGAAAGAAAGATGGATTAGTTAGAAAGAAAGAAAAAAGATTAGTTAGAAAGAAAGAAAGAACGATAGATTAGTTAGAAAGAAAAAAGGAAAGAAAGATAGATTAGTAAGAAAGAAAGGAAGAAAGATAGATTAGTGAGATAGATAGATTAGTTAGAAAGAAAGAAAGAAAAAAGATTAGTGAGAAAGAAAGATAGATTAGTTAGAGAGAAAGAAAGATGGATTAGTTAGAAAGAAAGAAAAAAAGATTAGTAAGAAAGAAAGAAAGATAGATTAGTTAGAAAGAAAAAAGGAAAGAAAGATAGATTAGTAAGAAAGAAAGGAAGAAAGATAGATTAGTGAGATAGATAGATTAGTTAGAAAGAAAGAAAGAAAAAAGATTAGTGAGAAAGAAAGATAGATTAGTTAGAAAGAAAGAGATTAGTTAGAAAGAAAAAGAAAGATAGATTAGTTAGAAAGAAAGAAAGATAGATTAGTTAGAAAGAAAGAAAGAAAGAAAGAAAGTTAATTAAAAAGAAAAAAAGAAATATAGATTAGGTAGAAAGAAAGATAGATAGATTAGTTAGAAAGAAAGAAAGAAAGAAAGAAAGTTAATTAAAAAGAAAGAAAGAAAGATTAGTTAGAAGGATAGATTAGTTAGAAAGAAAGAAAGAAAGAAAAAAAGATTAGTAAGAAAGAAAGATAGATTAGTTAGTTAGAAAGAAAGAAAGAAAGAAAGAAATATAGATAAGTTAGAAAGAAAGATAGATTAGTTAGAAAGAAAGAAAAAAAAGATTAGTTAGAAAGAAAGAATGAAAGATAGATAGATTAGTTAGAAAAAAAGAAAGAAAAAAAGATTAGTAAGAAAGAAAGAAAGATAGATTAGTTAGAAAGAAAAAAGGAAAGAAAGATATATTAGTAAGAAAGAAAGAAAGAAAGATAGATTAGTGAGAAAGATAGATTAGTTAGAAAGAAAGAAAGAAAGATAGATTAGTTAGAAAGAAAAAGAAAGATAGATTAGTTAGAAAGAAAGATAGATTAGTTAGAAAGAAAGAAATAAATAAAGTTAATTAAAAAGAAAGAAAGATAGATAGATTAGTTAGAAAGAAAGAAAGAAAAAAAGATTAGTAAGAAAGAAAGAAAGATAGATTAGTTACAAAGAAAAAGAAAGATAGATTAGTTAGAAAGAAAGAAAGATAGATTGGTTAGAAAGAAAGAAAGAAAGAAAGTTAATTAAAAAGAAAGAAAGAAAGAAAGATTAGTTAGAAAGATAGATTAGTTAGAAAGAAAGAAAGAAAAAAATATTAGTAAGAAAGAAAGATAGATTAGTTAGAAAGAAAAAGAAAGATAGATTAGTTAGAAAGAAAGATAGATTAGTTAGAAAGAAAGAAATAAATAAAGTTAATTAAAAAGAAAGAAAGAAAGAAAGATAGATAGATTAGTTAGAAAGAAAGAAAGAAAAAAAGATTAGTAAGAAAGAAAGAAAGATAGATTAGTTACAAAGAAAAAGAAAGATAGATTAGTTAGAAAGAAAGAAAGATAGATTGGTTAGAAAGAAAGAAAGAAAGAAAGTTAATTAAAAAGAAAGAAAGAAAGAAAGATTAGTTAGAAAGATAGATTAGTTAGAAAGAAAGAAAGAAAAAAATATTAGTAAGAAAGAAAGATAGATTAGTTAGAAAGAAAGAAAGAAAGATAGATTAGTAAGAAAGAAAGAAAGATTAGTTAGAAAGAAAGAAAGATAGATTAGTTAGAAAGAAAAAGAAAGATAGATCAGTTAGAAAGAAAGAAAGATAGATTAGTTAGAAAGAAAGAAAGAAAGAAAGTTAATTAAAAAGAAAGAAAGAAAGTAAGATAGATTAGTTAGAAAGAAAGATAGATTAGAAAGAAAGAAAGATAGATTAGTTAGAAAGAAAGATAGATTAGTTAGAAAGAAAGATAGATTAGTTAGAAAGAAAGATAAATTAGTTAGAAAGAAAGATAGATTAGTTAAAAAACAAAGAAAGAGATTTGTTAGAAAGATAGATTAGTTAGAAAGATAGATTAGTTAGAAAGAAAGATAGATTAGTTAGAAAGAAAGATAACTTAGTTAGAAATAAAGAAAGATAGATTATTTAAAAAACAAAGAAAGATGGATTTGATAGAAAGAAAGATAGATTAGCTAGAAAGATAGATTAGTTAGAAAAAAAGAAAGATAGATTAGTTAGAAAGAAAGAAAGATAAATTAGTTAGAAAGTAAGATAGATTAGTTAGAAAGAAAGAAAGATTAGTTAGAAAGAAAGAAAGATTAGTTAGAAAGATAGATAGATAAGTTAGAAAGAAAGAAAGAAAGAAAGAAAGATTAGTTAGAAAGAAAGAAAGATAGATTGGTTAGAAAGAAAGAAAGATTAGTTAGAAAGAAAGATAGATAGATTAGTTAGAAAGAAAAAAGATAGATTAGTTAGAAAGAAAGAAAGTAAGAAAGAAAGAAAGAAAGATTGGTTAGAAAGAAAGATAGATTAGTTAGAAAGATAGAAAGAAAGATAGATTAGTTAGAAAGAAAGAAACATAGATTAGTTAGAAAGAAAGAAAGAAACATAGATTAGTTAGAAAGAAAGAAAGAAAGATAGATTAGTTAGAAAGAAAGAAAGATTAGTTAGTTAGAAAGAAAGAAAGATAGATTAGTTAGAAAGAAAGATAGATTAGTTAGAAAGATAGATAGATAGATTAGTTAGAAAGAAAGAAAGATAGATTAGTTAGAAAGAAAGATAGATAGATTAGTTAGAAAGAAAGATAGATTAGTTAGAAAGAAAGATAGATTAGTTAGAAAGAAAGAAAGAGATTAGTTAGAAAGAAAGATAGATAGATTAGTTAGAAAGAAAGATAGATTAGTTAGAAAGAAAGAAAGATAGATTAGTTAGAAAGAATGAAAAAAGAAAGAAAGAAAGAAAGATTGGTTAGAAAGAAAGATAGATTAGTTAGTAAGAAAGATAGATTAGTTAGAAAGAAAGAAAGATAGATTAGTTAGAAAGAAAGATAGATAGATTAGTTAGAAAGAAAGAAAGATAGATTAGTTAGAAAGAAAGAAAGATAGATTAGTTAGAAAGAAAAAAGATAGATTAGTTTGAAAGAAATAAAGAAAGATAGATTAGTTAGAAAGAAAGATAGATAGATTAGTTAGAAAGAAAGAGATTAGTTAGAAAGAAACATAGATAGATTAGTTAGAAAGAAAGAAAGATAGATTAGTTAGAAGGAAATATTAGTTAGAAAGAAAGAAAGATAGATTAGTTAGAAAGAAAGAAAGATAGATTAGTTTGAAAGAAATAAAGAAAGATAGATTAGTTAGAAAGAAAGAAAGAAAGAAAGAAAGATAGATAGATAGATAGATAGATAGATAGATAGATAGATAGATAGATAGATAGATAGATAGATAAGAAAGAAAGATAGATTAGTTAGAAATAAAGATATATAGATAGATTAGTTAGAAAGAAAGAAAGATAGATAGATAGATAGATAGATAGATAGATAGATAGATAGATAGATAGATAGATAGATAGATAGATAGATAGATAGATAGATAGATAAGAAAGAAAGATAGATTAGTTAGAAAGAAAGATAGATTAGTTAGAAAGAAAGAAAGATAGATTAGTTAGAAAGAAAGAAAGATAGATTAGTTAGAAAGAAAGAAAGATAGATTAGTTAGAAAGAAAAAAAGATAGATTAGTTAGAAAGAAAGAGATTAGTTAGAAAGAAAGAAAGAGATTAGTTAGAAAGAAAGAGATTAGTTAGAAAGAAAGATAGATAGATTAGTTAGAAAGAAAGATAGATAGATTAGTTAGAAAGAAACATAGATAGATTAGTTAGAAAGAAAGAAAGATAGATTAGTTAGAAGGAAATATTAGTTAGAAAGAAAGATTAGTTAGAAAGAAAGAAAGATAGATTAGTTTAGAAATAAAGAGATTAGTTAGAAAGAAAGAAAGATAGATTAGTTAGAAAGGAAGAAAGATAGATTAGTTAGAAAGGAAGAAAGATCAGATAGATAGATAGATAGATAGATAGATAGATAGATAGATAGATAAGTTAGAAAGAGATAGATAGATAGATAGATAGATAGATAGATAGATAGATAGATAGATAGATAGATAGATAGATAGATAGAGTTCATAAGTACATATAGAATGGGAGTTTAATTGAGTCCAAGGCTTTAGGGAATTTAGATTTGAGTTTATTTGGTGTAGACTACTGGGCCACCGTAGTCTTGGCTCATTTTGAACTGTTACAATGAAAGTCAATGGGATTTTTATGATTTTTAATATTAATTTTTAAGAAATCTGAAAGTCAAATCAGTCTGAAAAGATATAGCACACTAAGTCAGAACAGTTTGAAGGTCTGACCCGAGTTTGGAGTTTGTAGAGTTAAAGCTCTAGGACGAGTTAGAGTTTAAATTTTAGAGTCAGAAGAATAATAATAATAACTAGAAAAAGTTCGTCGAGACAAACTTTAAGTTGGCTTGTGAAAGTTTGGACCAATAAGTTTGAAGAAGTTTAAAGAAGTTTAAAGTTTAATTAGTTTATAGTTTAGTAAGAAAGAAAGAAAGATAGATTAGTTAGAAAGAAAGAAAAAAAGATTAGTAAGAAAGAAAGAAAGATAGATTAGTTAGAAAGAAAGAAAGAAAGATAGATTAGTTAGAAAGAAAGATAGATTAGTAAGAAAGAAAGAAAGAAAGAAATATAGATAAGTTAGAAAGAAAGAAAGAAAAAAAGATTAGTTAGAAAGAAAGAAAGAAAGATAGATTAGTTAGAAAAAAGAAAGAAAAAAAGATTAGTAAGAAAGAAAGAAAGATAGATTAGTTAGAAAGAAAGAAAGAGATTAGTTAGAAAGAAAGATAGATTAGTAAGAAAGAAAGAAAGAAAGAAATATAGATAAGTTAGAAAGAAAGAAAGATAGATTAGTTAGAAAGAAAGAAAGAAAAAAAGATTAGTAAGAAAGAAAGAAAGAAAGATAAATTAGTAAGAAAGAAAGAAAGATTGATTAGTAAGAAAGATAGAAAGATAGATAGATTAGTTAGAAAGAAAGAAAAAAAGGTTAGTGAGAAAGAAAGAAAGAAAGAAAGATAGATTAGTTAGAAAGAAAGAAAGAAAGAAAGATTAGTTAGAAAGAAAAAAGGAAAGAAAGATAGATTAGTAAGAAAGAAAGAAAGAAAGATAAATTAGTTAGAAAGAAAGAAAGATTGATTAGTAAGAAAGATAGAAAGATAGATAGATTAGTTAGAAAGAAAGAAAGAAAAAGAGATTAGTGAGAAAGAAAGATAGATTAGTTAGAAAGAAAGAAAGAAAGAAAGTTAATTAAAAAGAAAGAAAGAAAGATAGATTAGGTAGAAAGAAAGATAGAAAGATAGATAGATTAGTTAGAAAGAAAAAGAAAGATAGTTTTTATTTAGAAAGAAAGAAAGATAGATTAGTTAGAAAGAAAGAAAGAAAGAAAGAAAGAAAGAAAGAAAGTTAATTAAAAAGAAAGAAAGAAAGATAGATTAGGTAGAAAGAAAGATAGAAAGATAGATAGATAGATTAGTTAGAAAGAAAGAAAGAAAGTTAATTAAAGAGAAAGAAAGAAAGATTAGTTAGAAAGATAGATTAGTTAGAAAGAAAGAAAGAAAAAAAGATTAGTAAGAAAGAAAGATAGATTAGTTAGAAAGAAAGAAAGAAAGAAAGAAAGAAAGAAAGAAAGAAAGAAAGAGAAAGAAAGAAAGAAATATAGATAAGTTAGAAAGAAAGAAAGATAGATTAGTTAGAAAGAAAGAAAGATGGATTAGTTAGAAAGAAAGAAAAAAGATTAGTTAGAAAGAAAGAAAGAAAGATAGATTAGTTAGAAAGAAAGAAAGAAAGAAAGAGATTAGTTAGAAAGAAAAAGAAAGATAGATTAGTTAGAAAGAAAGAAAGATAGATTAGTTAGAAAGAAAGAAAGAAAGAAAGAAAGTTAATTAAAAAGAAAGAAAGATTAGTTAGAAAGATAGATTAGTTAGAAAGAAAGAAAGAAAAAAAGATTAGTAAGAAAGAAAGAAAGAAAGAAAGATAGATTAGTTAGAAAGAAAGAAAAAAAGATTAGTTAGAAAGAAAGAAACATAGATTAGTTAGAAAAAAGAAAGAAAAAAAGATTAGTAAGAAAGAAAGATAGATTAGTTAGAAAGAAAGAAAGATTAGTTAGTAAGAAAAAGAAAGATAGATTAGTTAGAAAGAAAGAAAGATAAATTAGTTAGAAAGAAAGAAAGAAAGAAAGAAAGAAAGAAAGTTAATTAAAAAGAAAGAAAGAAAGATAGATTAGGTAGAAAGAAAGATAGAAAGATAGATAGATTAGTTAGAAAGAAAGAAAGAAAGTTAATTAAAAAGAAAGAAAGAAAGATTAGTTAGAAAGATAGATTAGTTAGAAAGAAAGAAAGAAAAAAAGATTAGTAAGAAAGAAAGATAGATTAGTTAGAAAGAAAGAAAGAAAGAAAGAAAGAAAGAAAGAAAGAAAGAGAAAGAAAGAAATATAGATAAGTTAGAAAGAAAGAAAGATAGATTAGTTAGAAAGAAAGAAAGATGGATTAGTTAGAAAGAAAGAAAAAAGATTAGTTAGAAAGAAAGAAAGAACGATAGATTAGTTAGAAAGAAAAAAGGAAAGAAAGATAGATTAGTAAGAAAGAAAGGAAGAAAGATAGATTAGTGAGATAGATAGATTAGTTAGAAAGAAAGAAAGAAAAAAGATTAGTGAGAAAGAAAGATAGATTAGTTAGAGAGAAAGAAAGATGGATTAGTTAGAAAGAAAGAAAAAAAGATTAGTAAGAAAGAAAGAAAGATAGATTAGTTAGAAAGAAAAAAGGAAAGAAAGATAGATTAGTAAGAAAGAAAGGAAGAAAGATAGATTAGTGAGATAGATAGATTAGTTAGAAAGAAAGAAAGAAAAAAGATTAGTGAGAAAGAAAGATAGATTAGTTAGAAAGAAAGAGATTAGTTAGAAAGAAAAAGAAAGATAGATTAGTTAGAAAGAAAGAAAGATAGATTAGTTAGAAAGAAAGAAAGAAAGAAAGAAAGTTAATTAAAAAGAAAAAAAGAAATATAGATTAGGTAGAAAGAAAGATAGATAGATTAGTTAGAAAGAAAGAAAGAAAGAAAGAAAGTTAATTAAAAAGAAAGAAAGAAAGATTAGTTAGAAGGATAGATTAGTTAGAAAGAAAGAAAGAAAGAAAAAAAGATTAGTAAGAAAGAAAGATAGATTAGTTAGTTAGAAAGAAAGAAAGAAAGAAAGAAATATAGATAAGTTAGAAAGAAAGATAGATTAGTTAGAAAGAAAGAAAAAAAAGATTAGTTAGAAAGAAAGAATGAAAGATAGATAGATTAGTTAGAAAAAAAGAAAGAAAAAAAGATTAGTAAGAAAGAAAGAAAGATAGATTAGTTAGAAAGAAAAAAGGAAAGAAAGATATATTAGTAAGAAAGAAAGAAAGAAAGATAGATTAGTGAGAAAGATAGATTAGTTAGAAAGAAAGAAAGAAAGATAGATTAGTTAGAAAGAAAAAGAAAGATAGATTAGTTAGAAAGAAAGATAGATTAGTTAGAAAGAAAGAAATAAATAAAGTTAATTAAAAAGAAAGAAAGATAGATAGATTAGTTAGAAAGAAAGAAAGAAAAAAAGATTAGTAAGAAAGAAAGAAAGATAGATTAGTTACAAAGAAAAAGAAAGATAGATTAGTTAGAAAGAAAGAAAGATAGATTGGTTAGAAAGAAAGAAAGAAAGAAAGTTAATTAAAAAGAAAGAAAGAAAGAAAGATTAGTTAGAAAGATAGATTAGTTAGAAAGAAAGAAAGAAAAAAATATTAGTAAGAAAGAAAGATAGATTAGTTAGAAAGAAAAAGAAAGATAGATTAGTTAGAAAGAAAGATAGATTAGTTAGAAAGAAAGAAATAAATAAAGTTAATTAAAAAGAAAGAAAGAAAGAAAGATAGATAGATTAGTTAGAAAGAAAGAAAGAAAAAAAGATTAGTAAGAAAGAAAGAAAGATAGATTAGTTACAAAGAAAAAGAAAGATAGATTAGTTAGAAAGAAAGAAAGATAGATTGGTTAGAAAGAAAGAAAGAAAGAAAGTTAATTAAAAAGAAAGAAAGAAAGAAAGATTAGTTAGAAAGATAGATTAGTTAGAAAGAAAGAAAGAAAAAAATATTAGTAAGAAAGAAAGATAGATTAGTTAGAAAGAAAGAAAGAAAGATAGATTAGTAAGAAAGAAAGAAAGATTAGTTAGAAAGAAAGAAAGATAGATTAGTTAGAAAGAAAAAGAAAGATAGATCAGTTAGAAAGAAAGAAAGATAGATTAGTTAGAAAGAAAGAAAGAAAGAAAGTTAATTAAAAAGAAAGAAAGAAAGTAAGATAGATTAGTTAGAAAGAAAGATAGATTAGAAAGAAAGAAAGATAGATTAGTTAGAAAGAAAGATAGATTAGTTAGAAAGAAAGATAGATTAGTTAGAAAGAAAGATAAATTAGTTAGAAAGAAAGATAGATTAGTTAAAAAACAAAGAAAGAGATTTGTTAGAAAGATAGATTAGTTAGAAAGATAGATTAGTTAGAAAGAAAGATAGATTAGTTAGAAAGAAAGATAACTTAGTTAGAAATAAAGAAAGATAGATTATTTAAAAAACAAAGAAAGATGGATTTGATAGAAAGAAAGATAGATTAGCTAGAAAGATAGATTAGTTAGAAAAAAAGAAAGATAGATTAGTTAGAAAGAAAGAAAGATAAATTAGTTAGAAAGTAAGATAGATTAGTTAGAAAGAAAGAAAGATTAGTTAGAAAGAAAGAAAGATTAGTTAGAAAGATAGATAGATAAGTTAGAAAGAAAGAAAGAAAGAAAGAAAGATTAGTTAGAAAGAAAGAAAGATAGATTGGTTAGAAAGAAAGAAAGATTAGTTAGAAAGAAAGATAGATAGATTAGTTAGAAAGAAAAAAGATAGATTAGTTAGAAAGAAAGAAAGTAAGAAAGAAAGAAAGAAAGATTGGTTAGAAAGAAAGATAGATTAGTTAGAAAGATAGAAAGAAAGATAGATTAGTTAGAAAGAAAGAAACATAGATTAGTTAGAAAGAAAGAAAGAAACATAGATTAGTTAGAAAGAAAGAAAGAAAGATAGATTAGTTAGAAAGAAAGAAAGATTAGTTAGTTAGAAAGAAAGAAAGATAGATTAGTTAGAAAGAAAGATAGATTAGTTAGAAAGATAGATAGATAGATTAGTTAGAAAGAAAGAAAGATAGATTAGTTAGAAAGAAAGATAGATAGATTAGTTAGAAAGAAAGATAGATTAGTTAGAAAGAAAGATAGATTAGTTAGAAAGAAAGAAAGAGATTAGTTAGAAAGAAAGATAGATAGATTAGTTAGAAAGAAAGATAGATTAGTTAGAAAGAAAGAAAGATAGATTAGTTAGAAAGAATGAAAAAAGAAAGAAAGAAAGAAAGATTGGTTAGAAAGAAAGATAGATTAGTTAGTAAGAAAGATAGATTAGTTAGAAAGAAAGAAAGATAGATTAGTTAGAAAGAAAGATAGATAGATTAGTTAGAAAGAAAGAAAGATAGATTAGTTAGAAAGAAAGAAAGATAGATTAGTTAGAAAGAAAAAAGATAGATTAGTTTGAAAGAAATAAAGAAAGATAGATTAGTTAGAAAGAAAGATAGATAGATTAGTTAGAAAGAAAGAGATTAGTTAGAAAGAAACATAGATAGATTAGTTAGAAAGAAAGAAAGATAGATTAGTTAGAAGGAAATATTAGTTAGAAAGAAAGAAAGATAGATTAGTTAGAAAGAAAGAAAGATAGATTAGTTTGAAAGAAATAAAGAAAGATAGATTAGTTAGAAAGAAAGAAAGAAAGAAAGAAAGATAGATAGATAGATAGATAGATAGATAGATAGATAGATAGATAGATAGATAGATAGATAGATAAGAAAGAAAGATAGATTAGTTAGAAATAAAGATATATAGATAGATTAGTTAGAAAGAAAGAAAGATAGATAGATAGATAGATAGATAGATAGATAGATAGATAGATAGATAGATAGATAGATAGATAGATAGATAGATAAGAAAGAAAGATAGATTAGTTAGAAAGAAAGATAGATTAGTTAGAAAGAAAGAAAGATAGATTAGTTAGAAAGAAAGAAAGATAGATTAGTTAGAAAGAAAGAAAGATAGATTAGTTAGAAAGAAAAAAAGATAGATTAGTTAGAAAGAAAGAGATTAGTTAGAAAGAAAGAAAGAGATTAGTTAGAAAGAAAGAGATTAGTTAGAAAGAAAGATAGATAGATTAGTTAGAAAGAAAGATAGATAGATTAGTTAGAAAGAAACATAGATAGATTAGTTAGAAAGAAAGAAAGATAGATTAGTTAGAAGGAAATATTAGTTAGAAAGAAAGATTAGTTAGAAAGAAAGAAAGATAGATTAGTTTAGAAATAAAGAGATTAGTTAGAAAGAAAGAAAGATAGATTAGTTAGAAAGGAAGAAAGATAGATTAGTTAGAAAGGAAGAAAGATCAGATAGATAGATAGATAGATAGATAGATAGATAGATAGATAGATAGATAAGTTAGAAAGAGATAGATAGATAGATAGATAGATAGATAGATAGATAGATAGATAGATAGATAGATAGATAGATAGATAGATAGATAGATAGAGTTCATAAGTACATATAGAATGGGAGTTTAATTGAGTCCAAGGCTTTAGGGAATTTAGATTTGAGTTTATTTGGTGTAGACTACTGGGCCACCGTAGTCTTGGCTCATTTTGAACTGTTACAATGAAAGTCAATGGGATTTTTATGATTTTTAATATTAATTTTTAAGAAATCTGAAAGTCAAATCAGTCTGAAAAGATATAGCACACTAAGTCAGAACAGTTTGAAGGTCTGACCCGAGTTTGGAGTTTGTAGAGTTAAAGCTCTAGGACGAGTTAGAGTTTAAATTTTAGAGTCAGAAGAATAATAATAATAATAACTAGAAAAAGTTCGTCGAGACAAACTTTAAGTTGGCTTGTGAAAGTTTGGACCAATAAGTTTAAAGAAGTTTAAAGTTTAAATTAGTTTAAAGTTAAATTAGTTTATAGTTTAGTAAGAAAGAAAGAAAGATAGAACGATAGACAGATTAGTTAGAAAGAAAGAAAGAACGATAATTAAAAAGAAAGAAAGAATGAAAGATTATTTAGAAAGATTAGTTAGAAAGATAAATTAGTTTGAAAGATAGAACGATAGACAGATTAGTTAGAACGAAAGAAAGAACGATAATTAAAAAGAAAGAAAGAATGAAAGATTAGTTAGAAAGATTAGTTAGAAAGATAAATTAGTTTGAAAGATAGATTAGTTTGAAAGAAAGGAATCGATTAGTTAGAAAAGAAGAAAGTAAAAAGAAAGAAAGATTAGTTAGAAAGAAAGAAAGAAAGAAAGATTAGTTAGAAAGAAAGAAAGAAAGAAAGAAAGATTAGTTAGAAAGACAGAAAGATAGATAAGTCAGAAAGAAAGAAAGAAAGATTAGTTAGAAAGAAAAAGAAAGATAATTTAGTTAGAAAGATAGATAAATTAGAAAGAAAGAAAGAAAGAAAGAAAGAAAGAAAGATTAGTTAGAAAGAAAGAAAGAAAGAAAGATAGTTTAGTTAGAAAGAAAGAAAGATAGATTAGTTAGAAAGAAAGAAAGATATATAGATTAGTTAGAAAGAATGAAAGATAGATTAGTTAGAAAGAAAGAAAGATGGATTAGTTAGAAAGAAAGATAGAAAGAAAGATAGAAAAAAAGATTAGTAAGAAAGAAAGATTGATTGATTAGTAAGAAAGATAGATTGATTGATTAGTAAGAAAGATAGAAAGATAGATAGATTAGTTAGAAAGAAAGAAAGAAAGAAAGGAAGGAAGAAAGTTAATTAAAAAGAAAGAAAGAAAGTTAATTAAAAAGACAGAAAGAAAGAGTAGTTAGAAAGAAAGAAAGAAAAAAGATTAGTAAGAAAGAAAGAAAGATAGATTAGTTAGAAAGAAAGAAAGATAGATTAGTTAGAAAGAAAGATAGATTAGTATGAGAAAGAAAGAGATTAGTAAGAAAGAAAGATTGATTAGTAAGAAAGATAGAAAGATAGATAGATTAGTTAGAAAGAAAGAAAGAAAAATGATTATTAAGAAAGAAAGATAGATTAGTTCGAAAGAAAGAAAGAAAAAAAGATTAGTAAGAAAGAAAGAAAGAAAAAAAGATTAGTAAGAAAGAAAGAAAGATAGATTAGTTAGAAAGAAAGAAAGACAGACAGATAGATTAGTAAGAAAGAAAGAAAGATAGATTAGTTAGAAAGAAAGAAAGAAATGTTAGGAAAAAAGAAAGAATAGAAAGAAAGAAAGAAAGAAAGAAAGAAAGAAAGAAAGAAAGAAAGAAAGAAAGAAAGAAAGATGGATTAGTTAGGAAAAAAGATCAGAAAAGAAAGAAAAAAAGATCAGTTTGAAAGAAAGAAAGATTAGTTAGAAAGAAAGAAAGATTAGTTAGAAAGAAAGAACAATTTGAAAAAAAATAAAGAAATAAAGAGTAGTTAGAAATAAAGAAAGATTAGTATGAAAAAAGAAAGAAAAGGAAAGTTAAAAAGAAAAGAAAGAATAGAAATAAAGAAATATAGATTAGTTAGAAAGAAAGAAAGATTAGTTCGAAATAAAGAAAGATTACTTTAAAAAAGAAAGAAAAGTAAAAAAAGAAAGAATAGTTAGAAAGAAAGAAAGAAAGAAAGAAAGAAAGAAAGAAAGAAAGAAAGAAAGAAAGAAAGAAAGATTGATTAGTAAGAAAGAAAGATTGAAGACAGGTAGATAGATAAAAAATTGTTTGAAGATAGATAGATATAGATAGAAGTTTGAAGATAGATAGATGGATAGATAGATAGATAGATAGATAGATAGATAGATAGATAGATAGATAGATAGATAGATAGATAAAAATAGTTTGAAGATAGATAGATAGATAGACTGCCAGACACACACACACACACACACTAACTCGCTCACACACACACACGCTCACTAACTCACACACACTCATGCACATACACTCACAAATGCACACTCTCACACACACACACTAACTCGCTCACACACACACTAACTCGCTCACACACACACACACGCTCACTAACTCTCTCACACACACATACACACACACACACACACACACTAACTCACACACTCATGCACATACTCACAAATGCACACACACACACACACACTAACTCGCTCACACACACACACTCGCTCACACACACACACACACACACACACAAGCACATACACTCACAAATGCACACACACACGCTCACTAACTCTCTCACACACACATACACACACACACACTCATGCACATACACTCACACTCACAAATGCACACACTAACACACACACACACACACACATGCACATACTCACAAATGCACACACACACACTAACTCGTTCACACACACACATACACACTCGCTCACACACACACACACACACACACAAGCACATACACTCACAAATGCACACACACACACACACACTAACTCGCTCTCACACACTCAATAACTCACTCACACACACACACACAAACTCGCTCACAGACTCACACACACTCACTAACTCTCTCACACACACACACACACACACACACACACACGCTAACTAACTCACACACACTCATGCACATACACTCACAAATGCACACTCACACACACACACACACTAACTCGCTCACACACACACACACACTAACTCGCTCACACACACACATACACACACACACACTAACTCACACACTCATGCACATACTCACAAATGCACACACACACTAACTCGTTCACACACACACATACACACTCGCTCACACACACACACACACACAAGCACATACACTCACAAATGCACACACACACACACTAACTCGCTCTCACACACTCAATAACTCACTCACACACACACACACACACACACACACAAACTCGCTCATATACTCACACACACTCACTAACTCTCTCTCACACACACACACACACACGCTCACTAACTCACACACACTCATGCACATACACTCACAAATGCACACTCACACACACACTAACTCGCTCACACACACACACACACTAACTCGCTCACACACACACACGCTCACTAACTCTCTCACACACACACACATACACACACACACACGCACATACACTCACACTCACAAATGCACACACTAACACACACACACTCATGCACATACACTCACACTCACAAATGCACACACTAACACACACACACACAGACACGCTCACTAACTCTCTCACACACACACATACACACACACACACACTAACTCACACACTCATGCACATACTCACAAATGCACACACACACACACTAACTCGTTCACACACACGCATACACACTCGCTCACACACACACACACACACACACAAGCACATACACTCACAAATGCACACACACACACACACACACACACACACTAACTCACTCTCACACACTCAATAACTCACTCACACACACACACACACACACACACACATACACGCTCACTAACTCACACACACTCATGCACATACACTCACAAATGCACACTCACACACACACACACACTAACTCGCTCACACACACACTAACTCGCTCACACACACACACGCTCACTAACTCTCTCACACACACATACACACACACACACACACACACACACACTAACTCACACACTCATGCACACTCACAAATGCACACACACACACACACACTAACTCGCTCACACACACACACATACACACTCGCTCACACACACACACACACACAAGCACATACACTCACACGCTCACTAACTCTCTCACACACACACACACTCATGCACATACACTCACACTCACAAATGCACACACTAACACACACACACACACACACACACACACACACACACACACAGACACGCTCACTAACTCTCTCACACACACACATACACACACACACACTAACTCACACACTCATGCACATACTCACAAATGCACACACACACACACAAACTCGTTCACACACACACATACACACTCGCTCACACACACACACACACACACACACACACAAGCACATACACTCACAAATGCACACACACACACACACACACACACACACACACACACTAACTCGCTCTCACACACTCAATAACTCACTCACACACACACACACACACACACACACAAACTCGCTCACAGACTCACACACACTCACTAACTCTCTCACACACACACACACACACACGCTCACTAACTCACACACACTCATGCACATACACTCACAAATGCACACACTCACACACACACACTAACTCGCTCACACACACACTAACTCGCTCACACACACACACGCTCACTAACTCTCTCACACACACACACACACACACACACACTCATGCACATACACTCACACTCACAAATGCACACACTAACACACACACACACAGACACACTCACTAACTCTCTCACACACACATACACACACACACACACACTCATGCACATACACTCACACTCACAAATGCACACACTAACACACACACACTCATGCACATACACTCACACTCACAAATGCACACACTAACACACACACACACAGACACGCTCACTAACTCTCTCACACACACATACACACACACACACACACTCATGCACATACACTCACACTCACAAATGCACACACTAACACACACACACACACAGACACGCTCACTAACTCTCTCACACACACATATACAGACACACACACTACCTCACACACTCATGCACATACTCACAAATGCACACACACACACACACACACACACACACACACACTAACTCGTTCACACACACACATACACACTCGCTCACACACACACACACACGCACATACACTCACAAATGCACACACACACACACACTAACTCACTCTCACACACTCAATAACTCACTCACACACACACACACACACACAAACTCGCTCACAGACTCACACACACTCACTAACTCTCTCTCACACACACACACACACACGCACAGACATGCTCACTATCTCACACACGCACAGACATGCTCACTAACTCATACACACACACACACACACACACACATGCACATACTCACAAATGCACACACTCACACACCCACACACAAACTCGCTCACACACACACACACTCAATTACATACACTCACAAATGCACACATTCACACACACACACACTAACTCGCTCACACACACACACACTCACAAATACACACACTCACTTGCTCACACACACACACACACAGACTCACACACACTCACTAACTCACACACGCACAGACATGCTCACTAACTCACACACACACTAATTCTCTCACACACACACATACACACACAGACACACACACACACACACACAGACACACACACACACACACACACACACACACACTCATGCACATACACTCACAAATGCACACACTCACACTAACTCGCTCACACACACACTCAAGTTTACAGTGTTTAGAGTTTACAAGTGTATAAATTGATGAGTTTATAAGTGTACGAGTTTGGAGTTTATAATTTTAAATGAGTCTTAAGAGTTCAGTTTATAGTTTAAATGAGTCTAAGAGTTCAAAGTTTATTAATTTATGAGTTAATTAGTTTATAAGTGTGTTAATTCAAAGTTTATTAGTTTAAATGAGTCTCAATGGCTCATTTAGTATATAGAATGGCAGTTTGATTTAGTCTAGGGTTTCAAGGGATTTTGATTTGAATTTTTGACAGTTGGGGAGTTTGAAAATCTGAAAATTCCGCAATGTTAAGTCAATGGGAGTTTTTCCGAGTTTTGATCGCCATTTTTAGGAAAACCGTAAGTCCGATCAGTTTGAAAAGACAGAGCAACTAACTTCAGAATAGGTCAAAGGTCTGAGCCGAGTTTGGAGTATGTGGAGTTAACGGTCTAGGCCGCATTAAAGTCAACAGTTTTCTAAGAAGAATAATAATAATAACTAGAAAAAGTTCGTCGAGACAAACTTTAAGTTGGCTTGTGAAAGTTTGGACCAATAAGTTTAAAGAAGTTTAAAGTTTAAATTAGTTTATAGTTTAGTAAGAAAGAAAGAAAGATAGATTAGTTAGAAAGATAGAACGATAGACAGATTAGTTAGAAAGAAAGAACGATAATTAAAAAGAAAGAAAGAATGAAAGATTAGTTAGAAAGATTAGTTAGAAAGATAAATTAGTTTGAAAGATAGAACGATAGACAGATTAGTTAGAACGAAAGAAAGAACGATAATTAAAAAGAAAGAAAGAATGAAAGATTAGTTAGAAAGATTAGTTAGAAAGATAAATTAGTTTGAAAGATAGATTAGTTTGAAAGAAAGAAAGATTAGTTAGAAAGAAAGATAAAAGAAAAAATATTAGGTAGAAAGATAGATAAAAAATTAGTTAGAAAGAAAGGAAACGATTAGTTAGAAAAGAAGAAAGTAAAAAGAAATAAAGATTAGTTAGAAAGAAAGATTAGTTAGAAAGAAAGAAAGAAAGAAAGAAAGATTAGTTAGAAAGAAAGAAAGCAAGAAAGAAAGATTAGTTAGAAAGACAGAAAGATAGATAAGTCAGAAAGAAAGAAAGAAAGAAAGATTAGTTAGAAAGAAAAAGAAAGACAGTTTAGTTAGAAAGAAAGAAAGAAAGACAGAAAGATTAGTTAGAGAGAAAGAAAGAAAGAAAGAAAGATAGATTAGTTAGAAAGAAAGAAAGATAGATTCGTTAGAAAGAAAAAGAAAGATAGATTAGTTAGAAAGAATGAAAGATAGATTAGTTAGAAAGAAAGAAAGATGGATTAGTTAGAAAGAAAGATAGAAAGAAAGATAGAAAAAAAGATTAGTAAGAAAGAAAGATAGATTAGTTAGAAAGAAAAAAGAAAAAAGATTAGTTAGAAAGAAAGATAGATTAGTAAGAAAGGAAGATTGATTGATTAGTAAGAAAGATAGAAAGATAGATAGATTAGTTAGAAAGAAAGAAAGGAAGAAAGTTAATTAAAAAGAAAGAAAGAAAGTTAATTAAAAAGAAAGAAAGAAAGAAAGAAAGAGTAGTTAGAAAGAAAGAAAGAAAAAAGATTAGTAAGAAAGAAAGAAAGATAGATTAGTTAGAAAGAAAGAAAGATAGATTAGTTAGAAAGAAAGATAGATTAGTACGAGAAAGAAAGATAGATTAGTAAGAAAGAAAGATTGATTAGTAAGAAAGATAGAAAGATAGATAGATTAGTTAGAAAGAAAGAAAGAAAGAAAAATGATTATTAAGAAAGAAAGATAGATTAGTTCGAAACAAAGAAAGAAAGAAAGAAAAAAAGATTAGTAAGAAAGAAAGAAAGATAGATTAGTTAGAAAGAAAGAAAGATAGATTAGTAAGAAAGAAAGAAAGATACATTAGTTAGAAAGAAAGAAAGAAATGTTAGGAAAAAAGAAAGAATAGTTAGAAAGAAAGAAAGAAAGAAAGATGGATTAGTTAGAAAGAAAGATCAGAAAAGAAAGAAAAAAAGATCAGTTTGAAAGAAAGAAAGATTAGTTAGAAAGAAAGAAAGATTAGTATGAAAAAAGAAAGAAAAGGAAAGTTAAAAAGAAAAGAAAGAATAGAAA